>JAOTQJ010000102.1:11406682-11436587 GCA_025642045.1 Solanum sejunctum
GTAACAACAAATACAAACAACCACAGAGGGCTATGCAAGCTCTGAGTAGAACCAGAAATAAGCACTCACGGACGTCCGAACAAGGAAGAAGGGGAAAAGGGGGAAATGAGAGAAACGATAGAACCTGGTCGACGTGTTTGATGGTCAGAGATTCGATTCGTCTCCTTGCCGGAAAAGTGTTGCCGCAGTGAGCGCAGTGAGAGCAGTGAGAGTGGTGAGGCGGCGACTCCAAGATCTGGCGACTGTAACCGGAGATTTGGATCGTCGGACCTCGCGAGATGGGTTGATTTTGCTTCAAGCTGGAGCTAATGGCGGCTTTGGGTGGTGACGAGCTCACTAAAATAATTGGAGAAAATGAGGAAGCTGGGGCTATTTGGGTTTGGTTTTGCTGCTGTTGTGGTGGGTTCGTTGGTGTGGTTTTGTGGCGAAAAAGAGGAGGGAAAAGGGGTCGATGTTGGTTGCTGGACAGAGGGGTTTCGCGACGGGCTGGTGGCGGAGGGAGATGGGTTTTCCGGCGAGAAAACCTAAGCGACAGCAAAACAGTAATCAAGTATCTAGCCATTCAGCAAATGGAAGATTCTGTTTAGTTCAAACATTAAGATAAAAAGGTACATTTGTTGGTTAAATATAAATAGCTTTTAAGCTAAAAAAAAAGATTGGTGAGATCAACTTCTAACTTTTGACTTATTTTAAGTTATTTTAAACTTATTTTAACCCAGTTTAACATTTGTTAAACACTTCTAAAAGTTAAAAGAAATTTAAAAATAGATTTGACCAGTTTTTAAACTAATCCAAAAACTTAAAACCAGTTCAAATTTTTGAAAACAAGTATGAGTAAGAATCTTTTTGTTTGATGCATATGTCAAAAAAGGAAAAAGAAAAGAAAATATATGACTTAGCATTAACAAACATTGCGGTTAGCAAAATCATTCTACTATTAAGAACAAGTGATCACAAAATCTTTTTGGTCCGTGAGGAACTGAATCATTACCAGAATGATGAGAATCAAGAAATTGAGAGTTGGATTTTGGGAAGCATTTTTTTATGATAAATAAATTACAAAAAAGCAGTAGTACTAGCACTAGAAATACCAAAAAAAGATGTGGAAATAGTACGGGTCATGGATGTATAAAATCGAGTAACCCGGCCCATAACTTTGTTTAGCCGGATATGGTGCTTGGGAAGTAGAAACAAATGTTAAAAATAAACTATCGACTTATTTTTTCACTCTCTCAAACTCCTCCGCCCAAAAAACTCATCCATCCTCACCTTCTTGCTAGGGTTTCTTGTTTGAAAAACTCGACATATAGATACGTATGTCTTTGGTTCTACTCATCCAAAATCTTGGAGCATAGTACACAAGTTTTTCTCTCTATATATATACTGGGATCTGAAGAAGAGGCTATGCAATCAGATTATGAGATGGCTGGGATCCATCATCAACAGTCACAAGTAGAAGAGCAACATAGATTTATGGTGGAAAATAATGCTTCAACATCCTCACCATTTTTCCCAATAAACCCAAGCTATCACTTCCCTCATCCTCTTGTTCAACATATCCCCATGACTCAACAGTTTTCGCAGTATCAATATCCCCATTACAGATCCATATTAGAGCACCAAGAAGGTTCATTTTTTAGTATTAAAGGAGAAATTAGAGGACAGGAAGATGCTTTGATTCGTGGGAGTGAGGGATACTGTACACAGCCTCGACAAACTTCTATAGCTGTGTGGCAAAACCAAGAAGATTCTGCTATTAAACAACCTTTCTGGTAATCTTTTTCTGCACTCAATCACATGTAAATTATAATTATTCTACTACCTACTGTTTTTTTTCCCGTACATCCTATTAATGACCCTACCTTATTTTTAAATTATTTATTTATTTCCTCATTTTTGGGTTTGTAGGAAGCCCCTTAGTGCAGAATTTTCAAATGGGAATAACAACAAAAACAACAAACAACAAGAGAATCAACAAATGTATCCACCTAAAGAAATCCATCATCAAGAAGCAAATAAACGTAGAATGCTATTTGGAGAGTTAGAAGCCATTTATGCTGACAACACTAATGCGGATATTCATAGAATTGCATCTGAATCTGTTCTCACTGTTGAAGATTTACCAATGAGCCACAATGTATCTTTTCCTCAACTGGCTTTAAACGATTCTACTCAACCCACAGCCATGGCCACAACTGCTGCCACTGGAATTGATAATATTGGGACAGAATGTGCATCTGTTGGTGGAAGAGAAGCAAAAGTTACAAGGGGAGATGTTCATAAAAGGAAGAGAGCAAAAGAATCAAGAACAACCACTTCCATGTCAAGATTTTTCGAATCCTTAGTGAAGAAACTCGCGAAGCACCAAGAAGGTCTCCAAAGGAGTTTCATGGAAACGATTGAGAGATTGGATCAAGAAAGAAAAGAACGAGAGCAAGTGTGGAGAGAGCAAGAATTGGCAAAGCTCCAAAAAGAAGCAGCTGTTAGAGCCCATGAAAGAAGCTTGGCTTCAAGTAGAGAAGCTGCTCTTGTTTCTTACTTGAAAAAACTCACCGGCCAAAAGATCGATTTTCAACCATTGAACAAGGAAAATTCTAGCTTGGCAAAGTTAAATAACAAGCGATGGCCTCAAGCGGAAGTGGAGGCCTTAATTCATATCAGAACTAGTCTGGAATCAAAGTTTCAAGAGGCTGGTACTCCAAAAGGGCTACTTTGGGAAGAGATAAGTAATTCAATGGCCTCAATGGGATTTAAGAGAACTGCCAGAAGATGCAAAGAGAAGTGGGAGAATATGCATAAGTGTACCGTCAAGAGAACAAAAGAATTCACGAGGGAACAGCTCAATAGTTGTACTGCAACTGTTGACTTTGTAAATCAAGGAAATGATACTATTGTCGATCACTTGGCTACTGTCAACAATCTACCTTAGGGTAATGCTGATGAAAAACATAAACATGAAGATATGAAAGAATAATTCCATAGCCAAGCTGAGAACATCACTGGTGGAGGCTTTTTATTTTTCCTCTTTACTTTTTTTCATCATTTCTTTTTATCTGTACTATTATTTCTTCATCCTGTCATTTCGCTTTCTTCCAACGCTGATATGAGTTTCCATGTCATTTTTGTTATTTTCCAGTGCTTTAAAATCTCAAATATTATGTAGGGCGTACCACCACAACTTTGTCCCATAAGATATGCTGCCTAGCACATAGTTGAACATTTCTTTCAACTTATCCTACGTTGGCGTTTTCCTGTGTTTAAGGTGATGCAATAATTACGCACTACGAGGAAATTAAATGATGCTTAGGGAAACATGATGAAAACTTAACATGGCAAATGTGTTCCTGTTGGAATTTTGAAATTCAATTATCTTTAAAAAGTTTATCTATAAATTTGAACATTGAAACTTAGAGGTTGTTCAATAGAGAGAGCATTAGCAAAATAAAATAATATATGCATTAATTAAAATGTATTAAGTAGTATCTGGTTTGGTATACATTGTGTCATGTACTCTATTGTATATAATGTGTTTGTTACTAATATCATTAATTTTTAGATATTAATAATGCAAGAGGATTTAATGCATGTATTAGTATGAATGTATTAGTATGAATGAAGAATTTTTTTTTTAAAAAAAAAAATAGAGGGTAGGGGAAGGAGAAATAGGATGGGCGAATACAATGTGGGGAATTGAATCCTCACCAACAATGTGAGAGTTCAGACAGTCAATCAACTGAGTTACTAAGGTTCCCTCGAATAAAGACCTCATTGCTCCTCAATTTTTTTTTTGTTTTTACATCTTTTCCCCGAATAAACACCTCATTGCTCCTTAATTTTTTTTTTTACATCATTTCCACCACAATTGTAAAGGATATTTTTATAAATAAATATTTTTATGCAAAGTTTAGTGTTTTTAATACACCAAGCGAAATAATTTATAAGAAGTATCTCATCATAATTGATGCAAGAATAACTACTCTAAGCATTACTAATGCAAACATTACTAATACACTTTATTTAATATTATTTTTATACATCTAACCAAATCACCCCTTAGTGTTTTTGCGATATTCATTTAAAAATCACATAAAAGTACTATTGTCACAATAAATAGCTAACTTAAAATATTTAAAGGACATAAACAACTCTTTGCATTTCAATTTATTTATCTAATTTTTACTGACAAAAAAGTTAAAAAAGTAAAAAAAAAATTGAATTTTTCATTTTGAATTAAACTAGTATAGTGCCCGCGCAATGCGTGGCTGATATAAAAAAAATTAATCAGAATTTCTCTTTAGTGGTATACAAAATTTCGTTATAAAAAATTGTTATATCACCCTGTATTGTTTCTAATAATTTAAGAATATTTTTTAATTTTTTGTTGTAACACTAACTTCTCTTGTTGTCTACAATGGTATATTTTTCTCCTTTGATTTCTATGAACCTACCTCTATTTTAATGATCAACGTTGTTAAATAATGTTTGAATACTTTTAAAAGAGAAACGGCATCCAAAAAAAAAAAAATTTCATGAAAATTAAGATAAACGATAAAAATGAATTTTAACACAACTTTTAAATAAAGATATCATTTAATTCTTTGAATGAAATTTGCAAAACTATTTCTTCTAAAATTAGATTTAAATTTTTATTTTTTTTAAAGATGTAGCTAACATATGAAAATTATTTAAAGATAAATGTTAGATTATGGAATAAAGAAAGCTATAAATTTTATTACAATTATAGAGTTGGAATTTTTTTAAAATTAAAACTGAGCCATTATTTATCAAAATAATATATTTTTTTTGAAATTTTACAAAACTAGTATAAATGTATTTCTCAGTAATATTTTAGGCTATATTTTATTTTAAAAAATTAACTGGTAAAAATTGACAGAGGTGATGGTATTAAATGAATAAATGTTACTGGCCATAAAGTTTTAAGGTACAACATATCTGTGAGTAACGTTTTTATAATATGTTACTCATAAGTACGTGTTATGCTTAAAACGTTACTCGCAATAATATTTACTAAGATTGTTAATCCATCTTAAATTGCTACTTAATTAAAATAGATATTTTTGAAACTTTTTAAGAAAATGAGCTTATATTTAATTATTATAATAATCATAATTCATTGTGTTACTATTTCAAAGATCAATATTTTAAATTTATTTCTCAAATAAAAATTACAATGAAGAAACACGAACATGAAGAACGTATAATACATCTTAATTGATAACAAAAATTTAATTACATACATACTATTTGTTTATTCTTTCTTTTTCTTTGTGTGTGTGTAGAATAATTAATTAATTTTTACTTTATTAATGTTAAAATAAAATAATATTATAATGTAAATATACATAAATTGGATTAAGAATAATTTTCTTTTTTTAAAATTAAAATTTGGCTCAACAACTTTAAAATTTAAATCAAACTTAATATTTAAATCAATATATTTAAAATCAAATAAAGTAAAACATAATTATACATTTAAAATGAAGAACTGGTTGTTTATAATCTGTAAAAGCTTATAGTTTACTTAAATGCAAATATTCCATTCTTTATTTTATTTGTAAAGCTATTTTTAAAAATTATATATACACACACACATACACACATACACTCATTATGTTATAATATTTGAGTCATTTTTATTTATTCTTTAATTTCAATCGAATATGTTATTAATTTCATCACGCTTACTTTATTAATATATGTTAGAATGAAAATAAAAGTTAAAATAATGAATTATATTTTAAAAGAATAAATTTTGTATATTGTAGTAGTTATTTTTAGTAAACATGATAAATAGAAAAATATTAAGAATTAAATTAAAATAATAGAAAATTAGAGTAATTAGATTAGATATCACAATTATTCGTAAAAGAAAGAAAGTAAAGTAATAACAAAATAAGTTATAGTTAAGTACGACTTTCTTATAGTTTAGATGTGCATTTATGTCAAAATCCGACCTTTCAGGTCATGATGACGTATGTTAGATCCCACTTACAAGAAAGCCAACCCAAAACCCATTGCACCTGTCTAAATAGATAAGCATAACAACAGCTAACACATACAAAAGAAGCTAGCAACAACCTATGCCAAGACCTGAAAGTCACCTCTATAGTGCTACTACAGATTCAAAAATAAAATATTCATATCTATATACATAACCAGAATAGCTATCTACACATACAAATCCAAACTATATATACAAGGCCATTGTTTGAATACAAAACACAACCGTCAAAACAAAAGGAGACTGTAGTATATCTAGAGCTGATAATCTTCACCAATATCTCCTAAATCGTCTGCGAACCTCTAACTCAACAACTGTGACTAGTACCTGGACCTTCACCATGGGAAGATACAGAATGTGGGGGTGAGTACCGATAACAAGCACCCAGTAGGCTTCATAGGCCAGCTCAGTGAAATACTATAAATATTGAAGGCTCAAATATAGGGGACTATAACAAGTGTAGCAGATTGAAATTATGATCAATGAGTACGCATGTCTGGAGAACCACTGAACCCCAACTGAACCAACCCAAGTGGTGTGCAATGATACTAATTGACGAAACACAAGTAGGCCTAAACCACAATTGTGACTAGACTGAGACATAGTATAGCACGGGGGTGCAAGTCCCTAATACTTATGCCTGTACACTGACTGGGCCTCCATAGGCCTAGAAGGTATACCCACGCACAATCTAACTGATAGAATTACCACGGAACCAACGGAACCTATCTTTTAATATCACATGATCAAGAGGTCGAGATGTACATAGATGTAAGGCTAGCCCCGATTGAGGCGTTTTATGGTCGACAATGTCATACTCTTGTTCGGTCATTACAATTTAATAAAGTGTGTCAAATTTAATGGAAATTTTAGCTATTAACTCATAACAGAATAGAGCAATTGAATTCTTCAAATTACTTATAAGAAATAAAATTAAAAAATAAAAAATTTCGTAACCTTTTGAAGAAATAATTGGACCTACATATTAAGATGTACATTTAATCTATATTTTTTTCCTTTTTCATTATATGACAATTAGAATTTTCTAAAATTTGAATTGATTTTTCTGAAAATACCTTACACGCTTTGCATAATGTAGTAAATTACTTTATTTTTTTAAAAAAATTAATTTATAAAAATGTTGTTGATCTCCTAGTTATAGCTTTCTATATAATAATTATAATAAAAATATTAATTAAAAAAACTTTCTAGAAAGAGTTAAAATATGAAATTTGTGCAGGATATTTAACTACGTAGAGTTAATTTAAAGGATAGGTATAATGCAAAATATATAATATTTTAGTAAATTAGGATGAAATGAATGATATAACCTTAATTCTTTATACTTCATTGTTTTATTGAAAGATGCTTCTAGAATGTTTTTTTATTTTTTTTGCTTATCTTTCTTAATTGGTAGATTCTTTTTAGCATGTGAAATTATTTTTTTATCCTTGGTCATCATTGATTTTATTTCTATAGAATAATAGAAAGATGTTTCTATAAATGCATTTTTTGGGTTATATTTCTTGATGGATTTGTGTAGAATAATATCTACACTTAGAAAAAATATTAAATTAGCTATTAACTTAATCTCTAATATTGATGCTATACGGGTTTGACGATGTATCTTACTATTTAACTACAAAATTTATATGACACTAAATTCAAATTTTTTAGCAGTGATCATTACTAAGTAATTCTATCATTTACATCAATGTAACTAAAAAATAACATATAGATTCAAATATAATTGTATTTTGAACTTCTTTATTTAGAAATAAATTTTCAATCCTCTTATAAAATTTTTACATATTATATAGTTATATGTCAATTCATTTTTTGGGCTATATATTTTTTATTTCTAATAATTAATAAGTTATGTGTTCAAGACATATTTAGTGTAATAATTCACTTTTTGTGTTTAAAACTATTTTTTTATTAATATTTTTCACAAATATAATATTTGTAAAAACTGCAATTCCCCAAATATAATATTTTTATGAGATTTAAATATAAAAAGGAGATTTATTGTAAGATGTTTCTAGAATTTTTTTTGCTTATCTTTCTTGGTAGATTTTGTTAGCATGTAAAATTACTCTTTTTTCCTTAGTCATCATTGATTTTATATTTCTATACAATAAAAATAATAGAAAGATGCTTCTAGATTTGCATTTTTTGGGACTATATTTCTTATAGATTTTTGTAGTGTCAAATCGTATTTTTACCTTTGGTCGTCCTACGTTTCACATTTCTATATAATAAAAATTATCTATATATAGATGTATTTTCTTAATATAAATAATATTGTTTAATAAAGTTTATTATATGGTTCACTTATATATACTAATGTGCATATTGTGATTATTAATTAGATAGCAACCAATTCAATTTTCCTCCAATTTAATTATATTATAGTCTTTTTTCTATCCAATTTATTTAAAACTTGATCAATTTCTTTCAATTTTACCATAATTAAGTCAATTTGTGGCTGAATTTTAAATACCCTACCCACTTCATTTAATCCCAAATCCGAGTGACCAAATCTTGACCCATATTCTATCCAATTTCTTGATTATTAATCCCGTCCACTCATCTCATTTTGATTAATGGAGAGAATAATGGTGGCAGAGGTTGAGGGAGGGATCAAAAAGAGATATTATGGACAGGATTAATTATCAAAAAATTGGGTCAAATCTGGGTCAAGATTGGGTCACCTGGATTTAGGATTAAATGAATTGGGTTGGGTAATTAAAATTTTTCACGACCCAACTTTTCAAATCACGATGGCGCCTATTTGATCCTGCCTACAAGCAAGCCAATCTAATACCCATGGCGCCTGTCCTAAATCACTAATGATAGAGATACTGACAATATATAAGTAAGGCAAACACAATCTACCCAGGCCCTGTAAGACACATGTATAGAGTTACTATAGACTCAAATCCCAAATAAAAATATATACACATTCAGATACATAACTAAGAGAAACTCCTACATATACAAGCCAAAACTATAACTGTATAGGGCTAGGGTCCGACTACAAAATATGACTAAGAAAATAGAAGGAGACTATAGAATATCCGAAGTTGTTGATGCTCACCAAAGTCTTCTGACACATCGACAAGCTCCTAATCAATGGCCACATCTCGCACTTAGACCTGCTGTAAGGTTTCACATGTTGGAAAGGTGTAAAAGTGCCTATGAAATGAAATCTGAAACTTTTTCAAGTATCAGTGGGATTTACAAAAAGGACTACGAGCTGTAAATGGTCCCACGGGTCGTCTCTTGTTCTTGCGGAATAATAGCTAGACTTGGTGAAAATATTGATTTCAAAATTTGGGTATACGAGATACTAATGGCTCATACATTAACTTACAAGCCATAAGTCATGCTATGGGTTGAGAATCAGAGACAATTTTTGGTGACTCAAAATATTACCGGATGAGACCTCTCTTCCATGACCCATAGATTGGACCATGTCCCATAATCGAGGTCCCGTGGTTTAGTTTGATAGGTTTTTAGGAAGGGCAAATTCAACCTTTCCTAATTTCCTAAGTCCAACCAACGTTGTTAAGCCCTCAAAAGACCCCTTAACATCCTTATACAACCCTAATCCACTCCATTCTCCCTCATTCTCAAATATCCTAAGTCTAAACCCCTCCGAAAACACTCTCAAGTTCTTCAAGGCTTTCAAGAGAAGAGACCAAGATAGAGTTTCAAATTTTCTACACTTTCCGATAAGTTTTCATCCATAATCACACCAAGGTATGTGAGTTTTGATGTATGGAGACCTTTCCTCCACAAAGCTCTATCATTCTTCTTCCTCATCTATTTTCAAGTTATGAAAATTTATGAACTCTTTTATATGATGATTTTATGAAATAATTTATGGTAATCTATCTTTGTACATTATATTCCATTGGAATTCCATGTAAACTTGATAGATTTTTATAAGGGTTTAATGGTACCCAAGCCAAGTCTTATTATCCTTTTGATGGGTTATTGTGAATAATGTTCAACTGACTTCATTTTGCTCCTGTCATGTCATTTACTCATGAATTTCATCATTTTAAAATTATGTACATGTGCCCCCATCCCCCCGTGAGATTAACGTTAAATGTCAAGTTCCTTATCTAACGAATACCTTATGGAGAGATATATGCTCACACATGTTAAGACTAATAAGAGGGCCAACAAGTACGCTATGATCTCATGAACATGATATGAATAACAAGAATTATGTAAAGTCCTATCTTGATGCTATAAGCTATGTTAATGAGCTACTCCAAGGATAAAATATGGTGTATAGAGACTATGAACAATATGACTATGATTATAATTCAAGTATTCTATGAGAATGATTATACTTCAAGTATTCCATGAGATTGTGACCTAGAACCAAAAGGACCTTGGTAGTCTCCCATTGTTCCTAAACTATATGTCACCATAGGTTTATGCTATTAATTCCCTATAAGGGCTTGTACCTACCCAACATGCAATTCTGTAATGTAAGGATGATTGATGATACCTAATAAAAGGCTATGCCATAAGATAACGGTATATGGAGACACTTTTGAAAAAAGCCATGCCATAAGTGAGTGATTGGTTTACCTTGACAAAGTAGACCACTCCTTGTTTGATATAGAGTGCACATCAAAATTCTGAGTGGTAGCTCACTTGGTTTTACATGTCAGTTATGGTCCTCTCCCACCTATATATGATATATATTAATTTGATGATTCTTCATGCATATTTCAACTAAGCATCTATCATTCATGATATATTGAGCTTGTAACCGTTGTTTATGATTATGCATATCATTTTATTATGGCTTATGTTCTTTATTGCATTGTACCCCGCACTTAGTATATTTTAAGTACTAACGCATATGTTTTGCCTACATGATCTAACCATGTAGGGACGTGAGCTCCTATTCATCCTCCTCCTCCACATGGCTAAGTGGCTTGATTGAAGATTACTTTTGGTGAGTCCTCCATTTCGGGGATAATATCCATTTACTTTCATGTTTATTAAGACTTGTCTATTGATGAACATTTATCTGTTGAGGATGAGCCTGGGAGATGTTTTTGCCCCTGTTTCACTCCTTTTTAGAGGTGTTATTAGATATGGATATGAATTTGTATGTGTGAGCTCGACTCTAATTATGTTTATGTATTATTGAAGACTTCCCTTAGTCTTTATCCCCTTCTTATGCTTGTTGTTTATTGTAGATGAGATGACAGTCCTAAGTCCCCATCTACCCCCATAGAGTGAGTCTTACTTACCTGCCACTTAGACTTGTTATGTGGTCCATGATAATCCTCTTCCTTATGATGTACGTATAGCTTGACTCCAAAGTTGCGATTCCCCTCGAAGTACTTATTACTTGTTGTTGTTTTTATGCTTTTGCAACCAAGGATGTGCTATGCATATGTGATAAACTTATTTCTGGTCCCTTTGGGTTCCTCATTCACCGTGTCATGTCTAGGCCCTAGGATTAGGTCTATATAAAACTTGATATCAGAGCACTAGATTTGTAAATAGTCCTTGGAAATCCAACAAACAACGTCAAGTAGAGTCTTGTTCATAGTTGTGAAGTCTACCACAACTATGAATAAGAAGCTATGAGATATTTTAGGAATGATTCACTTCTTTATTCAATGTGTTGCTTTAGGAGTTAAATTGAGACTTCTTAATCATAATGGATGATCTTTTGCTATTTTAGATCATTCTAAAAGAAAAGTGGCACAAAGAGCTCCCATTCCTGAGGGTGAACTGGCCCCTTCGGCTGCACAAGTCCCCCGAGGAGAAGAAGGGGTCACTTATGTCGAATATCAAAATATGGTCATTTTATTGGCAAAGGATGTGGCCAACCAAGGAGTCCAAGCTTCTCATGTAGCTACCCCGCCTCAAGAGGAAGGAATTTCACAATAATGAATCCTCTAGAGTTCTATAGCTCCAAATTGAAGAAGACCCCCATGAGTTCATCGATAAGATGAACAAAGTTCTTGATATTATGGGGGTTAATTCAAAGGAGAAAGTAGAGATTGTGGTCTATCAACAAAAAAGTATTGCTTAAATTTGGTTTGCTCAATAGGGAATTTAGATGGAGAAAATGGAGAGTCTATCACTAGGGAAGAATTCAAAGCCACCTTTCAAAATCGCTTCTTCCCCATTGAACTGAGGGAGGTAAAGATGATAGAGTTCATGAATCTCAAGCAAGGTTCTATGAGTGTTAGGGAGTATTCTCTAAAATTCAACAACCTCTCAAAGTATGCTCCTCACTTGGTCACTGATCCTAAGACAAGGATGCATAAGTTTATGCTAGGAGTGTCTGACTTGATCAATAAATAATACGCACCACCATTGAAACAACCTTAAAAAGTTCCTGAAAATGTGTCTTGAAGTGCCCAAAATTATAATTTTCATATAACTCAAAATTTATGTGTGATATTAAAAATTCAAGTTCATAATATTGATCAGGGGGCAAAATTAAGTGGAAAATGGATCTAACCCCGATTTTAGAGCAACCATATCGAAATTCAAAAATCTATAATTCTGCTTATCCAGTGTCTGTCCCCATGGTACCACGATGTGCCTCCATCGCAGACCAGTGTTATTTTTGCATAATTTTCTTATTCGGTGCAAGGTTTATGGATCTTGGGCCTAAATTTTCCCATACTTATAGTTATCCATATTTCACCTTCATATCATATAAGAAATTCTCCAATACTCTACCAAACACACAGTTAAATATTTTACTCAAAATCAAGGGTTTCAAACTCATTTCGGATCTTAAGGATTTCACTCAAGCTTCAAGTCTCCATTCCAATCATATCAAGAAATCCTCCAAAGCTAAGGTATGTGGGTTTCAACCATTGAGTCCTTTTATCCATAGTGTCCAAGCTTCTTTTTCACCTAAATTACTAGTTTCTAAGCTGATTTTACTTATGATTTTTCTATTATGAATTTGACTATGAAATATATTGGGGTTTTGTAAAAGTGTGACTGTTTAAGCATGTTTTGAGCTATGAATCTTAGACCTATCTTGAGATTTCATGAAGGGTTTTGATGTATATTGCATGAGGGTATTACCAAGTGTTGGTGGGTGGTTTTACATTTAGTTTTCTTGCATGATTTCACTCTTGAATTGCATGGTTTTACACAGGCATTACACAACCGCCAAGTGTTTAATAAAATGCCCGAATTATGTTTCTTGAGTTATTCAAGGCCTAATGCATGACATATGAGTTAAGTGACTTTATGATGATGAAAGAATGGTACACATGCATTGATTTCATGAGAAATATCTATTGTGTTGTGAGTTGACCATAGCAAATTGAGGGGTGATGCCTCAATCACCTTAGATAGGGGTGGTAAGCCATCAACCAATTGAGGGGTTGGTACCTCAATCACTTCCAGCAGAGGGTGGTCATGTCTATCAACCAGTTGAGGTATTAGTATCTCAATCGCCTAAAATGGGGGTGGTAAGCCATCAACCAATTGAGGGATTGGTACCTCAATCACTTTCGGTGGAGGGTGATCATGTTCGTCAACCAATTGAGGGGTTGGTACCTCAATCACTTCTAAGGGTGCTTTACCTTGGATCTATGGTGATGGTCTCTTACTACACATGTAACATGCTCTATCTAAGCATGTTTTACATCAAGTATCACTCATGCATGCCATATTGCTATATGCTCATTTATTGTCTAATTATGCATTTTGATTATTTTGCCTATCTCTTGTTACATTGCATCCTACATATTTAGTATATTCAAATGTACACTCTATGCCTACATGATGTTACCATGTAGGATCCAAAGCTCTATGGTCATCCTCCTCCACATGGCTAGTATGAATTCTCTCAAAGCAAGTTGGCGAGTCCTTAACTCTTAGAACATGAGCATCAAATCCTTTTATATTAGCTGCTATGACTATGAGGGTAAGCCCGGTTGCTTGTCTTGGCCCCCGCTAAGTTCTATGTTTAGAGGTGTTGTTGGACAAGTTATGTAATGATGCTATAAGCCTTGGCTCTCTTTGACTCTTGATGTTTTATGATATGAAAAATGTCTCCTAGCCCCATGTTCCCTTATTTCTACTCATTTATTGTTATTTAATTGCTTCCATGACCAAGGATGTATAATGATATGTTAAAAGGCTTGATTGGGGTCCTTTTGGGTTCCCTATTTGTCATGTCACATGTAGGTCATAGACTTGAGTCATGACAAACTTGGTATCAAAGCACTACGTTATTAATGGTCCTTGGCATCCAACACACCGCATTGATTATAGTCTTATTCATGGTTGTGTTGTACACCACAACTATAAGTAAGAGGCTATGAGATATTTTAGGAAATGTTTTCCTTGTTTTTACTCTATGTTGTGCTATAGAAGTTAAGGTAAGGTTTTCCCCCTATTGAATGTTGTTTGCTATGCTAGATCAAGCCTAACACAAAAGGAAAAAGTGCGCGCACATCCAAGGAACAACTGATTTATGGAGAGCTCTAGGATGCTCTCTCTGTGCTAGCTTAAGTTATGGTTCATCAAGTCAATCAAGGGGCCCAAGCCTCTCATGCTCCTACTTTGGCATCTCGAGTGAGAGAAACTTTAGGGATGAACCCACCAGAGTTTAATGGGTCTAAGGTGTATGAGGATCCTCAAGAGATTATTGATGAGGTTTACAAAGTGTTGGCTATTATGGGTGTGAGATCAGAAGAAGAGATGGAGTTGGTGACCTACCAACTCAAGAGGGTGGCCCAAATATGATACACTCAATGGAAAGAGGAGAAGGGGAACAGCAATATGGTTTTATAGGAGGAGTTTAAGGTGGCTTTCCTCAACCGATTCTTTCCTTTTGAGCTTAGGGAGGCTGAAATGATAGAGTTCATGAATTTGAAGCAAGGATCTATGAGTGTCAGGGAGTATGCCCTCAAGTTCAACCAACTCTCAAAATATGCTCCATACTTGGTTGCTGACTCGAGATCTAGAATGAATAAGGTTGTGATGGGTGTATCTGATTTGGTGAGTGAACAATGTCGTACCACCATGTTGATTAATGACATGGATTTATCCTGCTTGACGACTTATGCCAAATAATTAGAGGGGGAAACTTTGAAAAAGAGGAGGAGTAATGAGGCCACACAATGATTGATTGTCCATGCAGTGGTAACAAGGGTAAGGATGTTTGTCCACAAGGCCAGGGTGCTAATGTTGTTTCTTTAGGCAGAGGAGGTCAACAAGGTGGTGTCCCAAGGCACAATCAGTTCTATGCATTCAAAGGGAGACAAGGGGTTGATGAGATGCCCGATGTCATCACTGGTATGTTAAATGTCTTTGATTTTGATATGTATGTATTGATAGATCCAGGTGCTACCTTTCTTTTGTTACTTGTTTTGTTGCCAAAATATTTCATGTTGAGCCCGAATTATTGTGTGAGTCTTATGAGGTGTCTAGTTCCATCGGTGCATCTATTATTACTAGAAAGGTCTACAGAAATTGTCCATTTGCATCTTGCATAAAATATTGCCTTGTGATCTTGTTAAGTTGGATATGGTGGATTTTGATGTCATTCTTAGGATAGATTGGTTGCATACATATTATGCCTCTATTAATTGTAGAACTCATAGGGTCAAGTTCCAATTCCCAAAATGTACTCGTCCTTGAGTGGGAGAGTCATGATGTAGTTATCAAGGGTAGTTTATCTCTTGCATTAAAGCCCCAAAGTTGATCTCTAACGGGTGTATCTATCATCTTGTGAGGGTTAGGGATTTTCAGTCCAAGGTCCTTCCTATAGAGTCGGTTCCAATGGTAAACAAGTTCCTTGATGTCTTTCCAAATGACCTTCTCGGTGTTCCTCCTGAAAGGAAAATAGATTTTGGCATACACCTCCTCCCTAATACTTAACCTATTTCTATTCCCCCTTATCATAGGCCCCGATGGAGTTAAAGAAGTTGAAGGAGCAATTGAGGGATTTATTGGAGAATGGTTTTATTAGAACTAGACAATCACCTTGGGGTGCACTTATGTTGTTTGTGAAGAAGAAAGATGGGTCCCTTAGAATAGGCATTAACTACCGACAACTTAATAGGGTTACCATCATGAATAAGTACCCTCTCCTAAGGATTGATAATTTGTTTGACCAACTTCAAGGGGCTAGTCACTTCTCTAAGATTGATCTTTAGTCCGGGTATCATCAAGTGAAGGTGAGGGGGTGTGATATTCCCAATATAGCTTTTCGGACTAAGTATGGGCATTATGAATTTGTGGTGATACCAACTATCTTCATGGATCTTATAAATGGGGTTATTAAACCCTATCTTGATTTCTTCATGGTAGTTTTTATTGATGATATTTTGATCTATTCTCATAGTGAGAAAAAGTGTATGACTTATTTTAGGGAAGTGCTTCAAAGATTGAGGGAAGATAAGTTTTATACCAAGTATGGAAAATGTGAATTTGGTTGAAAGTGGTTGTCTTTCTAGGTCATGTGGTGTCAGGGGATGGTACTAAAGTTGATCCTAAAAAGATGTATATGATTAGAAATTGTCCTAGACCATTGACCCCACAGGATATTAGAAGCTTCTTGGGCTTAGCCGGTTACTACCAGAGGTTTGTGTATGGGTTCTCTTCTGTTGATTCTCCCATGATTAAGTTGACCTAAAAGAAGGCTAAGTTTGTGTGGACCGATGACTGCAAAAAGTCTTTCCAAACCTTGAAGGATAAGCTTGTGTCCGCTCCTATCATGCCTCTACCTAAAGATTTGAAAGGGTTTGTTTTGTATTGTGATGCCTCTCGGATTGGTTTGGGTTGTGTTTTAATGCAAAGTGGTAAAGTAGTAGCCTATGCTTCTAGATAACTCAAAAATGCATGAAAAGAATTATCCTACTCATGATCTTTAATTGGCCGCCATGGTATTTGCTTTGTAAATTTGGCATCATTATTTCTATGGAGTGCATGTTGATGTGTTTATCGATCATAAGGGTCTCCAATGTGTGTTCAGTCATAAAGATCTCAACCTAAGGCAACAAAGGTGGTTAGAGCTTCTTAAGGATTATGATATGAGAGCGTGCATTATCATCTCGGTATGGCTAATGTTTTGGCGGATGCTTTGAGTAGGGTATATATGGGTAACCTAGCTAATGTTTATAGTAGGGGTAAAGAGGTGGCTAGAGAGGTCCATCGGTTGGCTAGGTTGGCGTTAGGTTGTAAGAGGTTGATAATGGTGGTATTGTGGTTGTTGATGGTTCAAAGTCTTTCTTGGTTGATGAGGTAAAAGCAAAGCAAGTTCTTGACCCCTCCTTATTAGAATTGAAGGTGTTGGTGAGAGAGGGCAAGGTGGAGGTTTTCTCCAAAGGGGAGATGGTGCTCTTAGATACCAAGGTAGGTTTTGCTTTTCTTGTGTTGATGATTTGAGAAAGAAGATTCTTGATGAGGCTCATAATTCTTCTTATTCTATTTACCCCAATTCTACCAAGATGTATAGAGATTTGAGGGATGTGTTTTAGTGGGGTCGTATGAAGAAAGATATTGCCAAATTTGTATCCGGTTATCATAGTTTCCAACAAGTCAAAGCTGAACACCAAAGGTCGGGTGGCTTAACCCAAGATATAGAGATTCCTACTTAGAAGTGGGAGGAAAAGTAACATGGATTTTGTGGTTGCGTTACCTAAGACTAGAAAGCAATGTTATTCTATTTAGGTTGTGATTGATAGAATGACAAAGTTGGCTCACTTCTTATCGATTAAGACTATTATGGGGCTGAAGACTATGCTAAGTTGTACATTCATGAGTTGGTTAGATTGCATGGGGTACCCTTGTCTATCATATCGGATCGTGGTGCTCAATTCACTTCAAACTTTGGGAGGTCCTTCCAAAGAGGTCTTGGTACTAAGGTTAAGATTAGTACGATCTTTCACCCTCAAACGGATGGACAAGCCCAAAGAACAATCCAACCCCTTGAGGATATGCTTAGAGCTTGTGTTTTGGATTTTAAGGGTGGTTAGGATGATTATCTTCCATTGATTTAGTTTGCTTATAATAATATCTATCATTCTCGCATTGGTATGGTCCTCTATGGTAGGCATTATAGGTCACCGGATGGGTGATTTGAAGTGGGAGAAATGGCTTTGTTGGGTCCAGTTCTAGTCATGGAGGCTATGAAGAAGGTAAGGTTGATTAGGGAAAGGTTGAAATAGTCAAAAGTCGTCAAAAGTCCTATGTCGATATGAGGAGAAGTGAGTTTAAATTGAAAGTTGGTGATTGGGTCTATTTGAAGGTTTCACCCATGAAGGTGTGGTTTGTTTTGGTAAGACAGGTAAATTGAGTCCAAGATTTGTGGGTCCTTATAGGGTGTTGAGGAGGATTGACAAGCTAGCCTATGAGTTGGAGTTGCCTAGTGAAATGGACTTGGTTCATCTGGTCTTTCATGTATCCATATTGAGGAAATGCGTGGGTGATCCGAATGCCATTGTTCCATTGGATGTTGTGGGAGTTACTGAAGACAACTTTACTTATGAAGACATTCTATTAGAGATCTTGGATAGATAAGTGAAGAGGTTGAGGAACAAGAATGTGACTTCCGTTAAGGTCCTTTGGTGGAATCAACAAGTCAAAAGTGTTACATGGAAGGCGGTAGCGGATTTGCAAAAGTGATACTGCTATCTCTTTCACTCTACTCAAGCCGAATGTACTAATTTTTAAGTCTTCTATGTGATTTCATGTCTCATATGTTAGCCCCTATGTCATTTGCATGCATTCATGTTTATGTTGACAAGTTCGTGGTGATTTTGACACTTATGTTGAGATTTTTAAAATGATATTTAAGTACATTATTGCATTCTTGTTGGGGTTGATTTCCTTATGATTACTCTTCTTCTGTATGCTTCTTTGACATTTAGGAATGAATGTTCCCAAGGGGGAGATATTGAAACGACCATAAAAAGTGCCCAAAAATATACCTCGAAAGTGCCCAGAATCATAATTTTCATATATCTCAAAATTCATGCGTGATATGAAAAATTCACTTCATATTCTTGATCAGGAGGCAAAATTGAGTCGAAAATGGGTCTAACCCTGATTTTAGGTCAACTGTATCAGAATTCAAAAATCCATAATTTTGCTTATCCAATGTCTGTCCGCGATGTTATTGCCACATGCTTCCATTGCAGACTAATATTATTTTTGCGCAGTTTTCTTTTTCAGTCCAAGACTTTTTGGTCTTGGGCCTGAATCTTCTCATGCGTAAAAATACCTATACTTAGCTATATTTCACCTTAATATCATATAAGACATTCCCTAATACTCTCCCAAACACTTAGAAAAATATTTTACTCTAAATTAAGGGTTACAAACTCATTCTGAATCTTAAGGATTTCACTCAAACTTTAAGTCTCCATTCCAATTTTCATCAAGAGATTCTCCAAAGATACGGTATATGGGTTTCAACTATTGGGTACTTTCACCCAAAGTGCCCAAGCTTCCTTTTCACCTAAATTACTATTTTGTAAGTTTATTTTACTTATGGTTTTTTTATTATGAATTTGACTATGAACTATTTTGGGGTTTTGTAAAAGTGTGACTGTTCAAGCATGTTTTGAGCTATGAATCTTAGACCTATCTTGAGATTTTATGAAAGTTTTGATGTATATTATATGAGGGTATCACTAAGTGTTAGTGGGTGGTTTAACATTAAGTTTTCTTGCATGATTTCACACTTTAACCGTATAGTTCTACACTTATTTTACACACCCGCCATGTGTTTGATAAAATGTCCAAATTATGTTTCTTGAGTTGTTGAAGGCCTAATGCATGTCATATGAGTTAAGTGACTTTATAATGATGAAAAGATGGTACACATGTGTTGATTTTATGGGAAGTATCTATTGTGTTGTGAGTTGACCATAGCTAATTGAGGGGTGATGCCTTAATCACCTCCGATGGGGGTGGTAATCCATCAATCAATTGAGGGGTTGATACCTTGATCACTTTTTGCGGGGGGTGGTCATGTCCACAACTAGTTAAGGGGTTGGCACCTTAATCTCCTTGGATGGGGGTGGTAAAATATCAACTAATTAAGAGGTTGGTACCTCAATCACTTTCGGTGGAGGGTGGTCATGTCGATCAACCAGTTGAGGGGTTAGTACCTCAATCGCCTCGGATAGGGGTGGTAAGCCATCAACCAATTGAGGGATTGGTACATCAATCACTTCTGATGGAGGATAGTCATGTCCATTAACCAATTGAGGGGTTAGTACCTCAATCACTACTAAGGGGTAGTTTACCTTAGATTCCTAGTACTAAGTTGCTTGATTTATGATGATGGTCTCCTACTACATATATGACATGTTCTATGTAAGCATGTTTTACTTCAAACATCACTCATGCATACCATATTGCTATATCCTCATTTATTGCCTAATTATGTATTTCGATTATGTTACCTATCTCTTGTTGCATTGCATCTTACATACTTAGTACATTCAAATGTACTAATGTATACTCTATGCCTACATGATGTTAACATATAGGAACCGAAGCTCCACTTGATCATCCTTCTTCTTCATGTGGCTAGTACAAATTCTCTCAAAGAAAGTTGGCGAGTCCTCAACTCCAAGGACATGCTTCTCTTAGTTATGCTATATATTAATTCCTTTTATGTTGGCTATTATGACTATGAGGGTGAGCCAGTTGCTTGTCTTGTCCCCCACTAAGTTCTATATTTAGAGGTGTTGTTGGATAACTTGTGTAATGATGCTATCAGTCTTGACACTCTTTGTCTTGATGTTTTATGATATGAAAGATGTACCTTAGCCCCGCGTTCCCTTATTTCTACTCTTTTATCGTTATTTAATTGCTTTCACAACCAAGGATCTACAATGATATGCTAAGAGGCTTGATTGGGTTCCCCATTTGCTGTGTCATGTCTAGGCCCTAGGCTTGGGTTGTGACAACCATGCTCATAGGATATATGGATTTGTCTCAACTCATGACTTATGCCAAGAAACTTGAAGGACAAAAGCTTACAACGAGGAGGAGTGGAGAGTCCAAGAGGGCTCATTATGATAATGGATTTTAAGGTAATAAGGGTGGTCATTTTCAACCAGGTCATAGGTTCCAAGGTCCAGGATCCTCTAATGCTTAAGGCCAAAGGTTTGTTAGTGATAGGGTGTTCAACCCTAGAACTCAAGGTAGAAATGGTGGAATGACTCTTCCAAAGTGCCCAAAATGTGGAAGGAATTATAGTGGTACTTGCTTGAGGAACAGAAGTGCTTTTTTCGGGTGTGGCAAGATCAACCACATGATTTTGGATTGTCCAAATGATGTCGCGCAAGCTATACCTCCTTTTTAGGCTAAAGCGATCTTTGTTAAGATATGTAACCTAATCAAGATTAGGGTCGAATCCGACAGGGAATATGGTAGACTTAGAAGAATTTGATTACAGTTTGAGTTAACTAACCAACTTATCTCCTCGAAAGGGAGGGGGGTTATAATAACTATTAAGAGTAATGCTAAGCTAAGACAAGTGTTAAACCAATATGTAGAGAAACTAGGTTATTGTGTTCCCTAACTCAGTATTACTGGATAATTGAATTTTTTTCCAGCATGTAGCATGCAGAACAGTAAGTTAAGTTCACTAAACCCTTTGGCCCAGGAAAGAGGTAAATTTTACTTCGTCATTTAGTCTATCACCGTAGTGTGACATTACTAACCCTTACCTATTGTCCCAGTACAACCTTCCCTTGGCCTAGTTCGGTCAATTAGAAGAGAAACATCAACCAAATCTTCTTAATTACTCTGTTTTTCTATTTGTTACTTCCTTTATCAAGTTAGTGACACTAGGCAGATTCTAATGTTGGCCACTATTAAAAAACATTCAATATAAAGAGAATTAATTAACATATGCATGCACACTTTCCAAGAATTATGAATTATCCAATTTTTTCTTATTAGTTTTTCATTATTTCCACAATACTAGTTGTAGATTTAGCTACTCATGATCTGTATATATACAAGACTTATGAATTTTAATAATATAATTGAGCACTTACGCAAGAGAACTAAGCACAAGAAATCCAACTATTTAGAAGATTGAAATTCAAAGATGAAATAGTGTTTTTACAAGTGTTTCTCAAACTCCTTAATGTCTCTCTTCTGTTTGCCCTTCTTTCTCTGTGAAAAATTGCCTAAAACACTTATTTGTAGTGTTTAGAATACAAAATCAAAACAAATTAGGAAAATTGGATTGACAGGCCCTAGAAGTACTCTACGGGCCATATCACAATTTACGGCTCGTGATTAGGCTTTCATAAACTGTTGCTTCAATTCTGAACTTGTCTTCTATGACACCCTTCTATGGCCTGTAGAGGGTTTCGTCTGATGGAATTCTGCAAGTCTCCACTTTCTTATCCTCAATGTATGATACTAAGTCTATGGCTCATCCGCATATTGGTAGACTCAACTTTGGAAATACACACTTCACTGGAATTGCACGTGAAACCCCCTTTATGGCTCACAGAATACTCTATGGCCCGTAAAGGGTCTAGTGGAACATCAACTACAATAGATTTTGCACACTTTGCCCCAAAAATAGTGCCAACTCTAAAATCCTCCAAAACAAACATAAAAACACATCAAACCAACTAACATTGTGTTGAGAACACACAAAATTCCATGTTTTAAGCATCAGAAGTGTTATATTTTGATAGTACATCAACAACCTCAACTTAAAATTATTGCTACTCCTCAAGCAACAAACTCAATCTATATAAGTAGCACAGTAGCACACAGACTTCAATCTAATGAAATACGTCACATCAAACTAAAGCACAAATACCCACAACTTTCAAAATATAATTAGATAGCTATCCAACAAATCAACAAAGATCAATGCATGCGACAATGCAACTATGACAAGCGAGGTAACCATTAACAAGCCATAGTCACTAAATGTGTCTAATGTCAACAAAGCAATGCAAGCGACCTTACAAAAAGAACTCTCATATCTCACCCACGACGATGTTTTAATGTATAATATTGGGACTATGCAAAATCACTCACTCTCACAAAAGATATTCAAATATCATGCTCAATACCATTTGCTTGCCCCTATACTCATGACTAAGACTTTTGACTACTTGGACTAGGATTACTTTAGGACTTTACTGGCTTGTACCGAAGGCTCAGGGGGCTTTGGTATAATGATTTGGGAACATAGTGACTAAAGACCCTTCTTGACACTATAGTTTTCTACACTTTTTCCCTACACTACTAAAAAATGACAAAAAAATGACAGAAAAAAGAAGGATTGTGTCGCTAAAAAAAGCGACGGACTAAGTGGCGCTGTCCATCGCTTTATTATTTTTATTTCTTTTTAAATATTTTAAATATGAAAAACGATGGACTGCAACTATAAGTCCATGGCCTTTTTTCATGAAATTTTGTGGCAAATTTTATTTAATTTTTATAAATTGCAATGGACACAGTGATGAAGTCCATTGCTTAGGTTTTTTTTTGTTAAAGTTAAATCTTTAAATATTTTAATTATGTGAATTTTAATAAATAAATAATATTTTTTTTAAAATTTTGGGACGAACAGAATGGCATTGTTTGTTGTCTTTTATTTTGTAAAAAACTAAGTTATTAATTAAATAAAATAATTAATTTTTTATATGGGGCGAGGGACTTGGTGACGCTGTCCGTCGCCCCCATATTCGAATATTATATGTTGATTCTTCTTTTTTTCATCATTTAATAAACCTAAAATCCCAACATTTTCCCAGCCTCGCACCTTCAAACCTCTCCCTTGGCTCTTCCACACACCACCCGTATGCCATCGCCGCTGCCACCTCCTCCACTCCGTCTGCAGCAGGCCGACTTCGGTCCAGAGGTAAGTAGCCTCTCTCTCTCTCTCTCCTCTCTTAATTTATTTTTCATTATATATATATATATATATTTAAATTATATAATCTTGAATTGTTTGTTAGTATTGTTTATATAGGTTGTTGTCATTGTTATATTATAATACTGATTGTAAATTAGTGAAGATGTTTCGATTTTAGGGTTGAGTTTAAATTTGGTATTTTGAATTAGTTTGTGATTTGGGGGGAGGGGGGTTTGTTAGTTTGAATAATGTGTGTATTTGAAGTGATTATCATTGTTGGAAAGTGTATTGAAGTAAGAATTTATGAATGAATTCTTTTGGAATTTAGTTTGGAATGAATTTTGAATTAGTTAATGATTTGAGTTTTGTTAGTTGGAATTAAAGTGAACTTGAAGTTATTGACTTTGTTGATTTGAATATTTAAGTGTGAATTTGTGAATGTATATTTTTGAAAAGTAATTTAAATTGGTTATATTGAATTAGACTATAAATTTAATTATTGTAGTTAAATTTGTGAATGAGTATTTTCGATTTTAGCTTGAAATGAGTTTTGAATTAGTTTGTGAGTTGGATTTTGTTAGTTGAAATTAAAGTGTATTTGAAGTTATTGACATTGTTGGTTTGAATATTTAAGTGTGAATTTGTAAATGTAGAATCTTGGATTGTAGTTTAAATTGGGTATTTTGAATTAGATTATAAATTTGTGTGTAGTTTAAATTTTTGAATGAGTATTTTTGGACTTTAGCTTGAAATGGGTTTTGAATTAGTTTCTGATTTGAGTTTTGTTAGTTGGAATTAAAGTGTATCTGAAGTTATTGATATTCTTAGTTTGAATATTTAGTTGTGAATTTGTGAATGTAGATTCTTGGATTGTAGTTTAAATTGGGTATTTTGAATTAGACCATAAATAAAACTTCTATGTATATAAATTTTGAACTTACGTATTTTTATATTATTGTAGGATATATTCGCCCCCTGACGGTTAGCCCATTGACCCGTCAAGCTAATCGGAAAAGGTAAATGTATTTTACTTGGAGTTTATATGCTTGTTAAATTGAATTTTAGTACTTTTATACTCAGAAAAATTCAACTTATGCCTATTTGAAACTTGAATTATTATATTTTAGGATATGAAGTAAACTTTAAATAGTTATGAACTTTAAGTTGAATATAATTTAGAACTTGGAGTTTATATACTTGTTAAAGTGAATTTTTTTACTTTTATGCTTAGAAAAATTCAACTTATGTCTATTTGAAACTTGAATTATTATATTTCAGGATATGAAGTAAACTTTAAATAGTTATGAACTTTAAGTTGAATATACTTTAGAACTTGTAGTTCATATACTTGTTAAATTGAATTTTAGTAATTTTATACTTGAAAAAATTCAACATATGCCCATATCATGACCTAAGCCTAGGGCCTAGACTTGAAATGACTAGTGCGGAACCCGAAGGAACCTCAAACAAGACTCTTAGTATATCAATCACAAATCCCTGGTTGTGAAAGCAAAACATAAACTATAAGAGATATAAAAAAGGGAAAACTGGACTAAGGGGAGTCTTGGTGTCACGACCCAAGCTTGGGTCCTAGACGTGACATGGTGAATGGGGAACCGGAAGGGACCCCAATCAAGCCTCTTAACATATTATTACACATCCTTGGTCACAAAAGCAATTAAACAACAATAAAAGAATAGAAATAAGGGAATAAGGGACTAAGGGAAGTCTTTCATTGTAGTATAACATATAAGAGTCAAGAGAGTCCAAGCTCATAGGACCGTTACATAACTTGTCTAACAACATCTCTACACTCAGAATTGAGTAGGGACAAGAAAACTTTTTGGGATCACCCTCAAAGTCAAAGCATACAAATAGACAATGAGAGTCTTTACATAATATAAGAACAAGAGATATTGTCCTCAGAGTTAAGGACTCACCAGACTTGCTTTGTGAGTGTAGTACTAGCCTCGAGGAGGATGAGAATGATCTTGAGGTGCTCTAGTTCCTACATGGTAACATCATGTAGGCATAGAGTATGCATTAGTATGTTTGAATGTACTAAGTATGTCAGATGCAATGCAATAAGAGATAGGCAACATAATCAAAATACATAATTAGGCAATAAATGAGCATATAGCAATATGATATGCATGAGTGATTCTTAAAGTAAAATATGCTTATATAGAACATATTACATATGTAGTAAGAGACCATCATGTTCAAGGCCTACCACCCCATTGAAGAGGCAATTAAGGTATCAATCCCTTAATTAGTTGATAGTGGTCTCACTCCGCTATCTATGGTGATTGAGTTATCAACTCCTCAATTGATTAAAGGTAGTCTCACCCTGCCAGCCATGGTGATTGAGGTATCAACCCCTCAATTGGTTGATGGTGGTATTACCCCGCCATCCATGGTGATTGAGGTCTAGCACCCCCTCAACTAGGTGTGGTCAACTTGTCACACTATCAATACTTTTCATGAAATAAACATATATATATGCCATCCTTTCATCATCATAAAGTTATATAAGTCATAGGATATGCAATGGATCATTAATAGCTCAAGAACCCTAAATTGGACATTTTATCAACCACTTGGTGGGTGTGTAATGCTACTGTAAAACCATGTGAAATCATACAAGAAGTCTTGAAGTAAATCAACTCATCAATACTTGGTAATACCACCTTCCAAAATACATTGAAACCCCTTATCAAAACTCATCATAGATTTTAGATTCATGGCTTAAATCATAAATAGACAATTACACTTTTACAAAACCCCAACATAGTGTATAGTCAAATTCATAATAGAAGACTTATAAGTAAAATCAACTTAGAAGCATGTAATTTAGGCAAAAGAAAGTTTGGGCACCATGGGTGAAAGGACCCAATGGTTGAAACTCACATAACTTAGCTTTGGAGAATCCCTTGATGAAGATTGAAATGGAAACTTTAAGCTTGTGTGATTTCCTTAGAATACGAAATGAGATTTGGCACTTGAATTTGGTGTGAAATATTTGTCTAAGTGTTTGAGAGAGTATTGGAGAATGTCTTGTATGATATGAAGGTGAAATATGACTAAGTAAGGTATTTTTACGCATGGAAAGACTTAGGCCCAATACCTAGAAGCCTTAAACTGAGATAAAAACCATTGGCACAAAAATACACAGAGGTGCACCCTTGGCGCGCCGCGCCAGGGACGTGAAAACATCTCTAGAAATCGCATTTTATGATTTTCAAATTTTGATACGATTTCTACAAAATCAGTGTTAAACCCATATTCCACTCAATTTTACCCTCTAATCAAGAATATAAAGTTGAATTTTTGATATCACATGTAGATTTTGAGATATATGACAATTACGATTTCATGCACTTTCAAGGCACATTTTTGGGCACTTTTTGGGGTCGATTCAATATCTTCCCCCTTGGTAACATTCTTCCCCGAATGTCAAAGAAATGTATATAAGAAGACTAATAATGGAGAAATCAACCCCAACAAGAATATAATAATACACTTAAACACCATTTCAAAAATCTCAACATAAGTGTTAAAATCACCCTAATCTTGTCAACATAAACATGAATGCATGCAAATAACATATAGGGATGATACATGAGACATGAAATCACATAGAAGACTTAGAATTAGTACCTTAGGCTTAAGTATAATGGAAGAGATTGGTATATTGCCTTTGCATGTCCGCTTCGGCCTCCCATGTAGCACTTTCGACTTGTTGATTCCTTCAGAAGACCTTAATGAAAGCCACATCCTTGTTCCTCAACCTTTTCATTTGTCTATTCAATATCTCTACTAGATCTTCTTCATAAGTCAAGTTGTCTTTAACAACACCCAAAACATCCAATGGGACAATAACATTTGGATTACCCACACATTTCCTCAACATGGACATTTATGAAAGACCAAATTAACCAAGTCCATTTCACTAGGCAACTCTAACTCATAAGCCACCTTATCAATCTTCCTCAACACCCTATAAGGACTCACATATCTTGGACTCGATTACCCTTTTTACTAAAATACACCACACTCTTCATGGGTGAGACCTTCAAATAGACCCAATCACTAACTTTAGTTCAGACTCCCTTCTCCTCACATCGACATAGGATTTTTGATGACCTTGGACTATTATTATCATTTTCCTAGTCAACTTTACCTTCTCTATAGCCTCCATAACCATATCCAGACTCAACAAAGCCATTTTCCCTACCTCAAACCATCCAACCAGGGACCTACAACGTCTACCATAGAGGGCCTCAAAAGGAGCCATACCAATGATAGAATGATAGCTATTTCTGTAAGCAAACTCAATTAATGGAAGATGATCATTCTAACTACCTTTAAACTACAATACACAAGCTCTAAGCATATCCTCAAGAGTTTGGATAGTTCTTTTGGCTTGGCCATCCTTTTGAGGGTGAAAAGCCATATTGAGCTTAACCTTAGTACCAAGACCTCTTTAGAATGACCTCCAAAAGTACAAAGTGAATTGAGCACCAGGATCTGATATGATAGACAAGGGCACCCCATGCAATGTAACCAACACATGAATTTACAACCTAGCATAATCTTCGACCCTATAAGTAGTCTTAACCAGTAACAAATGAGTTGACTTTCTCATTTTATCAATAATAACCCAAATAGAATCAAAATCCTTTCTAGTATAGGAAATCCAACCACAAAATCCATGTTAATTTCCTCCCACTTCCAAGTAGAAATCTCTATATCTTGGGTTATCCACCTGGCCTTTGGTGTTTGGCTTTGATTTGTTAACAACTATGACAACCGAATACAAATTTGGCAATGTCTTTCTTCATACCTCCCCACTAAAAGACATCCCTCAAATCTCTATACATCTTGGTTGAATGGAGGTGAATAGAATAAGAAGAATTATGATCCTCATCAAGAATCCTCTTTCTCAAGTCATCCACAGAAGGCACAGACAACCTAACTTACTACATGAGGGCAGCATATCCACCTTGGGAGAAACTTCACCTTGCCCTCTATCACCAAGGCATTCAATTTTAACAAGCAGAGGTCAAGATATTGATTTGCTTTAACTTTATCAACTAAGGAAGAATTTGAATTATCAACAACCACAATACCACCATTATCAACCTCTTCCAACCTAATCTCCAATCTAGGCCAACTGATGAACCTCTCTAGCCACCTCCTTACCCCCATTATCAACATGAGCTAGGCTACCCATAGACACCCTACTCAAAGTATCCGCCATAACATTAGCCTTATCGGAATGATAATGCTCACTCATATCATAATCCTTAAGAATCTCTAACCACTTTCATTGCATCAAGTTAAGATCTTTTCGAGTGAACACATAATGGAGACTCTTATGATCGGTAAACACATCAATATGCACTCCATAAAAATAATGACACCAAATTTTCAAAATCAAATACCATGGTGGCTAATTCGAGATCATGAGTAGGATAAGTTTTTTCATGCACCTTAAGTTGCATATAGGCATAAGCTATCGCCTTTCCATTTTACATCAAAAGACAACCCAAATCAATCCGTGATGCATCACAATACACAACAAAACCTTCTAACCCTTTTGGTAGAGACAAGATAGGAACGGGCACAAACTTATTCTTCAAGGTTTGAAAACTCTTGTCATACTCATCGGTACACACAAACGTATCCTTCTTTTGAGTCAACTTAGTCATGGGAGAAGCAATAGAAACGAACCCATTCACAAATCTCTGATAGTAACCCGCTAAGCCCAATAAGCTTCTAATGTTCGATGGGTTAATGGCCTAGGCTAATTTCTAATCATATCTGTCTTTTTAAGATCCACCCTAATAACATTCCCCCAACACCGTATGACTGTTAGATCCCATAAGTTAGAACCCATAAGTCCTTAATTGGTTCAATTTTGTAAAGTTTGGGACCAAATATAAATTTTATTCTAAGTTTAGTCCTTAAGATTAAATTGTTGTGGGGTCATGTGTGTG
>JAOTQJ010000102.1:11441491-11452579 GCA_025642045.1 Solanum sejunctum
ATCCAATTGAGGACTCCCGACTCCAACTTAAAAATATACGCTCCAATTGTAATTAAGCACCGCGATTTAAAATTACGTCATGTTCATCATAACTTTTCCAATTGAACGAATTACTTCGGTTGAATTAATTACGGGGTCTAACAATATGCATACATTTGTGATAATGAAGCCGCAATGGGAAGATCTAAGAGCATTATGTATTATGGTAAGTCTCATCATATATGTCGAAGACATGATAATGTTACAGAACTACTCTCTAGTGGAATTATCATAATTTACTATGTAAAATTAAATAATAATATGTCGGATCCACATACAAAAGACCTAACTAGAGAGGGAGTTGAGAGATCATCAAAGAGAATAAGATTATGGCCAAGGATAAACCATTGTGGTGGTAACTATACCTTGAAGACTGGAAATCTCAATATCTAGGTTCAAGGAGATCAAACTAAGTCATTAATCATGGTTCGACATTGTAAACATTGTTATATGGTTTATTCTTATGATGGGACAATGTTCAGTAATAAGAATAAGGTAATAGAACTTTTAATGATTTCAAAGTTTGATACATGGTTTATCGAATAGTATATCTACGGTATAATATATTTAAAAATCATCTATGTAGGTGTGAAGTGTAAGCCGCTTCAAGGAGAATTCGATAAGGCCGTTCTCTATGCATATATGAACCAGGAAATGTTCATGGCTGAAACAAATAAAACAATGAGAATAAAAAATATTAAAGGGTTAATTATATGACTTATGTTGTCTAAGTATACAATAAAGCTCAAAAGTTCAAAGATCTCAAATTTACCAATTGACTGAGTATATCTGATATAAGTTCGCTATGAGAAGTTCAAAAGGAAACCTAGTTATCCAGATGCAATTAATCCTTAATTACGAATCACACAGTTTTTCATGCATATTAAAAAATAACCATTCCCCATTTATGTGGGGAATTTTTGAACTTAAAGTGCGAATTACAAAATGAGAATTGACAAATGTGGGGAATCAAGTAAGGGATAATAAAGATTCATATCTCCCACGTTGATAGAATAGAGGAAAAGTTTTGTACTTACATTAGGACATACTTTCTTTAGCTCTTAAAGGGCTAGTAGAGGGAACCTCCTTGCACTGTCATCGTCATCACTTGCTCGGCTGGACTTCGGCTACAACTCCAGTTACAACTTTAATTTCGACAAATGATTTGATTGATTGATAAATTTTTTAGGAAAAATTTATTTAATCATTCTCATTACATTTCCTTTTTGTGATATTAATGATGAGCTAATTTATTGAATTATTAATTAATTAATTATTCATGAATTACATTTATTTGTGAATTATTAATTAATTAATTTAATTCATGGAATTAGTTAGTTTAATCAAATCTCAAAATTTGAGAGTAAAAGGTTTCTTCTTAAAGGACACCTTCTTTTCCAAAAGGTATCATGCCTATTCAAAACAAATGAGACTGTTCTGAATAGGTGAGTATGTACCCATTGTTGACCATAAATAGAGACGCATCCTCTCAGTTATCGACATCAAATTTTCTTTTCTTTTGCATACATTTTTGTACACAAAATTGAGTTTGCGTGTGAATCCATTGGTAATTTTTGTGTTCGCTGAAGTTACAAAAGTTTGAGGTATCGCTACTTTTGTAATAGTTTATCTAATTTACCATGAGCGAAAATAATTCACAACCTTGAGTACAATGAGAAGATTAAATTCATTAAGAACAGACAGTAAATTATGTAGACTTACATAGTTTTTGTTATATATTTTGGTTTTATAATTTTTTGTTTCTGCACGAATAGAGGATCAGAGGAATAACGATTAGCTCGTCGAAATTTTCTCGTTTAGGAATTGTAGTCCTTTTAGGACACAGCCTCCTACAATAACTTTCTTTTAGAGCCTGTTTCCTTCCTTTAGGGATTCTTTCCTTCTTTTGAACTTGATACTTTAGCTTACAATAAGTATCATGTTCACCTGTACGTGTACTAGAATTGGGCCTGGTTCTCAGAGAAACAATTGTCATTATCAACACATTTCAATCAATAGTCAGCGTACTCCACAAATCCACAAGATTTCATCTCTTGTCATTTTGAATTGTGAACACATCAAATATTATTAATGATGGAGTCTCGGTGGTTAGCACAATGTTTTGTTATTGACGAGTGAAATTGAGAATAGATCACTATGGACTTGAGGTAAATTTAGTTTGGGTGTACTGATAGGCCTATTTAGTCTCTGCATTTTATGCAGTTCAAATTGCTCATAAGACACAATAGTTTAAAGAAATGAATCATTGCGAAATTGTACGATTGCAAGAGATTCTCGTTTTCATCATATTTGATAGATGACGACATTTATTGTTAGAAAATACGATCTAAAGATCTAAGAGGAAGAAGAAAGATTGAGGAAGAAGAAGTTCTTCCTAGAGAGAAGGCAGAGAAAATTCATGAAGAGAGAGAAAGTTGTTGTCGTGGTAACGCCCCAATGGGTAAATTTCACAGCGATAGAATATATATATTAATGATATTCGGACAATTACACCGAATATATTTATACACGAAGGTTATTTGGGGAATGTTTTATAATTTTTACTTGCTTGTAAAATTGTTGGATTTGTGGATGCCTAACAAATGAAATGGTCCTCCTATTTATACAACTTTCTAAGGGGCCTAGCCGTTGCTACAGTGCCATTTCTAGCTGTTGCTACAGTGCCATTTCTAGTCGTTGCTACAGTGCCCTGACCATTGCTTCAGTGCTGGAGAGTTCTGGAGCATTCCAGGGTGCGTCGAACATGTTTCTGAGCACAGTGCATAGATATAACCATCAAGCTCCACAATCTAACATTTATGACATTTGTAGAGAGTTATTGGTATCAAAGAAAAGATAAGTTGAGTTCAGATTTCCAATCTGCAACCTAATGGACTCTCCGGGTGAATTAGCAAATGCTCATGAACTCCAGCGAGTGAAGATCGTGTTACTCGCGATCGTGTTGTGTGAAGATGGCGTTATTGGCGGCGTAATATGGATATTAATACTAACGAACCTAGAATTAGCACAACAAGGCTAGCTTAGATAAGGTTGAGTTGGCATAAATATGTCTTGAGATCATAGCTAAAAGCGGTCAAAAGTCATATTTACACAAGAGGAAACCATGACTTAAAGAGTTATGTTTCAGGAGACTCGGAAAGAAGAGTAAGCTTATTACATCTATATTCAAATTTCATTGTATCTTGATAATATTCATCTCATTCATAAAATTATCTTTGTAACTATGTCTTTGCAATAAATATTTGCATACAATATACTCAAAGTCTGTAATCAAACTATAAAAAAACGACATTGCTAATTAAACACAGTCTTTCACACGCAATTACAAGATACCATATTGAGAGGAAAAGATGAAGTAAAGTTTACTAACCAATACCACACAAAGAAAACGTACATATTCTATTCTTAATTAGAAAAAATATTACCGTCCAGCCCGTGGCTTACGTACGCAGTTATACAAATTCTATTGTAGTGTTCATTTGTCCATAAATTTTGAACTTACAAGTTACAACATGAAAATTTGAGTTTTTAAAGTTGCGTGAAAAAATGCAGATTAATTGAAAAAGAATTTGACATTTTGACCCCCGCATGTATCTAGAGCTAGTTCTCCCCCCCCCCCTCCCCCTACCTAGAGCCAATTTTGACCCACCACATGTACTTACATCGAAACTAGTTTGAAAGACTTGAAAATACTTAAAGTTAAAAATTTTAAAATCTGATTTAAAATCTTTCTATGGTCAAACATTAAATATTTGAATATAAAGTTTCAAAATGAGCTGATACAAATCTTTTCATGATCAAAGAAATCTTTAATGATAAATTATATCCATTTATGGACAAGCACTGGATTATATAGGGATGACAATTGATTGGGTTGGTCAAATTTGCGCAGGTCAATGGATCAAGATAACCTAATCCAAGTTTGCTTAGATCAAATAGGTTGGGTCAAAGCGTGTTGAGTAATGGGTTATAGAGCGGGTCAAGACCAAACTCAACTTAACTTTTATTAAGTTTTATTTGTTTTATTTGTTCTTTTTCAATATTGTAATATTTAATTAAATTATGTTTTTTCTTTATTCTAGCTGTATAAAGTATATCAAATTAAAAAAAAAAGTATTTTAAAAATATTTTGGCAAAAATCTCTTTTGAGTCAATTCGAGTTTCATATCAACCCAATTTTAAATGGATTGAACTAATAAATGGATGAATTATTAATCCGTTCAAACTTCAATGGGTTGGGCGAGTTGGGTTTAATTTTGCCACTGAGCTTATAAAAAGTGTATCATTTCTCACTTTTGGTTTCATCAAATTCTTCAAGTTGTAGCCTTTGCTTGCAATGGGGAATCAGATTTTCTTGCTTGCTTGCACCATAGCTTTTCTCGTTTTATCCTCGTTGGTTTCAGCTGAAGATGTTACACATTCTTTTCATGTATGTATCACTTATCTATCGGCTTTATTTCCTTGTAAAATGATATACATAGCATGTCAATTTAAATTCACAAAAGCATAATATTGTTTCACAGGGCAATTCAATTTTTCCTTATGTATCCTATTTAATTTTTTTAATCTATGGCAAACCGTTGGTTTCTTTTAATCTAGTCTTATCTGCACATACATGATTTCTTTAACATGTATACCGGTAGCTACAAAATGGAGTTCGAAAATAGAACGATATGACTAACCCGATTTTCATCCAAAATCTCCACTAATTTATATGTTATCTTCTAATCAAACTTTATCAAATATGATTGAGTCATAAGTTTTTATAGCGTTGGATTTTTTGATATGATAAAATCATGTATATTTTTAAAATAATAAATAATAAATTTATCATACTCTAATGGACATTCATTAAAATAATAAATTTATCAAGTTTTAAGGTCGGTCAACAATGTGAAACTTAATTTGTTATATCTTAAATTTATATTAAGCTCTCTCCATTTCAATGGTCTAGTTTACCTCAGATGTTGCAATATAATAGTATGTACTTCCTTCGTTTTAATGATTAAGTTTGACTTGACACGAAATTTAATAAAATAAAAAAAAATAATTTTAATTTTATTAGGTATATTATTATTATTGTTGTAAGAAAAAATTTTAATTTTTTGTAACCCTAAATTGATGTTATGTTAAACGTACTAAATGTCTTTGAATCTTTTAGTCTTAAACATAACATATGAAAAGTAAAATACAGTATTATCAAATTAGAAAAAGAATCACTTTTTAACTAAAGGGAATAATATTTTGTTATATCCTTTTTGACACATTTAAAACTATATCTATAACAACTTTTAACAAATTTTCGAATGTAAAAGTTGATATAAATTATAAATTCTTACACTTCAATATAGGAGTATTGTATAACTATATGACGCATTTCTCTTGATATGAACACTTCTCTTTTCAAGTTTATGCAAAAATTTCAATGGTGTTAAAACTTTTGATTTTTTTTTTTAAAAAAGCACAAAATTTGAAAATACATAAATAAAAGAGAGAGAGATGGTAAAGACAGAAGGTGAGAGAATTAAAATTTGCCAAATCTTGTTAAAAGGAAACTAAAATATTGCTTTATTTGTTTTAATTAATATGATATTTTTTGACATGATATAATATTTAAAAATAAATTTGTGTTTTATGATAATTTTTAAGTATTTATGTAATTAAAAATAAAAAATAAAATTAAAATATGATAATACTTTTTTGAAACGAATTCTTTTTACTTTTTTATTTTAAAAAAAAACATTTAACAGTATAAATACTAATATTTGTGGAAGTGGCAGACAGAGGAGAAGCCGATAGGATCACAGCGTCAACAGGATATTGAAAGGTTCTCTTGACGTCAAATTTCATCCCCCCTACCCTGCCTCGCGCCACCCCTCGTCCTTGTTTTCTCCATTCTCTCTCCCTTTCTTTGATCTTTCCATTTTCCTTTTTCCATTTTCCATTCTTAAAAAACCCATCCCACCGCTATTTAAAGCGTCCTTACATCTTCGTCTCTTCCCTACAACCACACTCAAGAATTCTCAATTCTTTGCGCGCGGTCCCACACACAACAAGGAAAAAAAGCTTTTTTTTAATCAAATATATAAGAAAAGAAAACTATTTTTTTTCAGGGACGGAATTCAGCAAGGAAGATGTTAGCGTGTTTAGTAGAACGATTCGTTGCAGAGAATGAGACTGATTCAATATCTGAACCTGGAAAAACTACGGATGGCGTTTTGAAAGAGTTGGACATTGAAGGAAGTATTGATTATGGACTCAACGCAACCAGCTTAGCCAGTAAAGATTTCGGCGGCTTGTATTCAGAGAAGCCGTTAGCCGTTATACGTCCAGCCGGAGCGGATGACGTTGCTCGGGTGATTCGGCGAGCGTTAGAGTCACCAACATTAACGGTAGCGGCGAGGGGTAATGGTCATTCCATTAACGGCCAAGCTATGACCCACCTTGGACTCGTAATCGACATGAAATCAATGCCTGATAACAACAGAATCGACGTCAACGTTAACTCCATGTACGCCGATGTGGGTGGCGGAGCATTATGGGCTGACGTCTTGAAACACTGTGTTTCGGAACACCGCTTAGCTCCTATGTCGTGGACGGATTATCTTGATTTAACGGTTGGAGGTACTCTGTCTAATGCCGGCGTTAGTGGTCAAGCTTTCCGCTTTGGGCCCCAAACGTCAACCGTAACAGAATTGGAAGTTGTTACCGGCAACGGAGAAAAAACCATCTGCTCAAATTCTCAAAATTCTGAACTCTTCTTCTCCGTTCTTGGTGGACTTGGTCAGTTTGGTATCATCACTAGAGCTCGGGTTTTGCTACAACCCGCCCCGGATATGGTTAGTATTTTTATTTATAATCAATTATTAAGAAGAATTTAAATTTCTCAAAAAAAATTATGGATTTGTTTTTGTGTATTAGGTGAGATGGATAAGAGTGGTATACAGTGAATTCGATGAGTTCACTCGTGATGCTGAGTTACTGATAACGAGTCAGGAATCCTTCAATTATGTGGAAGGCTTTGTGTTTGTGAACAGTGACGACCCGGTAACTGGGTATCCGTCGGTTCCATTGAATTCAACTCAGTCATTTGACCCGACTCATTTACCCAAAACAGCCGGTCCTGTTCTCTATTGCCTTGAAGTGGCCTTGCATTATAGGGAACATGACGATCCATCCACTGTAAATATGGTAAATCTGTCAATTTCAATACTTTTTCATTTTACCCAGCCTCTTTTTACTTTTGCTTTTAGCATTGCCCCATTGTGTGGATGGGAAGGGGAAGTGAAAGTAGGAAAGTATGGTTGGGTACCTCATTTTAAAGTTTTAAACTTTATAATAATAAGTTTTTATTGGATCGTATAATTAGAATTAATTTTAACATAGGTGGCTGCTAAGGGTGAGGAGAGGAGGGGGTGCCCAACAGATTTTGACCATGAATCAGGGATTGGGTCCCAAGATGAGGGGAACATAAGGTTAAGCTAACACAGTGAAAAGGTCAAAAAGGAAGGATGCTTCGTTCCACAATTGCGTTCCCTAGAATAAATTCCTCTTTATTTAACTGTATGTATATGTAAACAAATTAGCAATTGGAAAACCTCCCAAAAAACAAAAATTATAATGATAAAAAAATTACACGTGTGCAAAAAAGCGGCGGAGGGCGGAGTGAGGGGCCAGTGAGTAATACGCAGTACGACGACGTTTGGGAATTGACCATACACTGTATCAAATTTACGTTAGTAATAGTTTGTAATCTTCCCATGGATTTTCTGACACCATAGAACCAACCAGCTTGTTTGAAAGTGCCCACATAATCGGGCTTTTATTACGAAATTAACACCCTACTTTTCACTGTCTCCTCTGTCCTAGTCGTTGATGACAAAACTCATAAAGCCTGAGGCTAGAACAGTAAATCTCCATTAGTTGTTTGTCCTTTTGCTAATCAGACCCAGATTTTTATGACGTTCTGCGGTCCCCCTACTTAATTCTTTCTCTTCAACAATTTGCCAAAAATAATGCCATCATTTTGCAGAATCTCGTAATAGGATGTCAATTAAAATACCATTGTTTGATCTTAATTTTTTTGCATCGAGATATTAACAAATGTTCTTCTCTTCATGGTAGATGGTTGAGAAATTGCTCAACAGATTGAGATATTTGGAGGACTTCAGATTTGAGATTGACTTGAATTATATGAATTTTTTATTACGAGTCGACCACGTAGAACAAGTGGCTAGAGGTAGTGGTATATGGGCTACACCTCATCCATGGCTTAACATGTTCGTTTCCAAGAAAGATATTGCCGCATTCAATCGGATTGTGTTCCAAAACATCCTGAAAAATGGTGTGAATGGCCCTCTATTGACCTATCCTCTCCTGCGAAGCAAGTAAGCATATTTTTATCTACAGTTTTATCTTCTTGTACATGTTTGCTATATAAAATTGAGATTATTGTTTAACAAAGGTCAACTTTCGGATGACCCCAAAATAGGATTATTTATTATTAATAGAACGATCATGATTTAAGTTCTTTTGCTACAACGCGACATAACGTGCTAAGAAAACCTAACTTATTGTTTGTGAAGAAAATTTCTTTGTTTTCATTGGCTCTGGGAGATCCATGTGGAAGCCTAAGGGGCTCTGATGGTGATGTGTTGGGACCACACACACGTGGCCTTGGGTCCCATTGGTGACGTGTCGTGTCATTATGAATTAATTATTTACTGTGTAACGGACTACCTGATACCCATCCAAAATCCGGTGGTTGAGATTTCTGAGGAAGTTAGGTCATTGCTTTCCCTTGAGTTCTAACCTCTAAACTGGGTCCCATGTTTTTCAGAAATCTTCATTGCCTCCACAAGTGTCTTTATTTTTAATCAGCACTAGTACTACCTGCTGTGTTGCTTGTACTTAAATCACATTTACTCTAAATGCCGTGGTGCCAGGCATAGAATATAGTTTCCCGCTTTTTTTGTAAACGTAATATTTAGGACAAAGATACGATGGGGCCCACATTTTGTTATTTTAGTTCCAACTATAGTACTATATTAACGCAGATTAGTATTTTCGTCTCAATATAATTTACTATTAACTTTTTTAAGATGGATAGGTTATATTGATCTTTTTAACTTTAGAATTGAAGTTAAAAAAGGGTGGATATTTTTGTCATAATGAATCAATCAATTTCTTTAGTAGAAAAGGAGATATGGAGTAGCGCACCTTTTGAGGGTTAGTATTTCGCTAATATAAGTGATGACGAGAATATTAAAATTTGCCAACTCGATTAATAGTGACCCCATTGCTTGTCTTTGTTTCCTCTCCTCAACTACGTACTAATTCAGTTGGACCAAACTATCCTTGTTTCTTTTTGTCATTTGAAGTACTTTTGGTTTTTACTTAGCTTGTTACGCAGCTAAATTATGAGTGTTAAATTGATTGAGCTTTGCAAAACATAATCCGTCAAATGCATAAGTATATCAATTAAGACTGATACAAATTGTGGTCTTTTGGGCATTAAAATGTACCATTAGGTACCTTTTGGGGATGGTTCAGTGGTTTAGATTTGGGACTTGCCCTAGTATAGACTATCTCTCTTAAGCTATTAAATTGGAATGAGGGTTTAACTGCATCCAAAGGATAGCAGTTGTGTGTTCCCTTTGTCATATATATTTTACTATTTTACTAATATAACTTCATTTTTTTTCTTAGGTGGGATAATCGATCGTCAGTGGCGTTACCCCAAAATGAAATCTTTTACTTAGTGGCTTTGCTAAGGTTTACCCATCTACATCCAAAAGAGTCTGAAATAAACCAGATGGTGGCACAGAATCAGGAAGTTTTACAAACATGCATCAAGAATGGATTTGATTTTAAATTGTACCTTCCGCATTACGAGTCCAGAGTTGAATGGAAGAGGCACTTTGGGGATCAATGGGGGAGATTTGTCGACAGAAAGAGACAGTTTGATCCAAAGGCTATCCTTGCACCTGGCCAAAAAATATTTACTAGAAACCACCAGCTCTAATAAATATATATTACTTGTGGGGTAGGTCAATTGAATTCTCCATTTGGAGCCTTTTTTCCTTTCCATTGGATATTGCGGTTCTTAAGAAACAACTCTAAAACAATGTAAATGAAAACGTTCAACGATGTTCCGCATCTTGGTTTCTTCTTTCTGTTTTTCAGTTTCACATTATGTTTACCAGAGCCGACAATTTCATATATATTTAAAATCACTTCATTTGCATAATATTTTAATAATTGAATCGGTTATATTTCCATTGAATAAATAAATATATTTTTAACCCATAAAAAATGAATATTCATACACAAACTCAATTCTATGATACACAAAATTAGCGTGCGCTATACGTACGCATTTAGTCTGCCAATATTTCAGCATCATTGCTTCACAGTGAAGCCGTCGTTCGACATTAACATATTAGTTAAATATTCTTGTGGCTCAACATGTACATATTAGTTAAATATTCTTATTTACAATTATGTTGAATTATCCTGAATAAATGGATGCTATTTGCTAAAGAACATGAAGGAAAATTTTTTTTCTGATTGTCGTAGCATTCTTCTTTGACCTCTGGAAAGTTACTCTACTACTTTACTCTAGTTTTTATTTACATATTTTTTTTCCCGCGCAATTTAATTATATAAACGAACTTAATTTTGTGTCATGATAACTATATATTCACCAATTCTATTTAAGTTCAACTTTCGTAGATTCTGACATAACTTTACAAAATATTGTCATCAATATTTTCTAAAGAATTTTCTTTTCTTTTTCAACACGTTCAAAATTTGTTTTTCAATAGAATTTCTTGACTACTTGCTTATTGTAGAAATTCATATGCTTGTCATATCCATTAAAATTATTTGTGGAATCCTATATGTTAGGAAATATTATCCAATTTTAATTGGACAACACTTTAAGCCCAAATGTATTTAGAATTGTCCAATTTTAATTGGACAACTCTTTAAGCCCAAATATATTATTATTTAATCTTGGCCCATTTC
>JAOTQJ010000102.1:11452679-11465022 GCA_025642045.1 Solanum sejunctum
GTATTTTAAAATATATTAAACTAATATTTTGATTAAAAAATTATATTATATATTAAAAATAAATATTATATATATTAAAATTATATTGATATAAATGATAAATATTTTTTAAATAAGATATATATGGTAAGTTTTGTTTTTTTATTTGGGGCGAAATGGCAACTTGGACCTAAAGAGCAGGCTAACCCAAATTTCCTCTTGCGGTCCCAACGGCTAGTTTTGTAGTATTTGCTTCTTAACGGTCGTATATTTTTGTCTTATAAAAAGCCACTTGGCAAAATCCTCCAATTACAACACCTTTCCATTTTTGTTAATCGAAACCAATGGAGATTCCATCTGGTCTTGTGGATGTTACAAATGGCTCCCCAATTGTTGGCCTAGCTACTGGAATTTTGAAAACCCCATCATCCAGAAGTAGGAAATGTTGTACTAGTCCAAGTTCAGGGGAAGCATTGTTGAGAGGTCAGGTGATGAATTTATTGCAAATGGTCGAAGAAGAAGCTGAAATCATCTCATTCGGGGGGAAAAGGACTAGTTTCTTTCATGTTCAATCTGGTTTTGTTGGGGCCCCAACTCCTAAAAATACCCCTCTTATGATGGATGTCTCTAACAATGAATTGCTGCCTCCGGTTACGGTGGAAGACAAGTTTGTCATATCTCAGGTACTTGCTCGTTTCAATTTGAAAGTAAACCAGACTTTTCTTTTGAACAGGACTAAAAGAAAAAAGTTACAGAAGGAAATATTATATTGCTAACGTTCTATGTGTAGAGACTCTAGGGTATAGCAGGGTAGAGGGATTTGTTGCGTCTTTTATTCGGTGTTGTCATTATCTGTCCTATATATGTTAATTGTCTCGTATTTAAAAACTATCATATATTTTTATTAGTTTCTTTCTATTTCCTTTTTCTATTTCTTTCATGTTTTCCATATCTAGTTTATTATAGGTTTTTGTAACGAGAAAGTCTATCCTCCCAAACCTCACTTGTGACATTCCTATGTTGTTGTTGTCATCGTTGTTAACATCCTATGTGTATTGTAGATATTGAATAAGATCATGTATGAGGGGAAGAAGAAGGAAGAGAGTGTTACAAGATCTCTACTGCTGGATTTTTGTGACAAGTCAGAATCATCACAAAGCAATTGGCACAACCAATAATGCTAATGGAGGACAAAATTTGTACATGAATTTGTAGGAGTTGAGGAGGAAGTGAATGAAAACTTGTTTGTCTTTGTTTTTCTTCTCTGAAAACACCAACAGCTGAGGTGTTCCGATGGATGTTTTGGTTCATATTCATTTGGACCATTGAGGATTTGTTAAGTGAAATAATTCATAGTTTCCATCTTTGTATCCATCCACATACTCAACAAAATTACAGTGTGTTAAAAAAAAAAAAAACGTAATATGCTTTGCGGGAATTGTCAATGGTTCATAAAAGTGCAACTAAATTAAGAATGAAACTTTTGAACAAATCTTTTCCAATTAAAGAAAGTTTAAGATTTGGTTCATAAAAGTGCAACTAAATTAAGAATGAAACTTTTGAACAAATCTTTTCCAATTAAAAAGTTTAAGATTCTATGTTGAAAGCTGGTGTAGCATTTCATTACTCCGATGCACATGGTAAGTAGCCTGAAAATTGAAATATGTTTCAGTCTAGGAAAGGGAAACTCAAAAGATCACATCGAACCTAAATCCATTTCCAGATTCGAAAAATCAGACTTTGCAACGTACAACTTAATCCGACACCCATTCAAACTCTCAACATATGGGTTCTAGTAGTTCTTGTGAAGGAATTCAATTCCAAGAGGGATTAAGCTTCGTTTTAGCAGACATCCATCCATGCAATGAGGTGGGAAATATATATGTAGCAGAAACTCAACGAGAAAATGAAAAGATGATGGACCAACCTGCATAGTCACGACATGCGTCTAATTATCCCTGACTCCTTCCCCTATTTACAGGTCCTGGCCAATTTCGATCCACATGATGTGGCTTTGAACTCGTTCTTGTCTTCCCCATTGTTTTCTTGTAGAATGCAATGGTTTGAGGAGCTCGATTTTTCATATCTATCAGACCTCGCAAATCCTAAGTTGGTCTTCTAGATTCATCCATTCTCCTAAATGTAATTGATATATTCTGTGATAAATGAGATATTGCAAATAGTTGACCCAATGACTAGAAATTGAAGTTCCACACTTTCAGATTATATCTTTTAGGTAAGAACAGCTGACACATTGTTTAGCCGCATCACAATTATTGCAAAGGCTAAGGTAAAACTCGGAAGACTTACCCCATTGGCAAGGGAATTGCAATTGCACCAGCAAAGTCAGCACTGTCGAAATGAGGTGGTCTGCAATCTCCCTCTTCATAAACATTGACAATACAATCTGGAGGCCATGCCATCTTACAAGCCTTCTAATCATGTTCTTAAGAAGGTCAGGCAATGTGTCAACAATTTCACTCCTGAGAATCCCTGGGGGGTTGCCTTTCTTATCCTGCCAAAAAACTTCAATTGTTGTCATTGCTCTACATTCCCTTCTTTTCTTTTTCAAGTGATTCACTCATATCTGTCACAGCCTTATTTAATAAAGTTGGAAAACATAGAGGAAAAGGTTTTCTCCACAGATGGTCTAAATTCTAAAGCATATAGCCTATGATTCTGAGCCTATCCTCTTTTCTCTTCCCTCTCCCCCTCCCACTTGGGGCTGGGGGGAAGGACGAGACTTGGATAATTTCAAGAATGTCGAAGACCTTGCTGTTGCATAGTTGTAACCACAACCAAATTGGATAGTCACATGTCCTTTGCCCCCCATCCATTTCTGTGGTGCTGTGTAAGTTCGCTCAAAACAGGCAGGTTCTCGAGCATGAGGTTATAAATGAAGTACAGATATGGGTATGGAAACATAAGGAGGCAATGGAAAGAAAATTTACTTTCCATAACAAAAAAGGAAAAAGAAAAACCTCATCAAATTCATTGAAGAGGGGGAAAAAATTACTTAAATCATAATGATAGACCATCAGAAGTGGTTTAAGATTCAGAACTGAAATTTGAAGCATAGGATAAATCATTTATGCAAATTCATGATCCTTAACGAAGTAACCACATAATTGAAGTCTTCCCAAAATTTATGCTTCAAATTCAGGTATCTTTTCGATTAGGAACACTTTCTGAGGTTTAACAAGATCAATGACCATGTCAATTTCACATCTACCTCAAATTGAAATAATAAAATAGCTCATAGTAACATCTCGCTGAAAGGACAAAAAGAAAAATGGTTTGCGTAATTAATAAGAAAAGTGATGAACAGAATGTTTTACTTCTCGATGCCTCTTTAACAGGTCTTGGTGAAGAAGATGGACATACATACTCAAGTCTCAACAACGGTTGGATACTGGACAACAAAAAAGCTTTGCAGAAGTTAAAGACTCTGTTGAGGGTAAAGTTTAGGTCAAATTACTATGTGTCAAGTCAGCTGTCAATCAGTTAGCGTCAATAGTTAGTTACTGATAGTAATAGAATTAGAATTGGCTAAGCTGAGATTGTGGTTGTATATAAATAAGTGGTTTTCATCATATACATTTTTGATAATAATAAAATCAGTTCTCTCTTCTTCTATTCACAAACAATTAGGGCTGATTATCTCCATACAATCAACAAGTTAACAAATTGATCTGTAGCAATTAGCCGTTCATTGATAAAATAAAAATTTAGGGATGGCAACCGGGTGCGGGTTGGAGTAACTATTTTTTAAACTAAGGCGGACAGGTTGGGGATTTAAAAAATCAAATAGGAATTCGAAAATAAAATTTTTATAATTACTAAAAATTAAAGCTTTAAACTTTTTATATTAAATATTGATTATAAATGTTTTTTTCTAAAATCAAAGCTTTAAACTTGTAATTAACGATTAAAAAATAATTGTTGAAATGTCAACTAAAAATAGCTAATTAGTTGATGAGATAGTAATTAGGAAAAAAATTTAAAAAAAAGTTATGAATTTGTATTTTTCATATTAAATTTATTTTAAAAAAAAAATAAAAGAAAGGGTCTATGTGGCGCGAATATATGCGGGGCGAGTTAAAAATGAGAAAAGTCATTATGCAGAGTAGGGCAGAAATAATTTAAAAAATTTACAAATTAAGCTCAATCCGTATCCACCCCATTGTTATCCCTAAATAAAATAATTGTTAATACCGGGTGGGTACACACATTTATGAGTCTATTATGTGTCGTTGGATAGCAAATGGAACATCACATATGTAGCTCCCTTCTTAATCAATCTGACATTAGTATTATATTATTATTCGATTTACTTATGAAAATGTTATTTTTGAAGATACATTCCCTTGGATTAAAATATATAATTATACTTGTCACGAGTTCTGTGCTTGCATGGGCTGAGCATATTTTTTTAATCTTAATTTTTATGATGCGAATAAATTTTTTATATGTATTTTAAAAATTTTAAGTTATTAATTATTACATTTAGAAGCAGCTAAAGAAATATAATCGACCTACTTTGAAAATATTAAATTAAAAATCTACAAGTTATTTTTGCGAGACTTATATAATAGCAACGAAGAAGTAGACAGCTCAAGCAGGCATGTTAGCAGCGAACTGCCTGCTTATGCACAAATTAATTTATCAAGGCTAATATTATACAATCATAATTGAAGAAATATAATCAAGCTGCTTTGAAAAAATTAAATTAAGAAACTCATAAAAAAAAATTTATTAGGGCTAATATTGTAAAATCATAATTAAAACAGCTAAAGAAATATAATCAAACTATTTTGAAAATAGTAAATTAATAAACTCGTAAGCAGACATGTTGACGGAGAGTTACCAGCTTAATCACATTTGTTAATATGTGAAATTTAATACCAACTTAGCATGAAAGTTTGATATGATGATGCAAGCACATTGTTATAAATGGAAATAATGAGCTAGACACCGACGTGGCTGAACCAATTGTGCCAGCTAGGCACAGTACACGAGTGAAGAGAAAGCCAAAAAAATTAGAAAGGATTTCGAATTAAAGTTAGGGTAAATGGCATGAAGGAATCAGAGAGCATGTGGGTAGTAGGAGTTAGTTATAAAAGAAGTGATAGCATTAGCAAAAAGGGAGACTATTTTGTTAAGGGAATTCTTTAAGCCTCTCATCCCCAATTCTAAGAAATCTGAGCTTCTCGTCCCTCTTCTTCTCTATCTTATTTTACAGCATTGTATCGTTACTTTCCTTGGTTATTTTTCATGAAATTGAGTCAATTGTAAGCCAGTCCTCTCTTCAAGTAATAACAGTAGTATTTGGTGTTTTCACTGTTACGTTGGTGCTTTCATCCTAGAGTGTCCAATAGCAGACTAACAAGTGAAGGGTTTCACGACATATCACTTGATCGAGAAATTGCAGATCTGAGATCCTCTATATAATAATTGGTAGCATCTATGGCTACCTTGGTTCCGCCTACTCGTGCCCCTGTTGAGGACCTAGATCGTTACCGTGAGCAGGTCCCGTGGTTGAACAGCCCCGAGCCACTACCAATTCCTCCAACTCTTCGCCAAAAGCTAGGCCAGTGGAGTTGGGGTGTTTCTATGGAATTAATCCGGAGGCTTGGATCTTCCAGGCAGAGCGATATTTTGATTTTTATCGTATTGTTGATGATCATAAACTGGCATTGGCTTCTTTTTATCTGGACGGTGATGCTCTCAAATAGTACCGTTGGTTATATTGTAATAAGCAGTTGATTGATTGGGACCAATTTACTGAGAAATTAGTTCATCGATTTTGAAAACGAGAGTTGGAAGCTCCGGAGGGTCGGCTTGCCAAGATACAACAAATTACCATGGTGGCGGAATATCGAAGCAGATTTAAAGCTCTCATGGTTAGTGAATTTTTGGATTTCTAGGCTCCGACCCGAAATCAAGTTTGCAGTAGTGGCCAATGAGCCTACTAAATTGGATCGGGCTATGTCTGTGTCCCATGTACATGAAGAACGATTGCTATCTGAGAAAGGGTCAAATCGGCCTGCTTTTGCCAAAACAAATCCCATTTTACCCAATCCTACTCCGATGCACCACTCCTCCAAACCATCATCGTCGGCTTTACTCCCAGCTGCTCCATCTCATACACCCCTAAATCGCATACCCTTCAAACGTCTTTCCCCTGCTAAATTTACATAGTCGTCGTGAGAGGGGCTTATGCTACAACTACGATGAGAAATTCTGTCCTTCTCATAAATGTAAGGTATTGCCCCAATTATTATTACTTACTGTAGAATTGAAGAGTTCGATGGAGTGGCCGAATTTATTCGAATCTAATGGAGTTTTGGCTGAGGACTTGCAACTTATGGAGGTACAAGATCATTCCTCTATTTCTTATCAATCTTTGTCTGGTGGAGATTTGCCAACAACTTTGCATTTTACTGTACCCCAATCCAAATCCTTGTGAATGGGGGAAGTACACATAATTTTATACAGGCACGAGTGGCCAAATACTTGCACATAGTTGTTGAATCCATCCCTAGTTTTTTTGTGATGGTTGGCAGTGGTCAACGCCTCCGTTGTGATGAAGTTGTGTGTGGAGTTCCCTTACACATTCAGGGGCATGATTTGCCTATGGATTTGTATGTTTTATCCCTCCATGGAGCTGATGTGGTTCTGTGTGTCTCTTGGTTAGCAACATTAGGCCCAGTTGTAATTGACTATACTGCTCGAATCTTCCAATTTTCCTTGCATGGCTCCCCTGTTCGTTGAGTGGGTGACTCCCCAATTAAGCTATAATTCGTCCAACTCCATAGTTTGCATCGTTTGGCGACCACCAATGACATTGCTTCTCTTTTCTGCTTCACAGTAGCTAATGCTGGTAACACTGTCCTTATTACTGAACCTCCTCTGTTAACCCTTCTACTAGACTCCTTTGTTGATGTTTTTCAAAAGCCCCAAGGCTTACCACTTGTAAGATTTCAAGATCATGCCATTCATTTAACACCTGGGCTGAACCAGTGAATGTCAAGCCGTATCGTTACCCCTATTTTCAAAAGCAAATTATGGAGAAACTCGTGACAGATATATTTAATGATGGGGTTATTCGGCTGAGTACCAGCCCTTTCTCATCTCCTGTGCTTCTAGTACAAAAGAAGGATGGTACATGGCATTTTTGCATGTATTACTGTGTTTTGAATGCCATTACTATACGTGATCGTTTTCCTATACCCACCATTGATGAGTTGTTTGATGAGCTTTATGGATCGAATTATTTTTCGAAGCTCGATTTATTATCAGGATACCATCAGATTCGTGTTAGGCCTGAGGACATTTCTAAAATAGCTTTTCAAACTCATGAGGGGCACTATAAGTTCCTAGTAATGCCCTTTGGCTTGTCCAATGCACCATCTACTTTCCAGGCTATTATGAATGAGGTCCTTCGTCCTTGTTTTTGGCGTTTTATGTTGGTTTTCTTTGATGACATTCTTGTTTATGGTGCTAACTGGAAGTCACATTTGGAGCATCTCACCGTTGTCTTAGAGCTTGTTAGCTCTCACAAATTGGTGGCTAAGCCGGCGAAATGTGTATTTGGCCAAACGACTATTGCTTATTTGGGTTATGTGATTTCTAACAAAGGACTTGCTGTTGATCTTTATAAAATCACTGCCATCCAACAGTGGCCAGTCCCTAAGTCGGTGAAGGGTGTGCGCTGTTTTTTAGGGCTAACTGGGTATTATCGGCGTTTCATTCATCATTATGCTAGTGTGGCGGGGCCTTTGACTGATTTGCTACGAAAAGAGTCATTTCATTGGACAGAGTTAATTCAAGCAGCATTTGAAATCCTGAAGGACAAGTTGAGCAGTACACCAGTCTTGAGGCTTCCAGATTTTACTCAAGAGTCTCAAGTAGAAACGGATGCTTCAAGGCAAGGCATAGGGGCTGTCCTGTCCCAACAAGGTCATTCCATTGTGTACTTTAGTCAAAAGTTGAGCTCTAGAATGCAGAGGGTGTCCATTTATCATCGTGAAATATTTGCTATCACTCAGGCAGTGGGCAAATGGAGGCAGTACCTTTTAGGGCGTCGATTTACCATTCTCACTGATCAGCAGTCGCTTAAGAATTTGACCAACTAGACCATACAAACACCAGAGCAGAAAAAGTGGCTTACTAAGCTAGTCGGCTATGATTTTCACATATTGTATAAACCGGGAAGGCAAAACTAGGCTGCTGATGCTTTATCTCGACTACTAGATGCCACTCTTTTGGCTCTTCCAATTCAAACTTTTGCCTTGGAACAGGAACTAAAGGCCTTGAATCAATCCCACCCGGACCTCTTAGCTATTCAACAGTCTCTTACTACACAGTCCTCTGACTCGACTGGTTATGTTTTTATTGATGGACTGCTCTTTTATTGTGGAAAATTGGTTATCCCAGATGACTCTCCTTTACGCCAACGCCTGCTATATGAGTTTTACTCTACTGTTGTAGGTGGACATGCTGGGACAACTTGTACGTATCATTGTTTGGCATCAAATTTCTTTTGGAAACACATGAGAAAGGACATTCAGACTTATGTTGCTTGTTGCCAAGTTTTCCAGCAAATGAAAAGCTCTCACCAGCTTCCTACTGACCTCTTACAGCCTCTTCTTATTACTGAGTTGGTATTTGAGGACATAGCCATGGATTTTATCACTTCCTTGCCCAATTCTAAAGGAAAAATCCTCCATTATGACTGTTGTAGGTCATTTATCTAAATATGGACACTTCATCCCATTGGCTTAGACTTTACCACTAATATAGTTGCAGAAGCTTTTGTGACTCATATTAGTCGTCTTCATGGTCCTCCTCGCAGTATTGTCACTGATAGGGACCCATGATTTTTACAATTTTTTCTGGCAGGAGATCAACAGATTGCAAGGGACCTCGCTTGCTATGAGCACCGCCTATCATCCTCAAATGGATGGACAATCTGAGGCTCTTAATAAATGTGTTGAGCAATATTTACGTTGTTTTGTGGCTGATATTCGTACATATTGGGTTGCTGTGCTACCATGGGCTGAGTATTGGTACAACACTTCCTATCAATCTTCAACGGGCATGACCATTTTTCAGGCTTTGTATGGGCATGAACCTCCTAACATTGCTCGTTATATCTTAGGGAGTTCTTCCAGTGACTTAGTCGAAGCTTATTTGGTCCAGAGAGATGAGGTTTTGACTTTGCTCAAGCAGAATCTTAGCAAAGCTCAAGCTCGCATGAAGAAGTTTGTGGATACCAAGCGTATGGAGGTCACATTGACAGTTGGCGACTGGATCTCTGTCAAATTAAAACCTTATCGTCAAACTTCTATCAAGGGGCTGCCTTCTCACAAGTTGGATAGACGTTTCTTTGGGCCTTTTTACATTCTTAAACGAGTTGGGGAGGTTGCTTACAAATTGTAATTGCTTGAGGCTGCTCAGATTCACTCTGTTTTTCATGTGTCCGTTTTGCGACGTTGCTTCTGGAATCCAACTCAACAAATTACTCCTTTAAACTTAGCCAATCATGCTCCACCTATTTTGAACCTTGAGGACAAGATTCTCATTGAGGAGCGGAGTATTGTTATGAATGGAAATAGTGAGCTAGACACCAACGTGGCAGAACCAATTCTGCCAGCTAGGCACAGTACACGAGTGAAGAGAAAGCCAAAAAAAATTAGAGGATTTCGAATTAAAGTTGGGGTAAATGGCATGAAGGAATCAGAGAGCATGTGGTAGCAGGAGTAAGTTATAAAAGAAGTGATAGCATTAGCAAAAAGGGGCAGACTATTTTGTTAAGGGAATTCTCTAAGCCTCTCATCCCCAATTTTAAGAAATCTGAGCTTCTCATCCCCCTTCTTCTCTATCTTATTTTACAGCATTGTATCGTTACTTGGTTATTTTTCATAAGTCAGTTGTAAGCCAGTCCTCTCTTCAAGTTATAGCAGTAGTATTTGGTGTTTTCACTGTTACATACGGACTAGTTAACTTATGGAAACTTTGCATCCCTAACTAATTCCAGTACTTTATTTGGCTTGTGTTTAATAGAAGGATCACCAAGTTTCAAAAATGTGATGGGTGAGGTACTTATCGAGGCAGAACATTAAAGAATGTTCAAAGTCTCAAAAAATATGACATAACTTTATTTTATAAAGTAAAATGGATTTCATGATTGTCAATCTGTCTGACTTGATGATATTATACACTATGTCTCACATGATCCCCTATATAGAATCACACGTATGAAAAGAGTATAATAGAAATTTAATTGATAACAAGTAATTATTAATCAAGCTTATATGCAAAAAATTATCAATTATACTAGGAAAATTGTTGATTATGTTTCCACTCAAGTTTCTAATTCTAAACAAGTCAGATAAATTGTTTGGTTTCCCTCATGTGCATGAAAGAATATGTTGAACGCCGATGGTGGTGTCAAGATACATTATGGAGATGCATCTTTTATATGAGTTTTTAGAGATGAACACAAAAAATATTATTCTCTCCGTCTCAAACCAATTGAATTTTTATTATTTTTTTTAATATCCAAAATAATAAAATTGTTCAAAGTTTAAAAAAAAATGGTCCTTTCATTTATTGAAGTTTTATATTTTCGAGGAGACAAATTGCACTACATATTTATGACTCCACAAAGGGTAATAGTGGAAAGTATGTTTAAAAATTTTTCTTGAAATATTTTTCTTAATATGTGTGTGTTGTCTCACAAATTCAATTAATATGGGATAGAGAGAGTATATTTTATCTCACCCCATCAATATACTCCTTCTGTTCCATATTAACTGAATTTCTGAACTAATGCACACATATTAAGAAGAGCATTGAAAGACAAAATTTACACCATATTTTTCACTATTGCTCTTTGTGAAATCATAAATATGTAGTGTAATTTATCTCTTATAAAATATAAAACTTCAATGAATTAAAAGGCAAATATGAAAAAAGTTTGAACCATTTTTCTTGAACTTTGAACAATTCAACTATTTTAAACTTTAAAAAATTCTCAAAAATTTAATTAATTTGGGAAAGAGGAATTACTACAGTATATATGGGTCACACCAAGATTAAATAGCATATAAAAAAGCTAATTATAGCTAAACTAACGAGGTATCAAGAAATGAAATATAAACTAACTATTTACTTGTGATCGTGCTAATTAATGATGAGGAAATACAATCAAGCTTATTGATGAAGGTGGATTATATTTGTTGAGTACCAACAAGATCTCTATCTAACATATCTCGAGAAGGACAAATCAATGTGTCAGCTGCCTTACAGATCAAGAGCAAGATGAAAAGTTAATAATCTGAAATATGTACTCAAAAGCATATGGAGTTTCTTCTCTTGGCATACTTGAGTAGTGTTACTTTTAAAAGACTATAATTTTTTACAATATTTTTTGGTATGCCAAAAACAATAATTAAATACTTGATTATTATTGGACCCCAGAAAAAGCATGCTTGGTTATCATTGGACCAAAAAAAGGATGGTTGACCATTGCATTTTTCAATGTGTTGTACTTGTTGTTGAGCTTTAGGTTACAATAATTTGATTGTAACAAAAGTTTGTATCTATGTTATTAAACTTTATTTTTAAAAACTATAAAAAGAAAATGAAAACATGGGTAAGAAATGTGGAGTGAAAAAATTGATTAAAATTGTATCACTAGTACTTTAAAAGGTTGAACAATTCATAAAATATAATTGTTGTAGTTCACTTTTTATTTGCATTTAAAATAACTATGTTACAGCAATGAAAATACATTTAAATTTAATCTATTTATTTAACTTGCTAATATGTGTGGTCAAATCTTTAAATTAAGGGGAGATGTATAGACAAGGGGAAATAACAATAGTTGTAGTTCATTTTTTATTTGCATTCAGCGTAACACTATAATAAATGAAGAATTTTGCTATAATTATTCAGCAATAGTAACTTCAAGGTGAGTTTTAAAAATGTATACGTGATTGTTGGGATGAATGTTGAAAGTTAATTTAAATGACATAATACATAAATTAATCATTTAATTTTATTTTAAATTACAGGCTAAAATTTAAATCTTCATAATGCATAAATAGACACTCAAACTAATATATTCTTAATCATTTAAACATATCCATCTATCAGCCAAAATACGTGAATCACACTCTTGATGACATGTCATATATATAATCCCGTGATACTATATTATTAAAAATATTTTATCTATTTATAATTATTTTTTAAAAAATAAAAATAAAAAAAATATTTGTTATGCCGAAAAATGGCTCAAAAAAGAAAAAGAAAATAATTCGAAAATCAAAAATCGATTTAAACCCAATTAATT
>JAOTQJ010000102.1:11473774-11484379 GCA_025642045.1 Solanum sejunctum
GGTAGTTAATGGCTCTAAATCTTCATTGGTTGAATAAGTGAAAGCTAAGCAAGATCTTGAACCACTTTGTTAGAATTTGGAGGTTTTCTCCCAAGGGGGAGATGGTATCCTTAAATACCAAGGTAGGTTATGTGTGCATTATGTTGATGGCTTGAGAGAAAAGATTCTTGATGAGTCACATGGTTCTTCTTACTCTATTCACTCTAGGTCTTCTAGGATGTATAGAGATTTGAGAGAGGTGTATTTGTGGGGAGGTATAAAGAGGGACATTGCCAAGTTTGTTTCTACTTGCCATAGTTTCCAACAAGTCAAAGCCGAACATCAAAGACCGGGTGGCCTAACCCAAAGACATACATATCCCTATTTGTAAGAAGGAAGAGATTAATATGGTTTTGTGGTTGGGTTGCCTAACACTAGGAAGGGTTTTGATTCCATTTGGGTTGTGGTTGATAGGATGATAAATCAGTTCATTTTCTACCAGTTAAGACTACATATGGGTCTGAAGATTGTGCTAGATTGTACATTCATGAGTTGGTGATATTGCATGGGGTAACCTTGTCTATAATATCGGATCATCATGCTCAATTTACTTCACATTTTTGGAGGTACTTTCAAAGGGATCTTGGTACAAGAGTTAAACTTAGAACGACCTTTTACCATCAAACGAATGGCCAAGCCTCAAAGGACTATCCAAACACTTGAGAATATGCTTAGGGTTTGTATATTGGAGATCAAGGGTAGTTGAGATGATCATCTTCCATTGATTAAGTTTACCTATAACAATAGCAATCATTCTAGCATCAGTATGGCCCCTTTCGAAGCTTTCTATGGTAGACGTTATAGATCACCGATTGGGTGGTTTGAGGTTGGATAAGTGTCTTTGTTGGGACTAGATCTTGTTATGGAGGCTCTTGAGAAGGTTAGGATTATTAGAGAAAGGTTGAAGACGGCTTAAAGTCGCCAAAAGTCCTATGTCAATATGAGGAGAAGGGATCTTGAATTCAAAGTTGGTGATTGGGTTTATTTGAAAGTTTCACCCATGAAGGGTGTGATTCATTTTGGTAAGAAGGATAAGTTAAGCCCTAGATATATAGGTCCTTAAAGGGTAACAAGGAGGATTGGTAAGGTGGCTTATGATATGGAGCTACCTAATGATATAAATTTAGTTCATCCAGTGTTTCATATGTCTATATTGAGGAAGTGTGTGGGTGATCTAAATGCTATTGTTCTATTGGAGGTTGTGGGTGTATTTTAAGACAATTTGACTATGGAGAGGTTCTAGTTCAGATTTTGGATAGACAAGTGAAGAGGTTGAGGAACAAGGGCGTTGCTTCCGTTAAGGTCCTTTGGAGGAATCAACAAGCTGAAAGTGCTACTTGGGAGGCCGAAACGGACATGAAAAAGTGATAACCTTATTTATTCCACTCTATTCAAGCCTAAGGTATTGATCTAAGTCTCCTATGTGATTTCAAGTGTAAGTTCAGCCCATGATATTTGTATGCATTCATGTTTAAATTGACAAGTTCATAATGATTTCACACTTATGCTGAGATTTTTGAAATGATGTTTAAGTGCATTTTTGCATCCTTATGTGGGCTAAAATCATCATGCTTACGTCTCTCATATACATTTTTTTGACATTCAGAGATGAATGTTACCGATGGGGAGGTATGGAAATGACCCCAAAAAGTGTCTGAAAATGTGCCTTGAAAATATTCGGAATCATAATTTTTATATATCTCAAACCCCGTGCATGATATCAAAAATTCAACTTCATATTCTTGATTAGGAGATTAAATTGAGTGGGAGATCTAAACCCACTTTTAGAGCAACCATATCAAAATTTGAAAATCACAAAAATGTGATTTCCAGTGATGATCCACGCACCTGGCGCGACGCGCCAAAGGTGCGCTACTGTGTATTTTTGGTTGCCAGTTTCTATCTCAGTCCAAGGCTTTTGGGTCTTGGGACTAAGTGTTCACATGCGTGAAAATATTATACTTAGCCATATTTCATCCTCATATAATTCAAGACATTCCCTAATACTCACTCAAACACTTACACTCATATTTCACCCTAAAACTCAAGTCCCAAAACTCATCCGGATCTAAGGATTTCACTCAAGCTTCAAGTCTCCATCTCTAATATTCATCAAGTTATTCTCCAAAGTCAGGGTATGTGACTATCAACCATTGGGTCCTTTCACCCATGGTGCCCAAGCTTCCATTTCATCTAATTTACATGTCTTTAAGTTGATTTTACATATGGGTGTATTAATATGAATTTGACTATGAATTATGTTGGAGTTTTGGTAAAAGTGTGACTGTTTTATCATGTTTTGAGGTATGATTCTAGGATCTAACTTGAGATTTGATGAAGGGTTTTGATGTATATTTTATGATGGTGTTACCAAGTATTGGTGGGATGGTTTACTTCAAGATTTATTGCGTGATTTTACTCTTTAATTGCATGATTTTACACTAGCATTGCACACCCACCAAGTGTTTGACAAAATATCCTGATTATGATTCTTGAGTTGTTGAAGGCCTAATGCTTGGCATATAAGATATATGACTTTATGATGAAGAAAGTATGTTATATATATGTTAATTTATGATGACCTTCAATAGTGTTGTGAGTTGACTAAGCCCAGCTGGGGGGGGAGGGATTGTAGGCTCAATAACCATATCGAGGGGTTGGTTGCTTATTATAGGGGGTAGTAGGCCCGTATAACCATATCAAGGGGCTTGTCACTTGGTTTCCTAGTACAGGGGGTACATGGCTCGTATAACCATATTGAGAGGTTGGTACCTCATTAACTATATTGAGAGGTTTGTACCTCATTCGCCTCTCCAAGGGGGTGATAGGCCTTGTACATTCTATATTTATGGTCACTTGCTACACATGTATTTCGTTCTATATAAACATGATTTACTTCAAGCATCTTTCATACATGTCATATTGTTACTATGCTATCTATCGCCTATGATATTGCATTTTGCCTATGTTACCTACCTATTGTTACATTGCATCCTACATACTTAATACATTCAAATGTACTAACACATACTCCATGCCTAATGATGTTACGATGTAGGGACCGGAGCCCCACTTAATCATCCACCTCCGCGTGGCTAGTATGACTTCTCTCAAGCTAGTTGGTGAGTCCATTTTGGGTACAATGTCTATGTTCTTATGCTATGTATTATGACTCTCTTTATTTATTATATATTTTGACTATGAGGGTGAGCCTCGTTACTTGTCTTGGCCCCCACTAAGTATCTAAGTTTTAGAGGTGTTGTTAGACATGTTTGTATTATGTTATGAGCTTTGACTCTCTCTTGACTCTAGATGTGTATGATATGAAAGATGTCCCTTACCCCGGTTATCCCTATTTACTTTCTATTATTGTCATTTTGTTGCTTTGGCGATCAAGTATGTATGATGATAGGTTAAGAGGCTTGCTTGGGGCCCCTTTGGGTTCCCATGCGGCGTGTCACGTCTAGGACCTAGGCTTGGGTCATGATAATATATGTACCTCTTTCACTTTAGTCAAGCTTAAGATAGCAAACTAAGTCCCTTCTATGATTTCAAGCCTTAAGTTGTAGCCCTTATGTCATTTTACATGCATTCATATTTATTTTGACAAGTTTATGGTGGTTTTTTACATTCATGCTGAGATTTTTGAAAATGATGTTTAAGTGTATTTGTTGCATTCATGTTGGGCTGAAATCTTCATGATTACTTCTCTTATGTACGTTTTTTTGAATTCCGGGATGAATGTTCCCAAAGGGGTGATATTAAAACGCCCCAAAAATATGCCTCGGAGATATCCATAATCATAATTTTTATATATTTCAAAATTCATGCGTGATATCAAAAATTTGACTTCATATTCATAATCAGGAGAAAAAATTGAGTGGGAGATAGGTATAACCCGATTTTAGAGGACCCGTAGCGAAATTTCATTTCTGCAAAATTTTCTTATCCAGTGTGCATCCGTAACTAGACCATGATGTGGACTGGGTGCAGATCAAGGTATTTTAATCCTTCACGATGGCTCCACGACAAGGACCTATCATGGAGCAGTGTTAGCACTTCCTTCATATTTTTCATTTTGTCCCAAGGGTCTTGGGGTCATAGCCTCACACCCACCTATGCGTAAAAACATCTATATTTAGCCATTTTTCAACTCTACATCACTCAAAATACTCTCAAAATCCTCTCTAACACTTAACCAAATATTTCATCCAAATTCAAATGTCTCAAGCATAATTACAGATCTCAAGAACTCCCTTCAAGCTTCAAGTCTCCTTCAAGTCTACACCAAGAAAATTGAAGTCTAAGGTATGTGGGTTTCAGTCATTGGGTCCTTTCACCTTTGGAGCCTAATCATCCTATTTCATGAAAATTTATATGTTCTCAGGTTGTATTATCTATGGGTATATTTTATTATAGATTATAAGCATGAAATTTGTTGGGGTTTTATGAAATGTTGATTGAATATGCACGTTTATCTATTCCAAGCTTATACAATGAATTGATTTTGCCTATTGAGACTATGCATGTTTTGAGCTATGAAACTATGATCTATTATGAGATTTGATGATGAATTTTAAAGTATCTTGCATGAAGGTTTTACTATGTGTTGGTGGGTTGATTTACATCGAGTTTTCTTATATTATTTCATTCTTGAATTGCATGATTTTGAGCTAACATTACACATCCATCAAGTGTTTGATAAAATGTCTTGACAAAGATTCTCAAGTTCTTGATGGTCTATTATATGGTTTATAAGTCATCTGACTTTATGATGATTAAGGGATTGTATGTATATATTGAATTCACGAATACATCTATGAGTTTACAAGCTACACAAGTTATCTGATGTTATCATGTTTGGTTTACCTTGGTGAGTAGACCATACCTTGTCGAGGGAGTGTTATGCCTCGGTCACCTTAACGAGGGGTACCATGCCTCGATCACCTTGTTAAGGGGGTGCCATGTCTCGGTCATCTTGTCAAGGGAGTGTTATACCTCGGTCGCCTTGTTGAGGGGGTGACATATCTTGGTCACCTTGTTGAGGGGGTACCATACCTCCGTCACTTTGTCACCTTGTTGAGGGGGTACCATACCTCGGTCACTTTGTCACCTTGTTGAGTGGGTGCCATACCTCAGTCACTTTGTCACCATGTTGAGGGGGTGTCAACCCTCGGTCACCTTGTCGAGAGGGTGCCATGCCTCAGTCACTTATCGAGAGGGAGTTATGCCTCGGATTCTAAGTTGTATCCTGCTCGGCTTATGTCAGTTAAGAGTCCCTTCCCACACATGTATTATTTCTATGCAAGTTGAATGTTTTACAAACATGTTTTACTTCAAGCATTGACCATGCATGCCATATTAAAATTATGCTATCTATTGACTATGATTATGCATTTTGACTATATTGGCTTATGTCTTGTTGCATTGCGTCCTATATATATAGTACATTCGAATGTACTAACGTATACTTTATGCCTACATGATATTACCATGTAGGGACTGTAGCACCTTTTGATCCTCCTCCTCCTCCACATGACTAGTTTGGTCCATTGAAGCAAGCTTTGGTGAGTCCTCAAATCCAAGGACAATATCTACTTATTTCATGCTATCTTAAGACTCTTTCTCTATGTTGAATACTTACTATTATGAGGGTGAGCCCGAGAAGTGTCTTGCTCCCCGCTCCAAATCTAAGTAGAGGTGTTGTTGGATGTTAAGTTTGTGTATACGTTCAAGCTTGACATATCTTATGATTTCTATGTTCATGATGAATGTTCCCTTAGTACCATTTTCCCTTTTTACTTGACTCTTGTTATTTTCCATTTGCTTCCGCACCCAAGGATGTGTGCATGTTACGATCAAGAGGCTTATTTGGGTTGTCTTCGGACTTCTTATTCGTTGTGCCACGTCTAGGCCCTAGGCTTGGGCCGTGACATTCACTTCCAATCAAAGATCCAAGCTTGGCTCATTGTACAACTGACTTTGCTGTACCAACAGTAGTTGTGCGCCCTTCCTCAGAGCTTCTAACAAACTGACAAAATCAGGTAGCTTCCTCCCCTCATGATAATTCACTTTTTATTGTTGAATCGTCCACAATTTCCCCTCTCAGAATAGCCATCCGTCACCACCACCACGCCCAATCACTCGCTCCCAACATTAAATCATTAAGCCTAATCCAAAGTATGCATCCATGGCCACCCTTACATCCCAAATACCACCGGTCATGGTTAAACAAGCTTGCAAGGACCCACAATAGAGACAAGCTATTCAAAGTGAATTTGACACTCTCATGAGCAACCAAACATGGAACCTTATTCCTCCATCTGATCACCAAAATATTGTGGAGAATAAATGGATCTGCCACATCAGGCACAAACCTAATGGATCAATTGAACAATACAAGGCTCACCTTGCAGCCAAAGCTTTCACTCAACCACCTAGAATCGACTATGTTGATACTTTCAGTCTGGTTGTCAAACCAACAACCATTCGAACAGTACTAGCCATCACCGCCTAAAACAAGTGTCACTTCTTCAACTATACTTAAATAGTGCTTTGTACAAGGTACGTTGACTGAGGAAGTCTTCATGAAACAACCAAAAGGTTTTGAGAATCCTGATTTCCCAAGCTATGTATGCAAATTAAACAAAGCCATATATGTCTCAAACAAGCATCACGTGCTTGGTACACCGAGCTCACAAATTTTCTCATTTCTGTTGGTTTTTGCAAGACTCATTTTGGTATCTCTTTATTCACCTTACGTTCTCATGAAACTATCATTTTCTTGCTTGTATATTTGAATGACATTGTTACTATTGGCAATAACCTACAAACTATTAACAATACCAAGAGTGCACACTCCAATTGACATTGTTAATAGCTTTCCTAATTTATGCATCAACCATCTCAAACACATTGGAAAGCAGTGAAGAGCCTCCTTCGATATCTCAAATCAACTATTCGTCTTGGGATTCTTTTTTTTGCCATGGATCCAATGCCTCCCTACATGTTTATAATGATGCCAACTGGGCAGGTGGCTATGATAATCGCACCTCTACTTCTATTTATGTTATCTGTCTTGTCTTAACACCAGTCAGCTGGTCATCAAAGAAACAGAGAACTGTCACTCGATCTTCTGCGGAGACCGAGTATCATGACGTTGCTCATGTTATTGATGAGACAAATTGGCTTACCAATCTTCTCAAAGAGCTTCATACATCTCTTGATAATGTACCAAATAATACTACGACAATATTGGGACCACCTTCTTATGCCAAAATCTAGTTTTCCACGGTCGAATGATCTGAAGCACATAGCCATCGATTTTCACTTCGTCGGGGTCAAGTCTAACGTCAACAACTCTACATAGTACACATTCATTCAGCTGATCAGCTAGCTGACCTACTTAGGAAATCCTTATCCAAAGCACAAACACAATGGGTTGTCTCCAAGTTAGGATTGTTCCACCATCCCCTAACTTCTGGGGGCACAAAGAAGATGAATTCGGATAGAAAATTCTCCATATCTATGTCATATATTCTTGAGTTATTATTGTATATTTTCTGATTTTATCTGATGTTGCACCTTTAATTACTTGATATGATTCATTAGTTTTACTGATATTGTGGGATCCTTTACCACATAATTCTTCATATTTAAACAACAAATTGTATCAATGAAAGACATGCAAAAATCATTTCTTGTGTACTCAGCTCCATTAATAATCAGTCGTCACTGTCAATTTCAAGGTGATACAACATTAAGATTAAGGTTGGAAAGTAGTCAAAATGACAAGTTGACACAAAGGAAAGCTGGTGTAATATTTATATACCTGGGGAGTAACTGATCATCATCAATATAAACCTCGTGAGAAGAACAGCAGAATTCCCAGATGCAAATTTATCACATTAAAGGCGACTAAAGGATGTTCATTCATCAATAATTTTGGAAATTTTTGAGAACCTTAAGAAAAAGGAGTACCTAAGGATTAACTTAACAACATGTAACCTTTAAATCTGAAGAGAACACAATTTTCAGCTGTTCTTCACGGACCACTAGTGCTGCCTCACCTACACTTTGTTCTGTTACTTTACATAGTTCAAAACAATGTGACCAGATGGTGTATAAGGTTCTTCAGGTATATCCATATAAAGAAGCTCTTCCAACATACCCATCTCGTACTTAATTTTGCATAGCCTAGGTACAACTTCTGCACTCATCTCTACAATCCACAAAGTGACAAATCAGTACTTCAGAAAATAAGCAGCAATTTTTTCAAAGCAATCACTTTGACCTTTCTATATACTATTTCTATATACTTTGTGACAGTTCTCACTATCTAATAAAATGGCAGCCGCGGTGCATGAAAAATTCGCATAAAGGGGTGTAATATAGGCAGCCTACCTCAACACAAGCATATTGGTCACATGTAGACAACTTCAATGTTCCCATTTATTCTCACTAGTTACTACTACGACATAATGTATAAACCTCCACATCAAAATAATTAAACAAAACTTCTTTTTGCTGCCTTAAATATAGTATATTCCAAATGTAATAAGTTATAGAAAGAAAGGAAAACTTACATTACTAAATCTTCTTAACATTCAACTTATACTGATCAGTCAAATTGAATGTCATCAAGAGGATCAATTTTTCCATTCAAATAAGGCAATTGTTCAGTGAACTGATGGCTACTCCTACGAGTGTCATTTACCATCAACGTCCCAATTAAAGCAGATACAATGTGTATGCCAGGGAAAAGGCTTGCCCCATTCAAGTTCTCCAACTAATCCATGTAATAACTTCTGTCAACCGTATCAAAACCATAGCAGTACTTACTGTTGTTCTCATTCTGGATCACAACTAACTTAGTATCAACCGAAGCATCAGCTTCGACAGCGGTTAAGTTTTGGGAATTGACAAGATCTTCTTCAACCTTCACCTTTGAGCTCCGATTCATGTTAGGTCCAACCAATGTAGTACTAGAGGGAATAATAACAGATGGTTGAACAATTGGTCGTCTAATGGAAGGAGAAGGAGCAGTTGTGGAGATTGGCTGATTCACCACCGGCTTGATGGGAGCAGGAAGAGAAGAATTCTTCCCTGAGTTTAACATCCTTTCTTTCTATTCGGTTCAGCGGGGTCTTCTAGGTGAACTGCTGGCCTCTTGGATGAAGCAGTAGAGGAAGTTGGCGATGTAGCAGTATGACGGGAACTTGCTCTGGCTTATTGCATCATCTATATGTTGCTGAGGTCCTGTGACTGAACCTGAACTACGTGCCACACGTGACACAGCTAATTCACAATGAATCTTGGCCATTGCCTCTGAAAAATAAGAAAGAGTTAGCTGCAATCATCTCTCAACAGTTTGCATTTTACTCTTCTAAAATAAAATATTCAAGCTTGAGTTCTTTACATTTTCCATCATACATGGTAGGAAAACAAACAGGATGCTGTCTGATGTCAAAGACATCATTTTTGCACTCTTCACTAAAATATTTAAATGTTCGCCTTCTCTTTATGCAGAAATTTGTTACTCACTAAACACACAACAACAGTCCATTAAGATCAGGACTTGCTTCCACTTTGGCGGAAAATTATGCTAACATACATGGTTAAAATTATTTTTTTATGTTTAGATAGTAAATGTTGAACCCCTTTGATTTCTTTGTGTGCTTACTTCTTTATATTTTAAATTTCCTTAATAAAATCTTGGTTCCGCCATAGGTTGTAGAAAGATAAGGGGTGGGGTGGCACATTTATAAACTTTTTCTTTCAATATACTAACTTTAGGAACATAATGAGTATCAAACAAACCATATTTGTGTCACATGGAATTAATGAAAGATATCAACAACAAAAACATTTAGTTATTGCCACTTTTTTAAAGGGAAGAATGGATAAATAAGACTCTCATGATGCAGAATGAGGAAACAAAGTAAGCAAAGAATGCCTTGAAACGGTATGGTTGAGTTATTTCATTACCTGCATGTTTGACCCCGTATTTCGTGCTGTAGTCCATTAGATCTTTCATGCTGCTGACTATTTCTGATATCTATAATTCATGAAGAAGTATAATTTTTCAATTCAAAATTGTCGAGAATTTTGAAGAAATATAGAATGTCTAATGTATCTATTACTCATATTTGATAACAGATATACTCAAAAGAGTGCAGTCCCTTAACATGACAGACAAACACAATAGTCGTAAAACGGCAGAAAAGCAAAGAATGTCAAGTGCAAGTGTCAATCTTGATGCAAAATCCTTATCGCCTTTTGTTTTATCTATAACTTGAAGAAAGATTACACAAGGCATTCGAACGGGCATGTAATCCACTGATAGGATGACATATATATATATATATATTATATTACTAAAAGTGAAAACTTTCAAATTAAAAATTGAATTACGATTTTATCCCTAACATAATAAATATATATATATATATATACTATTAAAAGTGGGAAGCTTCAAAGTTACAAATTGAATTACGATTTTACCCCCGATATAAATTAAAATATTAAAACATATTTAATTATTTATTGTATCATTTTAATTAAAAT
>JAOTQJ010000102.1:11503289-11523672 GCA_025642045.1 Solanum sejunctum
TTGGTAAGGTGGCATATGAGTTGAAATTACATAGTGAAATGGAATTGGTTCATCCGGTCTTCCATGTGTCTATGTTGAGGAAGTGTGTGGGTAATCCTAATGCTATTGTGCCTCTTGATATTGTGGGGGTAGTTGAAGACAACTTGACATATGAAGAAGTTCCAGTAGAGATCTTGGATAAACAAGTAAAGAGGTTGAGGAACAAGATTGTTGGTTTCGTTAAGGTCCTTTAGAGGAATCAACAAGTTGAAAGTGCTACATCGGAGGCCGAACCAGACATGAAAAAAAGGATATCCTTATATTTTATATTCTACTCAAGCCTAAGGTACTAATTCTAAGTCTTGTATGTGATTTCATGTCTCATGTTCCATCTCCTAAGTCATTTGCATGCATTCATGTTTATATTGTCAAGGTTTATGGTGATTTTACACTTATGTTAAGATTTTGAAAATGATGTTTTGAGTGCGTTGATGCATTCTTGTTTGGGCTGATCTCTTTATATAATCTTCTCATGTACGCCTCTTTGACATTCGAGGATGAATGTTCCCAAGGGGGAAATATTGAAACTACCCCAAAAAGTGCCCGAAAATGAGCCTTGGAAGTGCTTGAAATCGTATTTTTCATATATCTCAAAATTTGTGCGTGATACCTAAAATTTCACTTTATATTCTTGTTCACGAGGTCAAATCAAGTAGGTACTACCCAAATTTATGAGCAACCGTAGAAAAATTTGAAAATCAGAAATACTCACTCAAATACTTCGATAATATCATTCAAGACATTCCAAAATACTCACTCAAACACTTAGATAATATTTCATCTCCAATTTCAAGTCTTAAAAACTCATCCGTATCTTAAGTTTCTCATTCAAGCTTCAAGTCTCCATCTCCAATCTTCTTCAAGGATTCTCCAAAGTCAAGGTATGTGAGTTTTTTTCATGGGTTCCTTTCACTCATGATACCCAAGATTTCTTTTACGTAAAATTGCATAATTTAAAGTTGTTTTACTAATGGATCTTGCTTATTATGAATTTCATTGCATACTATGTTGGGATTTTATGAAATTATGATTGTTTTAACATGTTTTGAGCTATGCATCTAAGATCTGTTCTGAGATTTGATGAGGGATTTTGATGTATATTTCTTGAGGGTGTTACTGAGTATTTGTTGGTGGTTTTACACTGAATTTTCTAGCATAAATCTACTCTTGAATTGCATGGTTTTACACTCTTACTACACATCAGCCCACTGTTTGATAAAATATTCGGTTGATGTATTTTGAGGAATTGAAGATCTAATGCATGTATTATGAATTGAATGACTTTATAATAATGAAAGGAATGTATGTATCTCATATTATCTCTATATTGTTGGGAATTGACCAAGCCTCACTAAGGAGGTTGTAGGCCTGGGTAACCTTGTTAAGGGGTTTGTACCTTGATCGCCTCGCTCTAGAGGTGGTAGGCCCATGCAACCATGTCAAGGGGTTTGTACCTTGATAACCATGTTGAGGGGTTTGTACTTCGTCATCCATGTTGGGGGGTTTGTACCTTATCCACCATGTTGAGGGGTTTGTACCTCATTAACCAGTTGAGGGGTTTGTACCTCATTTATCTCTCTAAGGGGCTGGTACGCCTTGGATATTCACTAATAATGGTCACTCCTTGCACATATATTATGCTCTATATAAGCATGGTTTATTATAAGCATCTTCCATGCATGCCATATTGTTATATGCTACTCATTGCCTATGCTTATGCTTTTCGATTATGTTACTTATCTCTTGTTGTGTTGCATCCTACATAATTAGTACAATTAAACATACTAACGCATACTCTATGCCTTCATGGTGTCACCATGTAGGAACTGGAGCTCCACTTGAGCATCCTCCTCCATGTGGCTAGTACGATTTCTCCCAAGCTTGTTGGTGCGTCCTCTATTCCGGGGACAATGTTTATAATCTCATGCTATGTTCTTATACTATCCTTCTTTTATGTATATATTGACTATGAGAGTAAGTCTGGTTGCTTTTCTTTGCCCCCACTAAGTTCTATGGTTAGAAGTGTTGTTAGACATGTTATGTATCTATGTTATGAACCTTGACTCTTTTGTTTTTGATATTTATGTTATGAAGCTTCCCCTGAGCCCTTTTTGCCCTTATTTCTAATCTAATGTCATTTACTTGCTTCCACAACCAGTGATGTGTAATGAAATGCTAAGAGGCTTGTTGGGGTCCCTTTAGGTTCCCCATGCGCCGCGTCACATCTAGGCCCTAGTCTTGGGTCGTGACAGGAGACCTTAACCGAGATAGACCAAATAAGCTACTACTTTGAATCCAAAGCATGACACCGCCTTAGTGAGGTGACGAGGCATGACTCCCCCATGATGAGGTGACCTGGCATGACACCCTCTGATGAAGTATGATCTACATGCCAAGGTAAACCAAATATGATAACATGAACTAGATTGATCCACTAGCAAAGCCCATTTAGCGAAATAATATCATCCTATGGTGGCACATAGTTTAGAGACTAAAGACTTTATATAAGGATCTCTTGATTCGAGCCCCCATCTTAAGCCTCATTTGGTGCTAAGTTTAATCCCACAAAATACTTGAAATAATCGTAACTTTAATCATAACTTGAATAATTTTATTAGACATGATAACTTGACATAAGTAGCTCATTACATGCTTGACCTCTTCTACTGAGCTTAACTTGAACTTGAATATGAGGGTAAAATAATGATCATGCTTGATCCCTTAAGTTGACATGAATAGCTCACAAGAGGATAAAATCTTGAAATAGGGCTCAACTTGTCACTTGTAAAATCATAGATACTTTTCATGAATTAATACATACTTGAATGCCCTTAATCATTATGAAATCACTTGACTTATAAATCATGTAATAGTTCCTCAATAACATGAGAAGTCTTGTCATGTAATTTTATCAAATACATGATGGGTTCATGATACTTGTTTAAAATCATACTATTGAAGAGTTAAACAAGAAAAGTAAACTCAATTCTAATCAACGCACCAATATTGTAGTAAAACCTCATTTAGGGTATTTTGAAATTCATCTTAAAATTCACAATAGTATACAATTTTCATAGTTCACATCATGCATAACTTTAATTAATATAAACCATCTCATGGTATGAGATTAAAATAGATATTCATGCATAATCAATGAATACTTGATACTCCAACATAATTTACGTTCATAATTCATAATAAGAGATACCCATAAGTAATACAACTTGAAATCATGCAATTTTTATAAAATGAAAAGGTTAGGCTCCATGGGTGAAACGACCTATGGATGAAGACCCACATACCACAAACTTGAATTTTCTTAAAATTGAGTTAGGGAAAAACTTGAAACTTGACATGGGTTCTTGAGTTCTAAAATTAAGCTAGAAATCCCTGAATTTGAATGAGAGATTTGATAAAGTCTTAGAGAGGTTTTAGAGAGGATTTTGTGAATTCTACAGTTGAAAAATGTCAAATATTCCCCAAATGCCCTTGAACTAAGTTAGAAAAATAGGGCATGAAATGCACTGGTCCTCGCCCCTGGTGCGATGCGGACTAAACACGTAGGAATTATTTACACTAGTGCGCACCCTAGGTGCGTCGCGACCAAGGCCCGTTGAATTAGCAAAAGTTATTTTTTATTACGGGTCTTTTAAAATTCAAGTTATACCTATTTCTCACTCAATTTTTCCTTTGATCAAGACTATGAAGTCGAATTTTTGAAATCACGCATGAATTTTGAGATATATAAAATTACGATTATGGGGCATTCTGAAGATCATGAGAGGTTTGTCATTATTTTCCTTTATCATCTCCTCATGAACCATATCATAAACTACATGAATTGGTGGTTCAATTGTTTGCTTACCACCTCATGTAGTCATTAACATGCACTATCCATAATTATTCGGATTCTGTATTATGTTGCTTCTTAATGTACCCTTCTGGTGCTGATTCAAGTGAGCTGACATCTGATCAAATTACTACTCCAATTGTTTAATGGCCATAGAATGAGACAATACCTGATATGTCTAATTTTGTCACCTTTAGAGTCTCATCTTGTGCATCTACTGTCTTTAGCAACCAGTCAAATATTTTCTCAATGCGCGAGCAACCAAGCCAACATCACAATTTTGTGGTAGCACATACGAAAAGTTTCTATACCCATCTTTGGGACCCTAATCACCATCTCAATCTTGTCCCCTACTCTTATTGTAATATCCACCTTGGTTGTTGTCCCTACGTGCATTGTCCCTTTTAAAGATCTAACCTTTTTTCCTTTGAACTTGGTACTAATAGTCCTGGTTGGACCCTTCAACATTGGTATGAAATCCCCCATTTGATCTGTCATAATACACGTGTCCTCCTTATAACACGACTCCTCATAAATTGATGTCCTTGGTGGTTGATGATTAACTACATTCACCTGCTCCTGGTTTTGCTTCATCAGTAACCCAACATTAGTACTAATCCAAGCTAAGTCTTGCAATACTTCCTCATTGATTTTGCCCTGCTTCAGATTTGTACTCACCATGAGAGCTCTTAGTCGTCAATTTATCCATTGTGTCCCGTCTTTGATTTGTATTTGCTACCCATTTTAATCATTGAGCCACATATGTGAAAAGATAATCTAGAAATGATTCTCTAGTTGTAGTGTCAGCCACTGCTTTGGAATTATCATCTAATGCTCGATAAAAGATCTCCGCTAATGATTCATTGGTGATGTTGTGGTTTGGAACACTTCTCAAGCACTTAGTAAATCACTCTCATGTAGTGCTTATGGAATCACTTGGCAATTTCTCAAAGTTATCAATTTGGTCCTTCGAATTTAGCTTCTCTGACTTGGAAAAATACCTCTCTAAAAAGGCTCTACATTTTTTCCCATGTAGTGATAGATTAAAAGGCATCACGGATAATGATACCATCACTTCTCCAGTAAGAGATAATGGGAAGACATGGAGACCAATGACATCCATGGACAAATTTTGATTTTCTATCATACTTTTATAGACAAAGGCAATGTTGTGTAAATGGTTACGCAAATCCTCTATTAGTAGGCTCGAGAACAACCCTCTATGTTGCAACATCTATAGTAACTCACTAGATATGACAAACTTTATATCTTCCAGTAGGGGAGCTAACACAATTGCTCCTATGATATTCAATGTCGTGGGATCAAGTCAGTAAAGATTTCACCCATTTCCTTCTGCTTGTTGACCTTGTGGAAGTTGATTGTTTGCCACCAGTGGTGGTAGTGGGTTTTGATCATTCATGTTAAATGCAACATTTACAGTGTTGTTAGAGTTATCCGAATCCATTCTTCTTAATATTCTTTGAATCTATGAAATAATGTAGTTAGGGGAATGCCTTGACTGCGAGTATTGGGCATACTCTACACCTGTATGCTGCAACAACAACAAAAATAACAAAAATGTAAAACAAGAAAATAAGGATTAACTCCCATTCACCATAATTAAACCAATCCAAAAGACATATTCATTGGCAAAGGTTCCAAAATTTGATCACGCTCAAATTACACCTCCCAATTAAGGTATAAGTGGTCACTGTTCAAATATAGACCCTAACAATAGTTAGTATCAATTCCACAAGAAATATGGTCTAGACTTGAAGTAGTTAAAGAAATTACGATGAATTAATTGGCTTACTTCCCAAAAATGAGGTTCTAATGTAAAAGCAATAATTTAATCCTAAACTAAGATCAAACAGTCAATGCATGTGTTGTGAAGTCATTGAGCAAAGTAACTAGGGTATTGTGTTCCCTATGAACCCCTAACATAGTATAACCTCACAATTGTAATATTTTGTAACATGTAAAACTGGTAAGTTATTGTCACCTAATTGCTTGGTCCGACAACTAGGCAAATTTCATCATGCAACTTTGTTCGTCTATGGGTGTCGCATTACTAATCCTTACTTTGTCCTGGTACAACTATCCCTTGGTATGTTCAGGTTGATTAGATGAGTGTGGTCATGTCGAATGCTATTATTTTTCCCTTTTCCTATTCATTGCCCCCTTGACTCGACAAGTAAGAATAAGGCAAGTTCTAATATTTGCAATCATTAAAAAGCAATCAAAATGAAGAGATTGGTAAATAATACATGCATGCACACTTTCTAAGGATTATAAATTATTTGGCTTTACTTTGTTAGTTCCTTATAGTTTTCACAATCCTTGTTGTGGATTTAGCTACTCATGTTCATTTTAGATGAAAGAATCATGTTATGAATTTGCATAATTGAACACTTATAATGAAGAATAAAGCATACAAAATCCAAAGTCTTTATGTAAATCACAATAGGATCAAAAGTTGTCCGCAGATAATCTCCAAGAACACGCTTAAACAATGTAGTAATATTTTCACGACCCAAGCCTAGGGCCTAGACGTGACCGACGAATGGGGAACCTGAAGGAACCCCAAACAAGCCTCGTAACATATCATTATACATCCTTGGTAGTGGAAGCAATGCAAAACAATGTAAGAAACATAAGTAACAGGAATAGGGACTACGGGAGAGATTCATATTTAAATATCTTGAATATCATAAGTCAAAGCTCAAGCATGATGCATAACTTACCCAACAACACCTCTAACATAGAACTTAATGAGGGCCAAGATAAACAACTGGGCTTACCCTTATATTAAAAGTATACCAAAAAGAATGATAGTTTTTAAGACATAACTTAAGAACATAGATATTGCCCTCGCACTTAAGGACTCACCAACTAGCTTGAGTGGATATCACTAGCCACGTGGAGGAGGAGGATAACCAAATGAAGCTCTGATTCTTACATAGTAATATCATGTAGGCGAAGAGTATGAGTTAGTATGTTTAAATGAACTAAGTATGTAGGATGCAATGCTACAAGAGACAGACATAATAATCAAAATGCATAACAATAGGCAATAGGCATAATATAACAATATTACATGTATGATCAATGCTTAAGTAAAACATGCTTAAGTAACTCATGCTTATATAGGATAGCCTATGTGTAGAAAAGACTAAGTTAGATTTCCAAATGTACAACCCTTTGGTATGTTAGTGATGATGCCACCCCATCACTTAGGTGGATGAGTATTAACCCTCATCTAAGTTGGTGATAATGCCGTCCCACCACCAAGGTGGATGAGTACTAAGCCTGATCTAGGTTGATGAGTACTAAAGCCCATCTAGGTTAGTGATGATGTCATCCCATCACTTAGGTAGATAAGTACTAACCCTCATCTAGGTTAGTGATGATCTCGCCCCATCACTTAGGTGGATGATTACTAATCATCATCTAGGTTGGTGATAGTGTCACCCTATCACCAAGGTGGATGAGTACTAACCCTTATCTAGGTTGATGAGTACTAACCCCTATCTAGGTTAGTGATGATGCCACCCCATCACTTAGGTGGATGAGTACTAATACTCATCTAGGTTGATGAGTACTAACCCCTATCTAGGTTAGTGATACTGCTGCCCCATCACTAGGTGGAGAAGTATAAACCCATCACTAGGTTATCCGAGTGCCTAGACCCCCCGCATTGGGCATGGTCTACTCTACACTTTACATAGGGTTCATCATATGGTCTTATGCAATACCTCATATAGGAATAATCATATATCTAAGCTCATTTCATCATCATAACATCATTCATATCATATATCATACTTAGGACCTTCAATTCCTCAAGAAATCATAACTGGATATTTTATCAAACACTTTGGGGGGGGGGTGTAGTGGAGGTAAAAGATCATGCAATTTAGAGATGAAATCATGCAAGAAAATCTATTGTAAAATCATTAATGAACAACTTGAAATACCCCCAAGATATTCACATCAAAATCCCTTATCAAAACTTACAATAGATCCAAGATATATAGCTCACAACATAGCAAAATAGTCACAACTTTATATAGCTTTAACATAGGTCATAAACATGTTCATACTAGTAAACTCATTTGTAAATTCAACTTTAAATCATGCAAATTAGAAAAAAGGAATCTTAGGTATCATGGGAGAAAGGAACCCATGAAAGAAACTCACATACCTTAGGTCTAGAGTTGCTCGGAATTATGATTGGGAAGAATGGAAGCTTGGAAATGATCTTTGAATCCAATCTTATTCTTGGGTTTCGTTGAAATTGAATTGGGGCTTGATGGAGGCTTTTGAGAAAATTGAGAGTGTACTTGAGATGAGAGTAATGAGTTTGAACCTTTTAAAATATTTTTTAGGTATTTTAGGAAGGTTAAGATAGCATTGGAAGTCTAAAAAGGGCATTAGAGTAAATAAAATTTACGGAGACGACATAAGTGAAGGATGGAAAAATTGGCAAAGTGTCATCTCACTGTAGACTTCACTGGCCATGTGGCACTCCATGGGTCATGTGGAGTACCCGTATGAAGTGCCTTAGTGAAAAAAATAAAAGTTGGAAAACTTGAAAAAATTGATGTCTTGTCATTTTAATGGCCACTTTCACAGATCGTGTAGTGTTACACGGACCGTGTACTGGTCCGTCCTAGCTCAAATATACAATAAAATGTTGTTGGCCACCACATGTCCAGGTGAAATGGCCCGTACCCCATCACATGAGTCGTAAGACCATACTGCCCTTATGGGTGCCCGTGGGGCTTCACTGTATCGGAGGGTCTCACGAAAATGGTTATAACTCCTTCATCCGACGTCGGAATAAGGTGAAACAAAGTGCGTTGCAAATCTAACTCAGAGTTATTTCATTAGACATGTTGTAGGCACCTAATTCAATTGTGCTAAGAGTTATGCTAGTTTAAAGTTGACCCTTGTATGAAACAACACCCAAAACTCAACTTGGAGGTAAGTGTTGAATTCGTTTAGATACTAGGAGTCTCCCATGAATCTAATACACCCCCAACCTCACTAAATAAGGCATTAAACATGGATATACAAGAACATAAAGTTACAGGGTATCACAAATATGATGTCTAGAGTTTTATACGTCTAAAAATACCCAAAACCCTATTTCTAGTAAAAGAAAATCAAATCCTAAATTGATTATGAAAACAGGAATCGGGCTTTTCACAATTGAAGTTATGGGATGTAGATGCATTCATGGCCTGTGGATTGACTCCATAGGTTGCATCCTTCAAAACTACCTTTAATGTACGACTCGACTCTTAATGGACCATAAGATGACTTACAGACAGTAAGTGACTGTTAACTTTCAGCAACCATACATATTTTTTTGTGCCTCAAAGCATATACAGATGTATGGGCCGTAGAATGACATATGAACTATCCTAATACCATGTAATTTCGTCTTCAAAAAATTAGTCCTTTACTAGATTAGGACTACGAAACTCAATCTATTGGTCATGGAATGAACCACAGACCGTAGATAATCTAGTAAAACTTCAAAAAGCTGCAATTTGTCCAAGTCAGCACAAAAACTCCCCAACTCTTGTAATCCTACAAAATCAAGATAAATACACATTAAACCCACTAACACGGTTATAGAACACATAAAACTATAAGTTTAAAGCATTAAAAGTGTCATATTTTGACAGCACATCAATTTGAAAATTTGAATATTTGAATAAGTGTGGGTTAAACCATAAGTAGTTTTTATGAACCATAAAATAAAATGACAAAACCACAAAATGATTTCATGGATGGTGGTTCAGAGATTTTTCCTGGAACCATAATTGTAACTAGGACAAAACCTAGGATCTACCAGTCGTAATTGGATCTACCATTAGTAGATCGTACTCGTGGATAGGAGATTTTCAATGAAAGGATTTTTATATATTTCCTACATGTTTGACACCTAAAGTATATCATTTTGACCCCAATAACCTCCCTAACCTCTTCAAACATAATAAAACTACTCTCTTTCTCGCTCAATCTCATTCACTTCCAAAAATATCTCAAAACTCTTAAGTATTTTTTCTCTCAAGGGGTTTCACCATTGAAGCATAGTAACTCAAGATTTCCAAGGGATATCAAAGTCAATTCCTCCAATCTCTTTTGTGTTTCTTCACCTAGGTATGTATAGCTTCATTCATGGACTAATTCCACTCATGGAGCCCAATAAAAACTTCACTTTTCTCATATTTCAAGCATGACTTTCATGGATTTTCATGACTCCTCTTAAATGTTTGAATTATGATTAGTATGTGATTCATTTACTCTATTATATATGAATTATGATGATTTACATGAATTATATGGTTTTCAAGTGATTTACAAGGAATTCCAATTACATGCTAATTAAGGATTATGAAATTGATATGGATTTGCTCAATTATGATTCAAATTTGGTTTCAATTGATTAATTTTATATGAATTTCATTCAACTTCATGATTTTATAATCAATTTTTCATGAACTCATATTTAGCCCTACTTTTTATGTCAATCTACGATTCACGAATAAGATTTTAGGTATACAAGTATGCTCTTAATCATGATTATGAGAAGGACCTAAGACCCTAATACAATGCATGCTTACACAATGGAGAGAATATCTGCACTTTATGCGAGTATGTAGATGAGCTATTATTATGGCTGAATGAATTTACTTGGTTATTACACCTATCTTACAAGCTATAAAAGCATGATGTTTACGAGTATGAAATATATTGATGACTATATATATCTAATGCATGTTATGTATTCCATGAGAATTTACATAGCACCAAATGAGGCTTGAATCAGGGGGACTATCCCCAATGGTCTTTATATAAATCCTCTTATCTCATAACTATGTGCCATAGTAGGATCATGTGCCTATAAGGCTAGCTAGTGAATCCACATATAGCATCATATTATGACACTCACTTAGGTGGGGTAGAACTGACAAGGTGAGGTATAGTCTACCTTAACAAGTAGACTACTCCTTTTTTGTTGTGAAGACAACAATGAGATTCTATGTAATAGCCCGTGTGGTCTTATAGTTAATTATGGTCCTATTTCCACATATGTAGGCATATTAGGATATGAAAGGTTTTAAAATTCCCCCATTAATATTTTTTCTATAATTTGAAGTTTCATTATCGTGTATCATTTCTTGTCCTTTATTCTATTGATATGATTATGCATATTTCTATTAAGTTGTGATCTTCGATGCATAGCATACCTAAATACTTAGTACATTCCGACTTACAAACATATACACTTTTTCTATATGATCTAACCGTGTAGGGATGGGTGACAACACTACTTCTCACTATTGTAGCTAGACTTGGACAACACTTATGAAGACTTTGGTGAGTTTCATACTTTGGTAACCAACCTTTATGTTCATGCTTATGTTGACTATGATAATACATTTTATATTTTTTTTCTTATATTAAAGGTGAGCTAGTAGCATTTTCTAGTTCTTACCAAGATCTACTGATGTAAAGGCATATTTTAGACTATGTGATGTAATTCCCTTTAAAAAGGAAGACTCTTGAATCCCACATTTTAGCTTGTTTTGAAACTATATTTTCACTTACTTAATTCTATAATTGATTATTTATTTTATGTATACTTATGATATGCTAAGAGGTTTGAATGGCCCCCTTCGGGTTTCACATTTGCCTTGCTACGACTAGGCCCTTGGTTCGGGTCATGACATCCAAACATCATGTTCCATTGAATGATGTGAGTGTTCAAGAAAAAACTTGACCTATGAAGAGGTTTTGGTTGAAATCCTAGACTGGCAAATAAAGAAGATGAGTAATAAAAAGTTGTATCCATCAAACTCCTTTTGAGGACTCAACAAGTTATGTATATCATTATGCATACTTACATGCTTATGAGACTACATTTGAATGATATTTAAAATATGCATTTAAAACTTTTAGAAAAATGATATTTGAGCTGTATTTTTCATTCATGATGAATTGTTACTTTTTTCTTCTCTCCATTCAAGCTTGCTTTTATCACATTCGAGGATGAACGTTCGTAAGAAAGAGATATTGGAAGGCTCTTATGTTGAAAAGGTAAAAAATAGGAAAGGAGTGCAAAAAATAATTCTTGTACAAGATAGTATGAGCCCATCTATGGCTCATGAGTCTTAGATATGCCACGTGGATGGGTAAGGCCTTGGGAAAATTCTAAAGTCTGGGGTGAATGTACGAAAGGTGTGTCTAGGACCTGTAAAAGTTTTTACTAGTTATAGATATAGATTTATGGACTGGAGGGTTAATGTTGGGATTCTGAAGATTAGAAATATGTCACTAAATGAAAGGGTTTATGAGTCATAATCATTCAGACAGGTAGTGAACTTCGATTCGTAGTTTGGTTTAGAGATGAAAAAATTTTCTAAGTCTGAGATAGTTCTATAAGGGGTCTTTACAACTCGTAGATTAAATTATAGATCATAGAAGGAGAGTTCGTGGATTGGGATTGAGAGACAAGTTTTAGAAATCCAAATGTGTAATCAGGATGAAATCCTGACCTATGACCAGTAGAATGATCTATGACCCATAGATCGAGTTCATAGATAGAGGTTGACAATCTTTAATGAAGGAAAAATTCAGCCTTTTCTCTATAACCTAAGTTCAATGCTGCATCTTTTTCTACTTATTTCCATTCTTATCAACCCCCAACTCACTCATTTCGCTCTCATTCACTCTTAATTCTAATCTCTACTAAAATATTCTAAGTATCTCAACTCTCAAGATATAAGAAGGCAAGACTTGGGTTTTAAGGTTTATTCCTTAATCCTAAGTTCTTTTTTTAGTCTTTCAATCAAGGTATGTCGATTTCATTTATGGGTTCCTTTCACTCAGAAAGTTTAATTATATTCTATATTTTACTTGGCTTTCGAGTTATGAATCTTATGAGTTTTATAATGTCTCTCAAAATGTCAATATTATGGTGCATTTACAGTTTTATGAAATATATTGATACAATATTATGATATGCTATGAAATTGATGATTTACAAGATGAATTTCATATTTCCTTACCTGGAATTTTGAGTTCTTATGGTGGGTTGTTTTGAGAATGTTTTAAATTAGTGAGTTTTACTATTTTTTTAAAAAATTATCCTCTTGAATGTCATGATTTAACCTACATGTATCGGACCCACCAATATTCATGTATGTTCAAATAAAGCATTTTATGAAAGATAAGGATTTCAACCAGATGCTTATAAGAGTTGATGAAAGTTATAAAGTACTTATGAAGTCCTTTTATTAAGCTAAGAAATATGGTGAAATGATGATTCTCACCAAATATAGATCCTTTTGTGATAATGACAATTCTCACTTGAATGGATTCTTACAAATAATGAGCTACTCCTATTATAATGAAGTATATGTTTCAAGCTTCTGAATATTATATATATATATACAATTATATTTCTTTAAAGTATTCCGTGGAACTTGACTTAGAACCATAAAGGCTTGAGGTGGGATTTGGTTAGGTGGGCATAAGGTTATCTACTCAAGGGAATCCTAGTACCAATCTCTTGCCAAAAACTATGTGCCACCATAGGAATCCTGTAAGCTAAGGCTAGTGGCCGGATCAATAATAATATAAAGTTAAAGTTAAAAGATGTGCATGCATAAGTTGACGAAATTCTATCTGGAAAGTAGTCTCCCCGAGCCAACATAAGTGGTCATGCTGGATTCTATATAGTATTTCACATGGTCTTAAGTGTCGGTTACAATCTCCTCCCACATAGATATGTACCTAGTGAATTGAGAAATTTTATATTTCTTCAATTCGTATTACAAATAATGCATTAATCATTATCATCTCTTAAGCTTCATTCCTTGTTATGTCTATGCATATTGCTTATTATGATATTTATTGTTCCTTGTTGTGTTTTATTTCACATACTTAGTACATTCAATATACTAATACATATTTTGCCTACATAATATCACCATGTAGAGACTCGTGCTCCTCCTTATCCGACATGTGGATAGCTTGTGGAGTTAAAAAAAAAAGTTGATTGGTGATAGTTCGGGGACAATGCCTTGTTCCTTTTGAGTTTGATATATTAAGACTTTTGGACTACTTCTTTTTATTCTTTTGCTACATTTAGTTGAGGGTGAGTTAGGAACAAGTCTTATCCCCCGCTTAAGTTTTTTAGTTGGAAGGTACTTTTGGATACTTAAATTAAAGGATGAAGCTTTGATTTGATACTATATTTGCTTCTCCCTTAGTCATGTCTCCCCCATTTAATTTTGATTTTATTTATGTTCATTACATATGAAATTCTTAATGAATTCTAAGAAAGCTTGGGTAATGTGCCCTCTGATTCCTCATTCACCGTGTTATGGCTAGGTGCTAGGTGTGTGTTATGGCAGTAAAGTGCACCACCATAAGACATTACTTTAAAAGAACCACACAAATTAGAATATACCAACGCTAGAAACTTAAATTTTCTTGAAGGTGGATGAATTTGAAAAGAAACTCTTTTTGGTTTACCTGCTAAACAATGATCACACTTCTTCAACTTTACTTGTTTTTCTTGTCAATTCAATTTTCCTAGCCAAACTATAAATCTTCTTCCCACTCATATGACCCAGCCTTCTATGTCATTACTCTGATGAAGTATTATTCTCCTTCAAGTTTACTGAGCCTTTAACAGTGAAATCTTGAAATACATATAAGTTGGACAACTTGTCACCTCCAGCTATAATCATCGAACTTTTACTAAACTTCCACTAGCCAATGCCAAAGGTGTTAACAAAACTTTCATTATCAATTTTCTCTATAAAAATCAAATTCAAGAAAATATCTAGAGCATGCTTGTCATTATTGAGAACTAATCTCGAATCATTTTTACTTTTCAAAAAAATATTAACAATGTCAAGTACTTCAACTTTATCATCACTACCCATGTTAAGTATTTCAAAATTACCTAGTATAAGAAAAAATAGTTCTTTTTTTAATGTAATATGAGAAGTAGCATCAAAATTCACATACCGACAAAACTCATCACAAACAAGATTAATGACATTCTCACCATAAGCAATAAATAAATCATCATTAGCAATAATATAAAGACGATTTTCATGATCACCTTCTTTCTTTTATTGTCTCATATCTCTCTTGTACCTGTAGAAATATTTCTCTGTATGCGCATTCTTATGACAATAATTATATATAACATTCTTGTATTTTGACTTTGACTTGTTTCTACTTTTATCTCTGTCATTCTGATCTCTGAACTTTCTTCTCCCCTATTTTCAGTAATCAAAATATCAGAGTGTGAGGATGAGAATTGTGATCCTCTTCTTATCTCTTATTTAAGATATCAATCTTGGCACATTCCATAGTTACAACACCACTGAGAGTAGAATTGGTTAAAAAAATTTTAAAAAAATAGTTTTGCAAGAGTATGACAGAGTATTAAGAAATCAAAATCTCTTAATTTTTTCAACAAATTTTATATTTATTTTGGACAACTGCTCAAGACACTAGTAAAAATTCTTTATATAATAAAGATAGAATTTTCCTCTTCATACTTAATATTCATGAATTACTTAAGCAAGAACTACTTATTATTGGCAATCATCTGATCATAAAGTGTCTCGAGCTTGTCCTATAAACTCTTTTACAATATTGTTTCTTGCATTGTCTTCAACACATTGAATACTATAGCCATAAATTTGTAGCTACTCAAATTTTCAATCCTCATCGATCATGGACTGAAGTTTATTGGATGCAAATATAGGCAAATATATATTTTTCATAAACGGAAGATCTTTCATCTTGCCTTTTCAGGTATGATAATTGCTAATATTCAGACACACCATTTTAGTCATATTTTACCTCATTATTTTAATTGACAATCAATAACAGTCAATCCTCTGATACTACTTTATTTTGGAAGAGGCAAAGGCATTATCAAAGTGCACGATAGGGTAGCATTGAAAGAATACTCCAGTCTAAATTTTTTCTATTGATTTGAATTAAGAGGAAACAGACAAACCCAAGAACAGTAGTAGTAAGACAACAAATAAATTAATCAAACAAAAATATGGCAAGACAAAAATAAAATCAATAACAAGAGTCATCAACTTTACATAGAAAATCCTTTGATGTGAAGAGCAAAAACTCATGATACCAAAACATCCAACTCTAATCACAAAGAGTTACAATATTATTTTCTAAATTAGTCAAAATAGAAGTGCCTAAGAATGAGCAACAACACAACAAGATTGCACCAAAGCTAAAGAGAAAAAAGGAGCAAAAGGACCAAAAACATAGTTGTTGTTTACAGATGAAAAACAAAAACTACAGGTCACTAAATCTAAGTCTATCAATTTTTCTAATGAAAGATTGATATGAAAGGAACAAGCTATCCAAAATTAGCTTAATTAGACAAAAAACAAAGAAGTAATCGCAATTTGAATTTGACTGCTATGACTAAAAAATTTGGACAAAAATTTGCACACTTTCTTTATATTTGACTGCTGAAAACTCCTTTTGTTGATAAAGAAATATAACCTAAAAAGTTCTACATGTATGCCCCATAGTATTTGTTTATGGCATAAATGAATTAGTCAAAATTGAACTTAATTTATCAACATTAAAAAGAAAAATGACCCATAACCCAACAAAAACTAGGGGGATTTTAGATTGGAAAAATCCCATCTCCCAAATTTTAGAATTAGAAAAGCAATCAGGGATAGTGGCTCTTATTAGTATAAATCTTGCAAATCCCACACTGTATAAGGTTAATTCTTTTTTATACCAACTATTTTTAAAATTATTAAAGATCTCATGTTTTTTAGGCATTTTGATACCTCAAAATTCCTTTGATGCATGTCAAAAAAAGGAAACAAATCAATCAGTTATGCTAAAAATGGACTGAACTGAAAAATTAAATTCAATTCTCCTCTCTCATCGGAGCGTTTGTTTCTATAGGTGATAGAGAGGTAAACTTTGCCCTTTTCTTTGACACTTTTCGCTAATTAATCAGTATTCGATTTCAAACTTACAAATTAGCTTGATCTATTGCTTCCAGTGCTTTGTTTCTCCATGAACGTTTTTCCCCAAATTCAGGTCGACTTGCATATGTTTTCCGAATGTAAGAGGGATCGGGTTCAACACCAGTGTTCACTGGATCGTAACTGATAGAGACACCTAGACGCCTTGTTGGTCCACTAGTCCAAAAAAAAACTTGAACTAGATACATGTAACAAGAGTTCCGTTAAAATTCCTTTGTGTCCATTGATTGCCAATAGAATAACAAAATTGATACTTGATGAATTTTTTTTTTAATCTAGTAGATACTTGATACTTAAAATTAGGTACATGATCTTCCTAGTTGATGCTTGATTAAGAATTTTCGTATTTTTTAGAATGATACTAATCATCGGAATAGAAGCATTAGGTACTTGATACTTTAAGAAAGAACATTTGCTTATCAAACTACTAATAATTGATACCTGACATAAGTTTTATATTTTTTTGTCCAGTAGATACTTAATACTTAAAGTTAGATGCTTGATCTGGGTAGTTGATACTTGATTAATGTTTTTTGTATTTTTTAAAATATACTCGTCGTTGGAATCAGAGCTTTAGGTACTTGATATTTTAAGAAGAAGTGATTGTTCTTGTCAAAGAACTGATAATTGATACCTGACATAGGTTTTATATTTCTTTGTCTAGTAGATATTTGATACTTAAAATTAGGTGCTTGATCTGGGTAGTTGATACTTGATTACGAATTTTCTATTTTTTAGAATGATACTCATCATTGAAATCGGAATGGAGATGGCTATGAAGAAATAGATGAAAAATGGAAGATATTAGATTTTGGTGGAGGAACTGCAGACTTTTTAATTTCTTCCTTTTTTGTTTAGTTTGAAAATAATGATAAAAAATTTAAAATCAAAATTATTCATAAAAGATTGATTAGGAGACTAAGAAATAGGAAGAATATGTAGATATTGATTAGAATACTTAAAATTAGAAAATAATTTTGGATAAATTAAGAGGGAGAGAGAAATAATCGTCTAGGTATCAAGTTGGAGAAAGAGAGAGTAGAAATAAGGGATTTTTATAATTTTTTAGGATGGTAGGGATTATTAGAAAATATGGTAAAATAAATTGTGTAGTTATGTAATTTTTCCCTTTTATTAAGCATATTGTTATGATTATTACTCCTTTCGTCTTGTATTACATGATGTTTTCTTTAGTTTGTCCTAAAAAGTATGTTATTTTACTATAATTACAAATAATTTAATTTTAAAATTCTTCTTTAGTCTTGCTAAAGTCATCTTTCTAAAATCAGAAATATTTTAATTTTAAAATATCTCTTTAATCTTACTGAAATAATTTATAATTATAAAAATATTTACAAACTCTTATAGACCAAGAATTTCAAAAGTCTTTTATGACTTCATACAAATGGAGAGTGCGTAGCGTTAAGGATAATGATCGGGAGGCTAACACACTTGCATCTTATCGTTAACTTGTCCCCTTTTTCATTTTTGTCCATGTGTTTAATTCTTTTACTTATATGCAAACAAATAATGGTGCGTCTTGTGTTAAAAACAAATAAAGGTAAAACACGAATTAGTTTTTAAACTAAATCTCATCGTATTTTCCCATCAAAGTTATATACTAATTTGTAACATAGAAAATTATAGACCAAAATGGATTGTGATGCACTGGTGAGAGTGTTTTACCCTTAACTAGAGGTCTCAAGTTCGAGCCCTATGAATGGAAAAAATTCTATTGGAAGCACCATCCCTACATAGATCCTGCAGTGCGTGATCTAGATTTAGTCGAGGCTCCACGAGCTCTGGACAGCGTTTGAAAACACCCCCCCCAAAAAAAAGACCGAGAAAATCATAGTAATAGGTAATATGTGGAGCCATTGTCCCCACCAACGTGTTGGGCTGCCGGCAGCCATGATATATATCTTTGAAATCCATTACAAAAGAGCACGCCTGCCTACTAACTATTTAAACTAAGAAACAAAGCCTCCCCAAATTCATTCATTTCATCATAACGTATGAAAACATCACTCATATTGATATTGTGCGTGTCTAGTGTACGGTGTATAGTTTTTAGGACCATAATAGTATTATTGCCTACCAACTAAACCCATTTTGTGAAGCATATATTTTGATTCTTGTGTGCAATCATGCATATCCAAATACATTGCATCATTTAGTCCAACCTCCAAGCTTGGTTTCGCAATACTATCATATGCTATAAACTAATGATAGATGGTAAAACATTTACAAGTCCAAGTTTCTAATTAAGCTTGATTTAATATATGGATAACTTACCTTTTAACCAGTTAAACATTTACAATTCCAAATTTCTAATTTTTGTTTACTTATTTTTTTTTTGGGTTGTGATTGGTGAAGGTGGGGGGTAGATGGGAAAAATGAGGATGACATCTTTGAAGTTCACAACTGAAATATTATATCTTTATACATAAAATTGACAAAGCAATTACTACAAGCCATTAGCTTAAAATTGAAAGTGCTCCACTATGAATTCTAAACATTTTAGATTAAGTTCTGTTAAAGCTCCACAAGCGAAAGATATATTTTTATTTTTTTAATTCAAAACATATTTATTTGTTGAAGGATGTGATTATTTAATTTAAAAGTTTAAGCTTGAATTATTATTATTTATTTTATAATAAGTATTGGTAAGACTCGGTTAAGCTTCAACATATGGATTTAAGCATGATATTTTCTAGAAGTGGCAGTAATACTCAAATCAGGTCTTTTGTCTATTCTCGTAATACCATCTAAAGGGGTGTTCATTTTTGTTTTTAAACTAAATAAAGGGAGACGAGGGGAGATATGACCTTTTTTTTCTAAAAAAATTGTATTTAGAGGTGGATTCAAAACTTATTTATTTTTAAATCCAATATAAAGAATAATCCAACAATAATTTTTAGAACCTTATTGAGATTTGGCCGATTATAGATTTGATTATAATATCTTTTTTGTTTGACTTTGTGGTTTTTAAAAAAGGAAAAGAGAAACAAACTAAAGGCGGCATGCTTGCGTGGTTTTCCGTAGCAGAAACAAAACTGAAGCTTTTAAGGGTGTTTTGGTAAGGAAAATGTCATGTTTTCCTGCAAAATAAGACTTCTAATTTATGTTTTTATGTTTGATTAGTGAGAAAAAATATTTTTTATTTTTTAATTAGTGAATAAAAATATTTTTTTAAAAATTATTGTTAAAGCTTTTTTTATGTGGGGGCTGGTGGAATGGGGGTACGGGTGGGGCTAGTAGGTAAAAAAAATAAAAATTTAAAATTTAAACTAATTTTTTATTATTATTAATTTTTTTTATGGGGATTAACATGGAGTGGAGGGTGGGGGTAGGGATGGAAAAAAATGAACTTTTTAAAATTTGAGCTATTTTTCAAAAATATATA
>JAOTQJ010000102.1:11523812-11546839 GCA_025642045.1 Solanum sejunctum
ATCATGCAATAAATCATGTTAATTGATTGTTGTTTAAATTTTTTGTCACACTGACAATTTATCTTTTAATTAATATATAATTTTTTTAATACATCATTCTTATTTTACAGGGTTTGAAATACAAGATCAAACGAATTCCATCTCATCCATTGCGGTTTGGTGTTGCATACACACATAATTTTACAAGACATATGTTGTCTCATGATTCGTATTTACAGCATAAATTCATGTTTGTTATAGCTTGAAGAACTGAAAAATTTTAAAACATATTATTGCCTTTTTATTAGAGAATTGGTTATTATCTGTTTAGCTAATTTTTATGGATTGGAATCTACCTTCCATTTAAAGTGTAGTCAAAATTAAATAAAAATTTAATATAAATGTTTATGTTGGCCAAACTTGGTGTATCAGCTTTCAAATTCATTAAACTTGAACAAAGTTTGCACAGTCTAATGTATCATGTGCTATGATACAGTGTTATATTGTAACATTCCTTGACAATATGTCATTTCGCATGATACTTGACAAATTTAATATACATGAGTTTATACTTTAACAAATTTGCTGATAAATTCTACTAGTTATGAAAAAAAATTCTTATTTGAGAGTATCATATTATGTGATACCTGAATAAAAACTTGCTTATTGGAGGGATTTTATCATGTGTGATGATACAATGTTATTTTTTAAACAATTACTAGATACATGTTATATTACAACTCATTACATAAATACTTATGAATCAACCAGAATATTTATGTACCATAAATTTATAAAAGAAATGAAAATCATGATTCATAGCGATAAAAATGTGAATTTGTATTGTATGTTACATCCAATTGTTGCAAGCACTGTAGAAGTATCATTAACCATGATACAATGACTATATTTATATTAATTGATTGAAAAATAAAGTTAAAAAAATATAAATTATAAATATGTATTAGTTACCCAAGTAATTGAAAAGGAGAAAATATTAATGGCAACCCAATTATATAATGATTCATTGAGAAGGATGTATTTATAATGATCCAATAATCCAGCCAGTAAGTTAAATAAGTCATTAAAAATGATACATGGATTGTACAAACATGTGAGTAATGCACTGATTATTGGGATACATGATACTTATTGATATACCAATAGGTGGTATAATAAATCATACAACAAGTTAAATGAATCTTTGAAGATGATACATTGGGTATACACGATACTTATCGATATAACATAACATGGTACGATAAGTCATGCAACAAGTTAAATGAATCATTGATAATGATACATGGGTTGCACAAATGTATGAGCAATACAGTGATCATTAGCTATACATGATACTTACTGATATAGCGATACATGGTAGAATAAGTTATACAATAAACTCAATAAATCATTAATAAGATTCTTCGATTTTTTCTTTTTCATAAATCTCCATTAACAATGAATCATGAACAATTTTGAATCTTCTTTCAAGAAACTCTTCCTCTTCCAAATCAAAAAATCGTGCCTCGAAGCATTTTCACCTTGATGCATCATGCTTTGTCTCAGTAATGATATATGAGCTTTGTCAATGTTTATTCTATTTTATACATTTTTATAGTTGGATAATACATCATATAATGTGTATCTGATGAACATATCTGCTGCATTATGCTTTGTCTCAGAGATGACACATGAGCTCTGTCATTATTTGTTGATTTTATACTTTATCAAATTTGTTTATAAATTCTCCTAGTTATGAAAAAAATTCTTATTTGAGAGTATCATATTACATGATACTTGAATAGAAACTTGCTTACAGAGTTTTTATCATATGTCATGATACAGTGTTATTTTTTTTAAAAAAAATATTAGATACATGTTATATTACAATTCATTACACAAATAATTATGAATCAACCAGAATATTTATGTACCATAACTTTAAAAAAGAAATGATTTAGCACGATTCATAGTTATAAAAATGTGAATCGTATTGTGTGTTACATCCAACTATTGCATGCACTGTACAAGCATCATTAACCATGATACAATGGCTATATTTATGCTGATTGATTCAACAACAAAGTAAGAAAATATAAATTATATATATGTATAAGTTACACAAGAAATCGAAAAAAAGAAAGATATTAATGGCAACCCAATTATATAATGATTCATACAGAAGGATATATTTATTTATAATACAATAAGTCATTCGATAAGTTAAATGGATCATCGAGAATGATATATGAGTTGTATAAACATATGAGCAATGCAGTGATCATGGATATACATGATACTTATCGATATAGCGATAGATGGTATAATAAATTATACAGTAAGTTAAATAAATCACTGAGAATGATAAATTGAGTATACATGATACTTGTCGCTATAACGTTACATGGTACGATAAGTCATATAGTAAGTTAAATGAATCATTGAGAATGATTCATGGGTTGTACAAAGGTATGAACAATGCAATGATCATTGGGTATACACAATGCTTATCGATATAGCGATACATGGTACAATAAGTCATAGAGTAAACTCAATAAATCGTGAAGAAGATTCTTCATTTTTTTTTAATAAATCTCCATTAATGATGGATCATAAACAATTTTTAATCTTCTTCTTCTATGAAATTCTTCGTTGTCCAAATCAAAAAATTTGCGCCTCGAAGCATGTTCACTTTGATTGCTTCAAACCCTTAGTTTCAGAATGTTAAAAATCATACCTCGAACCTTTCAATTCAGAATGTTAAAATATGAAACAAAGATCAAGAAATCAAGTGATAAACAAATTCATGAGAAATTCGGATCTAAATTAGATTATGGATTACAATCCATATTTAACAAGGATGAACAACAAAAGCAAAAAAGAAGAAGGAGAAATGAAAAATTTTAGCTTTTTTGCATGAATTTGGGACAAAAATAGTTACATACGTTTTAGCATCAGATCTCTTTACAAACATTCGTCGCTCTTTTTCTATAACTAGTTGATTTTTTTGTCTGTAATTTATTTAATTTTTCTGTGTTTGAAAATACCCTCCATAAAAGATAGAACTCTCTATTAAAGTGTATCATGACTTTTAAAACTTATCCTGAGGAACAAAATTTTTAAGAAACTATTATTTTAATAAAGGGGTTTACACATTACCTATCAAAATTCATGATTATACCTTTTATTACTATTTTGAACAAAAGTATAATTTTTTCTCCTTTTTCAAAAAATGTATAGGAGGCATTAAATGGACTCAGCCTTTTTGAAGAAAAATATAATTTTTTAATGTGTATCATCAGCTTGTATAAGAGTATCAAAAAGTAGATTTATTGAAAGGATTTATGTAATTATAAAAAAAATAAGGATAAATTGAAATTCGTATGAGATTTATTTAACTTTCTCAATTTTATATGTATTCAAATAGTTTAGTGATATTTTAGACCTCTTTTTCATTTTTAAAAAAGGGATTTAATTAAATTTTCTCAGAAAACGACAGCTTGTCAGGTAGGATTAGTATTCCTATAAATAGGTAGTCAGATTAAGCATCTTGTATCAGGCCTCACACAAAACTCTATACTTGCTCCCAACGTTTGTCTACTTAGATCTAGAAAACTGATATTCTTGTCCATGGGTAGTGAAGCTTTGGAGTATTTTTCTGGTGATAACAATGGTTTTTGCTATGAACCAAAAAAGAACATAACTGATAATCTTCCCATTCATGACGGTTCTTGGTTTGAAGAAGAGATTGATGCTGATCTCAAATGGTCTTTTGCTTTGAACAGGTATCCGAGTTCTCTGTATACAATTTAAACTCTGCAGATTAAACGTTTGCCATGTTATGAAAGACGTCTGGATTTTTTTATATCAAAGTTCACTTTTTGAAGAGCTCTATAAACCATGTTTTCTTTTCTCTATGTTTCCATCTATTTCTTGTATGTACGTGATATATGAACCTCACATATAAGCAACATGACTTGCCTACCATGGAAAGGGAAGGGTTTTTTCCTCTTCTTCGTATATTCATTTGACAACTCTTTGTATAACTAGATTACACAAAAACCAACTTATAAATGTTTACATTAAAAGTGGATCAGATAAACATGAAAATTCAAATGAATAATTTGTAAATAAGTATCTTTTAAAAGGTCATCGGAAAAACTTCCAAGTCCTTCTTATTAAAAAAAGGCACTCGAATGGAGCAATCCTTCATCTTCGTTGCTCCCTTTGTGTTTTTAGTCCCTTTTTTTAAAAAAGAAATTATTAAAAAATTATTTATATGACATGATTACAACTATAAAATGCATATTTAATTTAAAATTATAAAATTTTATATTTATACTTTCGCTAATTAAGTATTTAAAACCAGATAAATAAATTAAAGTAAAAGTGCTATATAATATATGATTGTGATGACTTTCCATTTCAAACGTCATTACGAAAAGATAAAGACTCAGTTGACATATATGATTGTGATGACTTTCCACTCCCTACGTTTATTTTTATTTGCCTAGTCATATTTTTCAAGAAATTAATATGCGTGCTTTTAGTACAACACTCATATTAATAAATAATATGCGATCTTTAATTTTATTCTTTATTTATTAAATTTTTAAGATTGAATTTTATATATAAAAAAATAAATTATACATTAAATGAGTATTTGAAGTTTGAAAAAGATAAAAATAAAAAAATAATTAAATTTTATCTTTATTTTTTTTTCTTAGTATACGTGAAATGACCCAACAATTTACTTATTTTAAAATAGAGGGAGTAGGCTTACACTTTTAAAAATAATTTTTAAAGGAAATGGAATAAATTTAATCAATTCTTTCTTGCACTTCCTCCATCATATATTACTTGTCCATTTTCCTCCTTATACACCCGATAAGAATCATAAATAAGATGAATATTTTTACTAATTTACCTTTTAACTCTATATAATGCATGTGCTTTGTCCATCAAGAACAAGATTAAGAATGGAAATTTTCTTTCTTTTGAAACTTTACCATATTTATACATTTAAAAGAATTAAATTTAGAGGTAAAATGAGAAAAAATATAAATAATTTTATTTTGATTTTATAAATGGATAAATAATTTGAGATTTGGATAATTGGTTGGAATTGAATAACTAATGAATTTTGACTTTTGTCTTTACTAGTGTGCTGCACATAGGAACAAGCGAGTACCAAGATATTGCTCTTTTGGACACCAAGCATTTCGGAAAGGTTGATGAAAATAATTTTATTTATTGGAAGGAAAAAGAAGAGGTTGACCCATACTTAAATCTAAAAGTGGTGTTGTTATTAAAATATATGTATGCGTTGGTAGGTATTGGTGATAGATGGGAAGATGCAGAGTGCAGAAGTGGATGAATTTATATATCATGAATGTCTCATTCATCCAGCTCTCTTATGTCACCCAAAGTGAGTATTTCTAACCTTACTTATAATGATGGCGTTTAATTTGAGTACTATTACCTAGCTAGAAAAATAAGCATTTAATTAGTATAATTGGATTAGCTGTAACTACCTGCAGGCTTCATAATTAACCAAAAAGCTAATAAATTAATTTTGCAGCCCCAAAAATGTGTTCATAATGGGAGGTGGTGAAGGGTCTGCAGCAAGGGAGGCCCTCAGACACAAATCTATGGAGAAAGTTGTCATGTGTGACATTGATCAGGTAAATTACTTACAAAAGGAAACAAAAAAACTGAGTCTTCTTTTGGTAAATAACACTTCTCTTTTTTCATTGGAACGTAAAGAAAAGTAGCCAAATACTGATGAACACTATAGTTTTGCTTCATACAAATTACAATAAAGGCCTATGACTTGTCTAATCCAAACTAGTGCTTTTGTTCCATAAAAAAAGTACTGTAATAAATAGAAGGTCATATCGACAGATGATTACTTTATTGGAAACAAAATGTAAACTATGTCGATTCATGAGACAAGTTAAAAACAGTATTCCTTGTTTGTCGTTTTTCTTGAGTAACTTACAAAATTAGATATTTTTAAATTGAAAAATTATATCGAAAATAGTGTAATATCAATATGATAAATATATATATATAAAAACTCATATTGTTGTAAAAAAAAATGGACAAAGTTGTATATTTTTGGATGGAGTGTTTCATATGCGATAGCTAGAATTCTTATTAAAATGTGTAATATAAATTATTGTTACTTTGTTACAGGAGGTTGTTGATTTCAGCAAGAAGCATCTAACAGCAAACCACGAAGCTTTTGGTAACAAGAAGCTTAACTTGGTCATTAACGATGCCAAGTAACGCTCTTTCTTTCTTGCTTGCTTTTCTTGTCAATCCTCAGGAGTAAAATGTTGATGTTTTCAATGGTGGTTGTTGAGTTAATGGTTTGCTTTTGCATGAATGAAGAGCTGAGCTACAGCAGAGGCAAGAAAAGTTTGATATCATAGTTGGGGACTTAGCTGATCCAGTTGAAGGAGGACCTTGTTACCAACTCTATACCAAATCTTTCTATCAAAATATCCTTAAACCTAAGCTTAACGACACTGGAATCTTCGTTACTCAGGTTACCTCTTATTCTTCATGTTTATCTACAATGTACATCCACTGACTCAAAAAAGTTGTATAAAATCAACAGGCTGGACCAGCAGGGGTTTTCACACACAAGGAAGTTTTCTCATCCATATACAACACAACCAAACAGGTTTTCAAATGTAAATAATCCACTTTGAAATACAATTATAAATTCAGTTATTACAATTTATACCTTTTACGTAGCTTATGAATATATAAATTTTATTTCAAATAATTTAAATATTTTGTGTGCAAATTTCTGGTCAACTTTTAACTATTTGACGTAAATTGAGAGTAATAAAATTGAGTTTTGACAATTTTTTCTATGTGGACGCAGATGTGCTGGCATATACAGCTCATGTACCCTCTTTTGCTGACACTTGGGGGTGGGTTATGGTTAGTACTAATTGATTATTTGTTTTGCTCAAAATTAAGAAATTAATTCAATATTGGCATATCAATGATTATAAAAATATGATCTCAATTGCAGGCTTCTGACCACCCATTTTGTCTTGATGCTGGAAAACTGGACAAAAAAATAGCAGAAAGAATTGAAGGGGAACTGTTATATCTTAATGGTGCTTCATTCTTCTCTTCCACCATCTTGAACAAGACTGTTGCCAAAACGTAAACTAGGATCATAATTTTTTCTAGTTTTGATTCCTTCTATTCCAGCAATATTTTTTTTCTTTTACCAAAAGCAATTGTTATGTTTACAGGCTGAAGAATGAGAGTCATGTGTACACTGAAGATGATGCAAGGTTCATTCATGGACATGGATTGGCATTCAGAAATTAAGGCAACAATATTTTCTGGTGGGAAACAAAGGAATATGAAGTAGGAGGTGGGGTGTTGAAACATTAAGTATTCTCGTAAGGATATTTGTTATTTAGTAGCTCTTGATTTGGTCAGCAGCATAGCCTTAGGCTTCTTCTGATTGTCCAATGATTATATATTTACTGTTTCATATTTGAAAAGAAGAAAAAAAAAATCCTCTTCTATCACAGTGTCCTTATTGTGTTTAATTGCAAGAGCCCCTACACCCCTTCACTATTTATTAAAATCAATTTTTTTATATGTGGTTAATGATAACTCATGACCACTTATTATAAGCAAATATGTTCTTAATCCTAAGTTGTTGGTAAAGAAACAAAAAAGAAGCAGCAATAATTGTGAAATTGAGAGATAAAAATATGTTGAGATAGAGTAAATGGAAGAATATTATTCAATGTGTATTTTGTGTACAGATGAATCTACATACAGACTAACTTCCAACTTGATCACCCATTACCAACATGGGTTCTGATGCACTAGTGGGAGTGCTTCAACCTTAATTAGAGGTCTCGGGTTCGAGCCCTGGGAAGGGAAAGGAAAAAAATCTTGTTGGGAGCGCCACCCCCAAAATGGCCCCTGCAGTGCACGATTCGGATTTAGTCGGGGCTCCACGGGCTCCGGACACCGAGTGTGAAGCCAAAAAAAAAAAATTGATCAGCCATTAAGAGAATAACAAACAGACTTAACAAACTCTAATTAGTTTATGCACTTAACTAACTTTCTAACAAACTATGTGAAAGTATTTGTCTTTCCTTCAACTCTCTCTCTCAAGCTAGAAAGTGTAAAAATGTTTTAACACATCTAGTTTGGAATTTAAATACTGATGTTGGACCTTGTTAAGTCCTTTGGTAAGAAAATCTGTTTGTTGATCAGAAGTGTTGACATTTGATGTTGATGAGACCTTACTGAATTTTTTCCTAATGAAGAGATAATCAATTTCAGTATATTTAGTATGCTCATGATAAACAAGATTTGTAGCTATTTCAATAGATGTGAGCTGGTAATTGATGCTTGAAGTCAAGTTCTTTTAGCAATTCAAGTAACCACACAAGCTCTATAACTATTGTTGCTAGGCTGTTGTATTCGGATTTGACAGAGCTTCGAGACATTGTTGTTTGCTTTTTAGATTTCCATGAGACTAATGAATCACTCACCTTGATTAGGAATAATGTAACAGATCTTCTAGTTAGAAGACAGACAATCCAATTTGCATGACAATATATAGTGATAGTTTTAGATGTCTTACTAGAAAGTAGTAGCCGTTGTCCTGGATCTTGTTAATTGTAGTTTATAACTCTAAGAGCTGTTTTCATATGAGATCTCTTAGTTTGTTGAAGAAATTAATGAAAGTGCAAGAGAGAGGGGGGGAGGGGTGTTTTGAATTGAATTTTCTTTCTTTTTCTTAACTTAAGCTTGTATTCAGATAGTCAACTAGTATACGAGATAGTCAACTAATTAAAGAAGATATATAAGTATACAGAAAAGTAAAGTTCATAAAAAAAAAATTTAATATCGGATGTTTTTATATTGGTTTGAATTCAATGTGAATCCTAGGTCCAGTCCTCTTGGGTTGCAAGAGATATCTCTTCAAGCCTTTAGTGGAGTGATGGTTACAAATAATAGAACTTAAAACTAAACTCAAATTTTCTCTCTCTTTTTTGTGTTTTTCTTTTTCTTTTGATAAAATCTTCTCTTTCAATTTTTCCTTTTTTTCTCTCTCTTTCTTTACAGTAGCTAGTCTAAAGTTTACAATGATTTTCTAAAGATGAAGAGCTTTGATGAATGACTTGAAATTTAGTAGACTTGTATATCTCATGAGATATTCGGATGCCTCCTTATATTGAAGAGATGTCATCCCAAGGGATTTAATCCTTGGATTGAGGCAGTGGTGAATCCTCTTTTCAAGAATAAAGGCAAGGCAAAGGAAAGGCGATCTTCTTGCAATCTTCCTGATTCTTCTCAATCATGCAGATCCTTCTTGATTCGGAGAGGATCTTTGATCTTGTGTCTTCACAATTTATTCGCAGATCTCTTCTATATCTTTTTCTTTTTTTTTCTTTTAATTTTTCTTAATTGACCTCATCAAATTTAGTTTTCCATAAGAATTAATTCCCAAATTTAAGTTTTCCGTTTTGCTTTGATTTACTTTCCATAAAGTTGTTCACTCAGATTTCCTTTTTCACTTGAGATTTCTCTGTAATCAGTCAAAATAGTTTTGGAACCAACATGTGTTCCTTTCTTCTTACTAGATTTATTGCTCTTCCAAATCAGGTTTGTTTTTTCAATTGATTGATAGATTTTGATCCTTTTCCGCTTCCTTGATTGATCCTCAATCACTGTGAAATTGATATTTCTAATCTTTTTTTTGCTATATTAATTTTTTTTCCAAGGATAAGGCTTTTAAGTAAGGCAGTAGCAGAATCTTCTCACATCTTTCCAATCTTGCAGATGCTTGCACCAATAAAAATCTTCTCTTAATTGATTCTCTCTAATTCAAAGATGCTTGATTGATTTTTGAGATTATTTTTCTTAGCTTTCTCACTTGATATTTGATTGATTCTTTCCAGTCCTAATATGTTTGATTATTTTTCAAATTTATTTTCCTTTCTTGCTTAGTGTTAGATTGATTTCTTTCAATAATTGTGATCTTGGTTCCTCTATCTAGATTTCCTTGATTGATGCTTTCAAGTTATACCTTAGCTAGATTGTTTCCTTTTTTATGTTTCCCTGCAACTTATCATCAGTCAAAATATATTAGCACTAACAATTTTCCCCTTTTTGATGATTACAATACTAGTACTAATGTAGTCAACTTCCCTGAATGTATAGTTATATAGTCGACTTCATGACTTTTCTCCCCTTGACTGGTAGCACAGGTGTTCCTCCTGAATTCTTGCACAAGATGATGAATTCTTGCACAGGATAGTCGACTAACTACTTTACTAGTACTTAGTCTTCATTCTCTCCCCCTTTGTCATCAGCAAAAAGAAAACAATAGAAAATAATAGGCAACAAAAGCTAAACAATATTACATAGCACCATGGTAGAAATAGTCCTTAAAAAAATAACACATAACCAGAAACAGTTAGCCAAAAAAATTGACACAAATGGAAAGACATGCAATACAGTCGAAAAAAATAATAGATGCACGTACTTAATGTGGTGAAAAGAAATGAATCGAAAAGTTAAAAAACTTGGGGATAATATTTAAAGATTTTCTGAGAAACAAAATCTTTCTTCAAGCAAAGATTTTGTAAAAATATCCACCAAAATAATTTCAATGTCGCCATTCAAAACATGACCTCTAATAAAATGATGTTTAATATCAATATGCTTAGCTCTAGAATGATGCACAGAATTTTTAGTCTGACAAATAGCACTAGAGATATTGCATAAAATTTTAGCAAGTTTAACATAGATATCAAGATCACTCAATTGTTGAATCATCCAAAGAACCTGAGTACAATACAATCCAATAGCTACATATTCAGCCTCAATAGTGAAGATAGAGTAATGATCCAATCATACCTCTATACCTGGATTCATCAATGTTCTTACCATTTGGATCCAGATCCAAGTTGTAAGATGAACTCATAGGAGTGCTGATGAACTTCGTATTTTTCATTCCAAATTTTTGGATTAACTCTTTAGCATACTTACTTTGGCAGATGAAGATTCCATGATCAAACTGAAAAATTTATAATCCTAAAAAGAATGTTAACTCACCCATCAGGCTCATTTTGAACTCACTTTGCATGAGATTAGCAACTTTCTTGCATAAATCATCATTAGTACTTTCAAAAATAATATCATCAACATATATTTGAATAATAATATTGTTAGAAGAGGATTTTTTTTTTAATAAAGAGAGTGATGTCAATACTCCCCCTAGAAAAATCATGATTTAACAAAAATTTGCTTAGTCAATCATACCAAGCTCTGGGATCTTGCTTGAGTCCGTACAAAGATTTAGATAATTTTAAAACATGGTAAGAAAATTTTGAATTTTCAAGATCTGGAGGTTATTTTACAAGAACTTCTTCTTTAATAAATCCATTTAAAAAGACGTTTTTAATGTCCATTTTAAAGAGTTTAAAACCTTTAAAAGCAAGAATGCGAATAGACTCTAATCTTGCTACAAGAGTGAAAGCCTTATCATAGTCGACTCCTTCTTGTTGAGAGTAACTTGAGCTACAAGTCTTTCTTTATTTCTAGTTACTTCTCCAGCCTCATTTAACTTATTTTTAAATACCCATTTTGTTCCAATGATAGTGACATTTTCAGTTTTGGGAACTAAGGTCCAAACCTGATTATTTTCAAATTGATCTAGCTCTTCCTTTATTGTATTTACCTAATCATTTTTTTTCAGAGCTTCTTCAACCTTCTTTAATTCAAGTTGAGATATAAGAGCAATGTTGGCATTTCTTTTGCTAGATGCCCTTGTTCTCATTTCATTATTAGCATCACCAATGATAAATTTTTGGGGTAGTCAGGCTCACTTCTCCATTCATTAGGAACAGATTCTACTACTGGTTGACTTTCTTCGACAGTAGTCGACTGATCTTTGTCTGCAACTAATTTTGAAATTATTAAATTATTGTTAGTAGTATCTTCATTATCAGAACTGTATCTTTTCTTAGGAATAAGGTTAGATTCATCAAAAACAATATATATAGACTATTCTACAGAGGAAGTATGCTTGTTAAAAGTTATATGCTCTACTAGTGTTAGAGTAACTAAGAAAGATATCTTCATCGCTCCAAGGGTCAAATTTACCTAGATTATTCTTATCATTGTTGTGAATAAAACATTTGCAGCAAAATGGATGGAAGTAACTGATATTGGTTTCTTCTCATTCCATAGTTCATATGGAGTCTTCTTGAGAATGGGCCTTATTAGAAACCTGTTAAGAATATGACAGGCTTTACTTACCACTTCTACCAAGAAATGATGAGGAAGAGAGTGTTCACATATCATGATTTTAGCCAGATCTTAAAGTGTTCTGTTCTTCCTCTCAACGACTCTATTTTGTTGAAAAGAATGAGAAGCAGAGAAGGTGTGTGAGTACCCTTCTTCATTACAAAAGTTTTCAAAGATTCCACTTTCAAATTTTTCTCATGATCACTTCTGATAGATGTATTATATTAATCCTTTTCTCTCTGTACTTTCTTAAAAAATCCTCAAAATTCTTTAAAGTATCATCTTTGTTAGCTAAAAACATAAGCCAAGTAAAATGAGAATAGTCATCAACAATAATAAAGGCATATCTTTTACCACCAATACTAGCAGTTCTAGTTAGACAAAAAAGATCCATGTGAAGAATTTGAAGAGGTTCTACAGTATAAACAATATCTTTTGATTGGAAGGAGTTCCTTGTTTGCTTATCCATTTGACAAGCATCACAAATGTGATCTTTTGTGTAATTCCATTTTTGCAGTCCAATTACCAATTTCAGTCTTGCAAGCTTCTCAATTAATCTCATGCTTGCATGTCCTAACTTTTTGTGCCAAATCTATGGATCCTCATAAATGAATGCAAGATAGATGTAATTTGTGGATCCTTTCATTGAGTCAAGAATGTAAACATTCTTGTCCCTGCTTTCAGGGAGAATTTCCTTTCCTGATACATCCTCAATAATGCGTCCAGCTTTCTTGAATCTTACTTCCAAGTTGGAATCATACAGTTGATTAATGCTCAACAAATTGTATTTTCGACCCTTGTAAACATTAGTAATTTCACAAGATTCGTTAAAAAAGATTGGTACCAATAACAATGACAGTTCTAGTCGAGTTATCTTCAAACCAATTTTTTTACTATTAAAATCAGCAACAGATTTAAACAGATTTTTGTTGTATGTCATATGATTTGAACATTCGCTGTCATGATAACACTTGCCTTTTATTTTCGAGCGAAGTTCCTGCAAAATAAAATTACTCATTTTGGGGTATCCAATTAGTTTTGGGTCCTTTTTGGTTAGAGATATTTTTTACTTTGCAAATCATGTTTGATGATTTAGACAGATGAAATTTGCATCAAAAATAAGAATGACTAGGTTTACCACAATAGTAACATGAGCTTTTACCAGTTTTATCATATCTTGACAGATTAAGATCACTTTGAGAGTAAGTCGACTGGTATGACCCAGTTGACTTAAGTTCTTTGCTAAAGCTGATAGATTTTCAAGCATTTTTTAAGAGAATTTTTAATTCAAGGTTTTCTTCATCTAAAAGATCTCTTTCAACTGCAAAAACTCTGAGTTTGATTTTCGAAGCTCTTTTTTTTTATCTTGAATGGTTCTAAGGTTCTCAAGAAATCTTTTTAGGTCTGTGATGGCTTGATCCAGTAATGCTCTTAAAGTATGACAATTTTTACAAAAATTAGATTTTATCTGACTGGATTCGTCAATAGCCATGAAGCACACATTCCCAAATTCATCTTGATCTTATTCAAATGTGTTTTCATCACTCCAACTGCTAAGTGCTTTATTTCTTCCATATCCTTGATAAAATCTTCTCTTTGTTTTGGGCCACTCACTTGCAATGTGCCTAAAATTGTTTACATTCATAACACCTGCCATCGTTTCTATTATAGTTAGTAATTTATTTATTTATACAGTTATTTGACTTACCCCTCCTTTGGTTTCTGTTGCGTCTGAAAGTTTTCATGATGAATTTTGTGATCAGTGCAATTTCATCCTCATTGAATTCGTCATCATCTTCTTAAATGTCATCAATTGCTTTGAAAGCGATAGATTTCTTCTTCTTATCTTCTTTTTCCTTTTTGTAAAGATGAGTTTTCTCAAAAGCAATCAGATCTCCTCGTACTTCATCATAGGTTAAGTTCTTTAGATCCATGCTTTAGTGCAACGATCTTGGAATGCCATGGAGGAGGCAGACTTCTAGAAACTCTCTTTATGTGTTCTATGGGAGCATATTCTTTTCCTGTAGCCTTGAGTTCTGTATTGATTTTGCTCAGTAATGCAAACATACTATCAATAGATTCTCCTTATTTCATTTGGAATAGTTCATATTCATAAACAAGGAGACTAACAATGGTTTCTTTTATTTTGTCAGTTCCTTCATAAGTAACCTCTAATTTGTCCCACATTTCTTTAGCAGTTTTACAGTTGGAGATTTTTTCATATTCTTCCCCACTGATGGCATTGTAGTAAAGGACATTTTTTGCCTTAGAATTTATCTGAATAATCTCCATTTGTTCATCAGTGTAGTTTTTCAGACTAGAAATAACAGGAGCCTGACTTCCTTCAGAGCTTAATGTACTTCAATTTACCGGTTTAGTTTTGGGGATGGGAATATCATCAAGTTTGATATTTCACATCATAAGATTTGATGAAGGTCTCAATTCTAATTTTTCAATGTGAGAAGTGCTTTCCATTGAAATAAGGAGGTCTGATTTGATAAGTTCCCTCTTGAAACAGTGCACCAATGGTTTGATTCTGATTTGCCATGATCTTTTTCTCACTTGTGGTTAGACAAAAATATTGTGAGACTAAGCTCTGCTACCAATTGAAAGTGTAAGAGGGGGGAGGGGTGAATTAAATTTTCTTCCTTTTTCTTAACTTAAGCTTGTATTCAGATACTCAACTAGTATATGAGATAGTCGACTAATTAAAACAGATATATAAGTATACAGAAAAGTAAAGTGCGTAAAAGAAAAATTCAACAATGGATATTTTTAACTGGTCCGGATATGTGAATCCTAAGGTCCAGTCTCCTTGGGTTGTAAGGAATATCTCTTTAAGCCTTTAATGAAGTGATGGTTACAAGAAATAGAACTTAAAACTAAACTCAGATTTTCTCTCCTTTTTTTGTGTTTTTTTCTTTTTCTTTTGATACAATTCTCTCTTTCAATTTTTTCTTCTTTTCTCTCTCTTTTTTCTTTCACAATAACCAGTCTAAAGTTTACAATGATTTTCTAAAGATGAAGAGCTTTGAAAAATGGCTTGAAATGCAGTACGATTGTATACCTCATGAGATATCTGGATGCCTCCTTATATTGAAAAAATGTCATCCCAAGGGATTCACTTCTACAAAATAGTTTTTTAGCGGCAATTAAAATTTGCATTAGCAGTCATAATAATGGCCGTTAAAGCTTTTACCAACCAATGAACTATGGCCGCTGTTTCGGACGTCGACAAAGGATTTTGTGGCTACTCAAACAAGCGCTATTAAAACTAGGCCTAATTGCCGCTAAAACTCATTTGATTTTGTGGCAATTGTTTGCGGCAATTAAGATAGCTACTAAATCCAATTCAAAGTGGTTAATTATTCTCATGTAGCGTCCATTTTGATAGTCACTAAATCCAACTAAATTGCCACTAAACAAAGTTATTTTAGTGGCAATTAATTGCGGCAATTAAGATGACAATTAAATCCAATTCACAATGGTTTGTCGTTATCATCTAACGTGTCCATTTTTACAGTCGATAATCCGATTGAATTGCTGCTAAAATAAATTTATTTTAGTAGCAATTAATAGCGGCAATTAAGATGACTGCTAAATCAAAGTAGAAGAGTTTGTTACACTCATGTAATGTCTATTTTTATAGCCATTAAAAACAACTAATTGCCGCAAAAAAACATTACTTTTAAGGACAACAAAAATAGTTGTTAAATCAAATATGAAACAATATGTCATGCTTATGTAGCATCCATTTTTATAGCCGATAACTTTAATAAAATGTAATTTCATAAAATCAAATAACTTTATAATATTAATTCATAGAATAAAATATAATCTCATAAAATCTGAACAACCAAAACAAAGTATTAATCTAAACAGCTATATTATCACAACTTTAAAAAAAAAAATATTTACATAACAGATCAACAAAAAAGAATGTCTTCATAGCATTTCCCCGATTGTTCATCATATTGAAATATTCCATAGGCAAAATCAAACATCAAATTGTTTGACCTGAAATATCAAAATAATATGTCAAAAGATAAATTGAAATCTGTAAAAACATCATAAACAATCTTAAAGATCCAAAGTCACTTGGATCTCCTATATAGATTCTAATACCAAGTTCTTATATGTTTATATGAAAGCAAGACAGGCGAAAAGCATCATATCCAATATCAATAGTGAGCTAGGAGAAATGTTAACAAATATACTATAGATGCAATATAAAGTTTTGAAATTATTCAGACATTCCAACAGATTTGCACTAGAAGAGCTCTAAACTTGTAATAGAAACACACCAAAACAACACTATAAATGCATCAAAACAACAAAAGAATTGCACCCAAAAAGCAGAAAAACAACAATAGAGTTGATGCAACACAAGTGCCAGGCATTAAACAAAAATATCTCCCTTCTAAACTCTAACTCTCTTTCTATTTCCTTCGAAATCATTCCAGTGAATGTTGCCATCTTCATCAAATGCAACAGCACTAGTAGTAGCACCCCAAACATTACCCAGAAAATGAAAGATCATTTTTGTGGTTATAAATGTACTATGGTTGTAAAGGCTTTAGCATATACTACAAATTTTCGCTAGGTGTTGATGAAGAGGTTCGAGCAGGCAATCTTTCTGCCAACTATTCACTTATCAGATTAACAGTTAGCTCGACTGGTTTTTCAATATGTTAAGCTCTGCTATTATAGTAGAATATAAACTGTCTGAGGACTGTTACTAATATCACTAGAAGGGACGTCAATACCAGACTGATAAAACCAGTAGATTTCATTGTACATATCCAAATAAGCCACATGATCAAGGTCTAGTTCATATTTCATAGTGTCTTTTATTGTCAGGGAAAACATTCAGCTTTGTTTGTTGAAAATGGGAAAAGGCTCACAAAGAAATAGGATAAGTATCTGAATTGATTTTATAGGGGGAGGAAAGACATTTGTGCTATCCTAATACATCTATGTTGCATTCTCTATAAAATCATTTACCTCCTTATGATGTTCAGATTTCAGCTGCTCCTGAATTCTTATTTTCTAAAAGTCTATAATTTGAGGTGTAGACCTTATGGGATTAAAAGTCCTACATTTACAATCATGCAATTCACATACTGGTTGAGGTGAAAGTTTTCCATCTGCAAAGTCACTAGTAATACTGGTTCTACACTTGGTACAGACAAAACTTATTTGCATCACCACAGGCTTGACTGTGCTGACATTTACCACTTTACCATGTACGACATAGTTGCCTTCGAAAATTATACTAATGTGACTTTGGTACCAAAAGTTGCTAATCCCTCTCAGATAATTGAATTCAAGCCCATCATTTATTGTACACTACTATATAATTACAATATTAATGCACATAAATCATTGTAAACAAATGATGTATATGACGAGGTTTTCAAAGAAATTTTATTAATTTACACTCAAATAGTAGCAAAATAGTAGCACCAAAGGATTAAAAAGAGTAATACCATGAGAAGTTGGAGTAGTTTCTGCAACACTGGGTATCCCTACTGTTTGTAGCAAATAGGAGTACATTTTTCAAGATTTGTTGATACCTTTGCTTTTTCAGAAAGCCAATAAAAGACAAGACCACTCCACTGATCCCTCGGTATACGACTTGGTCTATTTTTCAGCAAAGCATCTTTAGTCTTATATTTTGGAACATAATCACCTTTTAAAGAGCACTTGTAATCCTTTCATTTCTTTCCTAGAGACTTTAAGACAAAATCTTCTCCACATTTTGGGATAGAGAACTTCTTCTGAAAAATAAAAATCAACATTTAGAAATTAACATTATGTATAAAAGATTTAGATAGTTCGACTCATGATAATTACATCATGCCTCACAAAATTCAACAATTTCTTCTTTTCCTCCGTGTCAAAGTTTTTTCAATCATAATTCTGGAGTTCTTGCAATAATTCCTAAAAAGCTAGCAAGCTTTCGGCCCTCTTTTCCAATAGATTGGTTACGACTATTAAGCTGAACATCAATTGTCTTCCCCAGAGGAAGTTTCCAAATATCTTTTAGTAAAGTAGGTTCACGTACCTTTCTTGCCTCTGAATTACCTGAAAGGAAAAAAATTGGAAGATCATCAAATGATAAGAACATATATTGTTAAATTAATTGAGAGATGCTCTACAACTTGTTAAATGTTAGTGTCATGACATGATATGAAAATTCTACAGAGCACTGACGGGTGGTGAAAATACGCTTTTATGACATCCAAAACATAGGATTATTGTGAGTTCTTAAGCATATTTTGTTAGTTTGATGTCCGTTTTATGTTAATTTTCAGGAAAATGAAGATTCCAATGATTTATCAGACGATGGAATGATTTGCTTGCAACTTTGATAGATCTGTAAAAAAGATGCAAATGAACAGTTTTTCACACAACATTATGTCACCTGAAAATAAGATTTGAAGGTTGGAAAGCATGTGAGCGATGTGTACTGAAAATTAAAAACTAGAACAACAATTGCTTGAATTTGGGTGACAACAAAGTGGATATTAAAGGCAACTGAAAGTTGGAAGAGCTTGTGAAAGCAAAATAGATAAAGTATGTATGAGTTATAGAGTTGTTTGATCCAAAGTTGATTGAATTAGCATAGGAAGGAACTAAAATAAATGCACTTGGGGGTGTTGCAGTTTGGGAGAAGTAAACTGGGCATTTAAATGAGAGTAGGCTGGTTAGTGGTGATCTCCAAATACGAAGACGTTGATCTGTTCGATAAAGCGGGCAATTGCTTTAAACTCGCCAAATCATGGGATAAAGCGGGAGCAGTATATGTTGAATTGGCTAATTGTCATCTTAAGTTGGATAGCAAACATGAGGTTGCTAATGTTTATATAGATGCTGCTCATATATTGGTACTAGAAGTCAAATACTAAAGAGGCAGTATCGTGTTTAGAGCAGGCAGTGAACCTGTTTTTAGACATTGGAAGGCTAAATATGTCTGCAAGTTATTACAAGCAAATTGCTGAATTGTATGATCAACAGAAAAATTTGGACCAGGCTATTAGTTACTATGAAAAGCCAGTTGATCTTTTCCAGGGTGAAGATGTAACAACACCACCCTCTGCTCAAATAGAGAAATATCCGAGAGCGGTCGAGATCTTTAAGGAGATTGCACGTCACTCAGTCAATAACAACTTGTTGAAGTATGAAGTTATAGGGGATCTTTTTAACGCTGGAGGCCTTAGTAGCTAGAATCAAAAACTGAAAAAAAAACAAAGAGTAGAAATTGTAAAAGGAAGATCTTAGTATTCTATCACATTTGTAGATGCAGAGAAACAACAGAGAAATGAAAAGAGAATTGAGAAGAAAAACCAGTCGTAAACGCAGAGGAACAACATAGAAAAGAAAAAAATGAGAAGAAGAAGAAACCAGTTGTAGATGCAGAGAAACAACAGAGAAAAGAAAAGAGAACTAAAAAGAAGAAGAAACCAGGAAGCACCAAGGTCTAAGTAATTGGAACCAGAAACTGGAAAGAAAAAAAAATCTAGTAGAAATTGTAAAAGAAAAATCCTAGTAGTCTAGCACAGTCGTAGAGAAACAAAAAGAGAACTAAGGAGAAGGAGGAGGAGAAGAATAAGAAGAAGTTACCTAGAGTCGCAGAAGAAGAACGCAACCATCTTTGTAAAGGTGATGTTGTTGCAATCAACAACACGTTTGAGCGATAACAGGAGCTGGATCCCACATTTTCAGGGACATGCAAATGGAGGTCTTAGTGGACGCAGAGCATCAACAGTGAAACAAAAAGAGAACTGAGAAGAAGTAGAAACTAGGAAACATGGAGGTCTTAGTAGCTAGAATCAAAAACTGAAATAAAAATAGAGTAGAAATTGTAAAAGAAGATCCTAGTATTCTATCACAGTGGTAGACGCAGAGAAACAATAGAGAAACGAAAAGAGAATTGAGAAGAAGAAGAAATCAGTCATAGACGCAAAGAAACAAAAAGAGAACTGAGAAGAAGAAGAAACCAATTGTAGACGTAGAGAAACAATAGAGAAACAAAAAGAGAATTGAGAAGAAGAAGAAACTAGGAAGCACAGAGGTCTAAGTACATAGCTGGAACCAAAGACTGGAAAGAAAAAAGAATTGAGTAGCAGTTACCTAGAGTCGCACAAGAAGAACGTAGCAGTCACAGCTCACAGTTGTCAAAAAAGTAAAGATGTTTGTCAAAATATTTAGCATTAAAACTATTAAAAAGTAGACAATACGTATTACCTGATTCCCCAATTCCATCAGTAGAACTATTTAATTCATTTAATTGATCATTGTCATCTTGAGTTTCAGAGGGATTCTGACTGTTTACCAAGTGCTCAATATATTGTTGGGCTCGATCTATGTTCCGTTTATCCATCAACTGCTCAACATTTTGTCGTACATCTTCATCATTTTGTAGTTGAATGTCCAATTTGTTGTGGCCTCTAGTTTGCATGCTTCCTTATCTGAAATGAAATAACTATCTAGATGCTGCATGTTGAATATATAGAAGAATAATAGGACACATGGAAGACAAAAGAAAGTATTATCGTCATCTCAAGCTTTAAAAACACACACTAATGCACCAGGATCATAGAAACTCCAATTCATAAGCACACATTTGCATGTCACAACGTAAGGGACAAAACAAGAAAATATAAGTAAAAGCAACCATAAAAAATACACTCTAAACATTCAATAATCAACCGACACAAATTTGAAAAGTTCATAGTTATCTTACATGCACCTTCTTTAAATAATGTAAATGGAAAGTAAATCCGCAAATCTATTTTATTCAAATTTCTATATAAGAAAATAATAAATTCCTAAAGGTTCTTTAACAACACTTGAAAAAATAATAAATTCCTAAAGGTTCTTTAGCAACACTTGCCAAAAAAAAAAAAAGAAAATTCTAATAACCACCTATCATTCAGGATGACTTTCATTTTCATTATCATTTCCTTCCTCTAGATTAGCCTCACCATTATATGGAGAAGCTTGAATATTGACTTATGTATCGATTACTATCCCATCGACTCCACTTCTTATCCAATCATTATTCTCAGATTCTGGAACATGAGAATTTTCTATGATAGCCAAGTCAGTACAATCACTCTGCATTGATGATTCAAACTACACACTATTTTCCTCTCCCATATCAAAAACATCTAGAGGTTTAACTAATCTAGGGACAAACCATTCATGATCTTGAGGATCTTGCACAAATATTACTTGTTGAGCTTGTTCTACGAGAATAAAAGGCTTATGACGTTCTTGATCGCCAAAACTGCCAAGCGTGAAAAATTCACAAGTGTGAAACCCAAATCATCTTTCATAACTCCTCTACCTTTGGTTACATCAATCCAATCACACTTAAATAAGACAACCTTAAATTCTTCATAGTAATTTAACTCCACAATGTCATTTACTCTGCCATAATATGAGATATTTGCAGACTTTGGAGCATTATCACTTGAACATGCATAACTTTCGGCCTTTGAAACAATCATAACACCACTATTTTGTGTCTCTAGGAACTCTTCACTTTGTTTTGTTCAAAAACGATACCCGTTATTTACATCATATGCATTGAATCTTTTTGCAATATAACTCGGCCCTTTTGCAAGGACTTTAACATTCTTTAAGATATCATATGTGGCTTCCAATTCATTTACCTAACCAAACAGAAAGTTACAACTATCAATATGAATAAGTATGAGTACAATAATATAAGGTAAAACAATGATTTGGTCCTACTACTCACTTGCTCCTTGAACCATTCACTAAATGTGTAAAAATGCATATGATCAAGTTGATGTGGTGTCAAACGACGCTTTCGATGTGATCTCTTGATTTCATCAATAGGTTCTCCATTCATGTTACTCAAATATATTAGTTTTTTAATTAGAGAATGTAATATGCACATAATCAACCATAGATATAACATGCACTTACTTTTTATAATTCTCAACCACCTCTAGATCGCAATTAAAAAGCACATGTCGATGTGCTTGCAAAAGTGTTTTCTCATCCATTTCAAATACATCTACTCCACCATATGACACTCCTGTACTAGGAAAAGCACACATTCTGTACAAGGACATTCAATTTTGTCTCCATCTTGTTTTCCAGAAAAGGCATAATTTATAAAATCATTTACTCAATCCAAGTATTCTTTACTAATTCTATCACAATAAATCCACTTTTTATTTTTAAGACTATCCATAAATTTTAAAATATTCTTTTTTTTCCTGCAATTATTATATAAACTAAAGATATGTTAGTAAAATATTGTGGAATTAAATAATATATAATTGCATAACTCGAATAATTCAAACTATCAAAAAAATCTGATTCTAATTATATCCAAATAATGAGTTTTCAAAAAACAAATGAAAACATTAGAAGACGTCCATTTAACATTCTTTCCAAGTCACACTTAAATGTAAGATTATACTCATAAAAATAAGCATAGTTCAAATAATAATAATAATAATAATAATAATAATCAACATACCCCAGTGCGTCAAAAGGCTCCCGCTCATTAGAGAGTGGGGGGGTCGGATGTACGCAGCCTAACCCCTATGTTTAAAAAAACATAAAGCGGTTGTTTAAATGACCCATGAGGAGCGTCAAAGTTGCATTGATTAACTGCTACTTCACCAATGAAAGAAGCGCAGACAGTTTAAAGAGCCATTTTGCTTTATTCCATCATACTCCAAAGC
>JAOTQJ010000102.1:11546939-11562362 GCA_025642045.1 Solanum sejunctum
GCCATTTTGCTTTATTCCATCATACTCCAAAGCCAAAAAATAGTCAATCTTTGGCTCCATCCGAGATTGATGGAAAGTTAACTAAAAAAGTTAACTATGAGTTCTTCAAGGAGTAATAGTTGATAGTCGAAGAAAGAAAAAATTACGTATTGAAACAAAAGATAGGCTAAAGATTAAATGGAAAGCATAGTTCTGATCTCTTCAAAACAAAGTGAAAAGAGCTGGAAGTTTATTTGTACTCTTGAAATTTGTTGGTTTACGGATTGAGGGATGGGAGGCGACAAATAAGATGGATGGTTTAGCGGTAAGGCAGCCTCCCCTGAAGTCCCTAGTTCTAGCTATATTTTATTGATTCATGGCTAGCTGTTCAATTAGTACCAACTGTTAACATTGGCGCTCTGCAACCCCTTGAAGAAACCTTCGTCCACTCTTTTTTGTAAAGGTGGTTATTAATAATGACTCATTCAATTTGTCAAAGATGAAGCCAAGGAAGTGTTAAATAGGGCACAAACAGAGTTTTAGTTGACTGAAGAAGAAGTCATTGCTTTGCGGGTATCAACCATTAATGATGAAAGAGGCAATGGTGTTTGATGAACTAGAAAAGTTTATGTTGGACAGATTTACAGAGGAAAAGGAAAAGAATTGTTGAATTACTTGTTTTGGTCTAATGGTCCACAGACTGGAAGACCTGCTGCCTCAAATAAGCAATATGCTGACAGGAAAATATCCCTAGATGGAATGAATGGACTGTGTGTGATGTTATTACTTGTATATTTGTCACAAGCCCCTGTAGTACAAGGAGACAGTCAAGAAAAGCAGTCCATTCAAGAAATTGGTGACATGGTTCAAAGGGACGGTTTTGCAAAAGGAATAGTTTCTAGCTAGTTCACATCGTTTTGGTATCATGCCCATTCTGCTGCAAGTTGGAGAAATTTATACATGAGCTTGAAGAGGTTTAACTAAAAGTCAAATACAGTACAACTGAGACGTGATAGAACTTGTTGAAGCTTTTGCACATTTGCTCGGAAGGATTTTTCAAAGTTATTAAATGGCGAGGCATTTTCTTATGCTGCTTCTTCTTATAAAGGATTAAACAAAAAGACTCCTCCTAGCATCAAAGGAATTGGTAACTTTGTTCATTTATCTGCGATTTACAATCTACATTAAGCACCTCTGGCAGTATTGCCTTAACAGAATTCATTTAATCCAGAAATAGCAAAGGCTTATGTACTCTAGGATGCAAATTGCACAAAGTCATGCATAGAACAGGATATACTGATTGAGGAAAGCCATCAAGGAAAAATTGGTGAATAGTATATATATCAGAAAAACTGTTATGGATTCTATGCTAGACTAGCAAACTTACAATGAGTAGTTAATGAATGAGGTGAATACTTATGGACCTGATGCAACATTTTCTTAATCTATCAGGCATCAATTGTGTTCAATTAGTTAGATTCTTGTCTATTACTGCTAGAGATGATGCAGTTAAGAAATTCAATAAGGATTCCAATTCAGAATATTGCTTATGAGCTTGAAAGATGGAGGTGTTGTCGTCAATGTTATAGTTGCATCATGTGTTTTCTTAAAGGATACCTGGTCAAATCCTACGGTGGAGCAGCAAGCCCAAGATAGAATCCATCGAATAAGGCAACACAAATCAGTCAAAGATGTTAGGAAAGCTGAAAGAAAAGGACCTAAATCCCCTGTTTTATGGAACTAACAAAGATAGATTTACGCAGGATGACTCGAGGAAAAATTAAACACCTCAGGGATAACTCTAGGTCGCGATAATCAATACTAAAACTGCTATAGCCTATCAAACTATCAAAGACAGATTCTTTTATATATAGAAGGTGATCTTAATTCTAAATATTTGGCTTATACTCCGCACTCTGATTCTGTGGACTATACTCAGATGCTGACAAACCTACTACAATCAGAGAACTGAGAATTTGCAATCCTATGAAACAATTTAGACTTTTCAGTGCATACACTTCCCATAAATCCATGAAGCTGTTGGAACGTCCTTACTTTTGAAATTTGATTTAACTGAATAAATTCCATATGAAGATAACATATCAGTTGGTAAATAATTGGACAGGTAAAACACATTAGTGACACCTTTACTAGAGAGGAAACAAAGCAACGCACATCAGATTTTGAGTCATGAAAACGTAAACACTCCTCCTCAATGCAGCGTCCTAAATTTCTCTCCCAGCTACCTTTGAACAGAATGCATAAATGGTGTTCTTTGACTTCATAATCTGAGAACAGTCACTCATCTTATAACCTACTTCTTTAAGATGTATGAACGCGTACAGAGAGGCCAAATTCACTGCAGCTACTTTGTCAAAGCATAGTCACTAACTGGAAATTACTTAACATTACTTCAACTGCCTACAGGAAGCAAAGAAGAATAAAATCGAAAACTTTTCAGACGATACCTATTTCAAAATAACTAAGGCCCCTTCGATCATCTATAGAAATTTAAGTTAGTCATACCAATTACATATTAAATCATATCACAAAATATAAGGAGAAACAGAGGAACGGATTAATACATTACAAATAAATATATAAAAGTAAGAGATCAAAGTAGAACTAGAAGATCCAAAACGGAGTAATCCATTCAATAAATTTCAATCAAAGAAATAGAATCAGAGATCACAAACATAAATTAGCAAAATATATTAATGAACAACGATATTGCTAGGTTATGCTATAGAAAGGAAGATGAAATAACGATATATAGTCAAAACAGAGCACAGAACATTAACATCTATATCTGGCGTATTGTAATCATCATACCTGAATATTGCACTTTTGTACGTTGTTGCTGGACGTTCTTGGTTTCTCGACGCCGTTGGTCACTGTTCACTGTTAATCGTTCAAAAGATATAAACAACAACAATTAAGCTATATTATTATTATATACACAGAAGAAAATAGCTACACAAAGTAGAGACAAACAGAGAACATTAACATCTACATCTGGAGAGTAGTGATCTATACACCTGAATACTAAATTTTGTATGGCCGCAGGACGTTGTTGGTTTCTTCGTTCACTAATTAAAGGACGCTGCAATTAGGTTAAAAATTTCTGATGAGTGGGAGAGAATCGCTGTCTAGGTTAAAAGTTTCCTCATGATTGGGAGACTTTTATAAAAAAAATAGCGGAAGTTTACCTTATTAAAAGAGGAAAAGGATTTGCAAGCGCGGGAGTTTGTAATTTACCAAAAAAGTAAAGATTTTGTGGCTATTCTTTTTATTTGTTACTAAAAATAATTTTTTGCTGGTCATTATAAATTAGCCGCTAATAAATTGCCCTGCTTGAATATATTAGTGGTAATTAGCTTATTGTCGCAAAATAATTATCGCTAAAGTCTATATTTGTAATAGTGATTTGATCCTTGGATTGAGACAGTATGAATTCTCTTTTTAGCAATAAAGGCAAGGCAAATGAAAGATGATCTTTTTATAATTTTTTTGATTTTTCTCAATCATGCAGATTCTTTTTTATTTGGAAAAAATCTTTGATCTTGTGTCTTCACAATCTATGCACAGATCTCTTCTATATCATTTTCTTTTTCTTTTTTTAATTTTCCTTGATTGACCTCTTCATAAGAATTGATTCCCAAATTTGAGTTTTGCTTTTTACTTTGATCTACTTTCCATAAATCAAAATAATTTTGGCTTCAACATGTGTTCATTTCTTCTTGGTACTTGATTTATTGCTCTTTCAAATCAGGTTTGATTTTTCAATTGTTGATAGATTTTGATCTTTTTTCGCCTCCTTGATTGATCCTCAATCACTATAAAATTGATATTTTTAATATTCATATTTGTTAAATGATTCTTTTTCCAAGGATAAGGCTTTTAAATAAGACAGTAATAGAATATTCTCAGATCTTTTCAATCTTGCAAATGCTTGCACGAAATCTTTTCTTTAATTGATTATCTCTAATCCAAAGATGCTTGATTGATTTTTCAGATTATTTTCCTTTCTCACCTGATATTTGATTGATTTTTTTCAGTCCAAATATGCTTGATTGTTTTTTCAGATTTGTTTTCCTTTCTTGCTTAGTTTTAGATTGATTTCATGCTCTTGGTTTCTCTAGCTAAATTTTCTTGATAGATGCTTTCAAGTTATATTTTAACTGAAATATTTCCTTTTTTTTATATTTCCCTGCAATTTATCATCACTCAAAATATATTAACGCTAACAATTAACTCAATGTTTGATCACTGAATATGATGTCAAGTCTGATAACTATTAGGCATAAGAGCTTACCAATTAACCTTTAGTAAATAGTTTGATCTGCATCTGGATCAATTCTTTTAATTTTGAGTCTTCTCAACATGATTATTATACTATCTAGAGCAGGGGTGGATCGACATATAAGGTTAGGGATGTCACGACACCTGGTGTCTCGGTGAAATGGTTTATACATACATGTGTATATGTATGAGAAACTGTATATATATTAATCCTGCCACCCATAGTAACCAAAAAGTTAATGGTGCTACTTCCGAAAGGTCGAATGTTCCACCCAAAGGTGAGGGTTTGAACCTCACTACAGTATATTATTTTTGGCTTCCTCTTTTGGTTGCTTCCATGAAAAGCTTCATCTTTTTCTCGTTTATATTTCTTCAGTTCTTCTTCTGGTTATACTTCTATTATTCTTTATTATTCAAATTGCTTCTTTTTTATGTTAATTAATTGTTGACTTTTCTTAACTTTCACTTTCACTAATTATTAATCTCTTGACAAGTGTTTCTTGCATATTTTATATAAAATATAAATAAATATAAATTAAAAATGTCACTTAATATTATGTTAAAATTATTTAAATTTAACAAGTTATTTTTATCTTTTATCGACATTTGCACTAAGTGAAGATTACTAATTTGAAGCTAAAATTCTTAATCTTTCTCAATTATATATCTACAGTAAACATATTACAATGAAATATAAATATAACAATATTAGATGGTTTATACACACTCAAATTTTTAACTTGAAATGTTTTTTCCTCAATGTTTTAGAAAATAAGGCTTGTTCTTTCTACCAAAAAAAAAAATACCAAATGTCATCGATTCATTTGAAAAAATCCGACCCATTTATCCATTTAACCCTATGATAACCATGCATGTTTAGGTGTGTTGATAATGTTTGTTCTGATAAGTGAGGATAAATTGAAATAAAAAATATGATTTGAGAGTCTTTTGTTGGTAATGTAATTAGTGAGTGTGAGCTTAACTGGCTAAATGCATGTGTTGTGTGCTAATTCAGAACTTGCCCTATTACTCTAAGTTAAACTATAGATTAATTGAATTAGGAAAGGATCTTAGGTCATTGTTCTAAAAAGTCCACTTAGCCTAAGTGGTCAACCAATTACTCTAAGGTTTGAGCCTGACATGTACCTATTCATTGTAAACGACCTAATTAACCTAGCCTTATCGGTTGTAAAATCCTAAAATTGGCCCTAGTCCTTCCTTGAATATTGCGCACCTTGACTGACGCAAAAAATCTAAGTTGAAAATGGTTATCAAAAGTGGCCACCAAAAGTGGCCCTGGTTATGAGGATAGATAATGTGCACCAAAACTCAGGCCAAAAACCTAAGTTGAGGGTGGTTGGTGTAAGAGTGAAACACAAAACGAGGAGAAAAGTTAGTGATACAAGGAAAAGGAGAAAAATCATATAGTGGATGCAAGAAAAATAAGTGACGCCTTAGTTGTGAGCTAAAAAGAAAAATGAAGTTTAAAAGCAAGGAAAAAAGCTGAAAAATGAAAGAAAAGCACCCAAAAAATCTTGAAATAGGAAAAAAAGGGAGAATGGAGTGAAGGTAACAGTGCTACTAGGGCAAAAATGTAGAAACACGCAGTGTTAAGGAGGGTCTTTAATCATTATGTTCCTAAAATATCATACCAAAATCCCTCTGAGCCTACGTTACAAGCCTATAAAGTCCTAAAGTGATCCTAGTCCAAGTAGTCAAAGGTCTTAGTTATGAGTATAGAGGCAAGCCTATGATATTGGGTATGATGCATGAATATCTTTTGTGCGAGTGAGTGATTTTGCATGGTCCTAAGATTATACATGCATGACAACATCATTGAAAGTGAGACATGAGACTTCTTTCTCTGAGGGCACTTGCATTGCATTGTTAGCATTAGGCTTATTCAGTGATTGTGGCTTATTGATAGTACCTCACTTGTCATAGTTGTGTTGTCGTATGCATTAGTCTGAATTGGTTTGTTGGATGGCTATTTGATTCTGTTTTGAAAAGTGGTGTGGGTATATGTTCTTAAGTCTGATGTGATGTATGTCATTAGGTTAATGTCTGTGTATTACTATACTACTTATATAGATTGAGTCCGTCGCTTGAGGACAAGCAACAATTGAGGGTGTGGATATCTGTTCTTAAGTTTGATGTGATGTATGTCATTAGGTTGATGTCTGTGTATTACTATACTACTTATATAAGTTGAGGGTGTTGATGTACTATCAAAATACTGTACTTTTGATGCTTAAAACCTGAAATTTTGTGTGTTCTCAATGTGATGTTAGTGGGTTTTATATGTTTTTGTGTTTTATTTGCAGGATTCCAGGGTTGGCCTTGCTTCTGAAAATTGCAGAAGTTGTTGTTTTTGATGATATATGAGACCCTTTACGGGCTGTAGAGCATTCTACGAACCATAAAGGAGGTCTCATGGACAATTTCAGTGAGGGGCTAGTTTTCTGAAGTTTGTTCTACGAACATGCAGACGGGTCGTGAACTTATTTACGAGTTGTAGATAGTGTGTCATGCCCTGAGGATCAGAGGAGGACTTTTTGAATATCATCAGGCGAAATCGCCTACGGGTTGTAGAACACTTTATAGGCATCGAGCGATATCGTAGATTACAAGTCCAGTTTTATAGCAACAATGTACGAGAGCCCAATTACAAGTCGTGGAACACAATACGTCCCGTAAAGCTGTTCGTGAGACGTGCCAGCCTGTTATCCTATTTTGTTTAGGACTTGTATTTTAAATATTATAAATAGATTTTTAAACTTATTTTCATTAAGTTTCCAAAGAGTTGAACAGTTTGAGAGAAAAATAGTGAGATTGAGTAGGGAAAACATTAGAGTTTTGAGAAACACTTGTACTTTGATTTGATCTTATAATCTGGTGATTCTCATTGAAGCTTGGATTTACTTGTGTTTGATTTAATTGCATAAGTGCTCTATTATGTTATTCCAATTCATAAATCTTGCATCGATATACAAATCATGAGTAACTAAATTCACAACTAGAGTCATGGAAACCATGAAGAACTAACAAGATAAAATCAGATAATTCATAATTCTTGGAAAGTGTGCATGCATGTATAATTTAACTATCTTCATTTTGCATGTTTTCAAGTGGTAGCCAACATTAGAACCCACCTAGTATTACTGACTGGACCAAGGTATTAATGAATAGGAAAAAAGATTAATTAACAGGGTTCGATTGATGTGTTCTCGTTTAATCAACCGAACTGGGCTAAGGGAAGGTTGTACTAGGCTAATAGGTAAGGGATGCACACTGCGGAGATGAGCCAAGTCACGTAGTGAAATTCACCTTTCGCCTAGATCAAAGAGTTTAGTGAACTTAACTTACCGTCCTGTATACTATACACTAGAAGAGAATGAAGTTATCCTATGATACTAAGTTAGGGAATCATGGGAACATAATATCCTAGTTTCTCTCCATATTGATAAAATTCTTCTGTTAGTTAAATTTAGTTTTCCACTTGTTATTGCAAATCCCTCTCCCCCCACCCCCCCACTCCCCCCCCACACATTTGGGGAGATAAATAGGTTAATCACGAAAATTGCATTAATTGATTTCTCCTAAGTCTACGTATTTCTTGTGGGTCCAACCCTAACCTTGGGTAGGTTCTATTTCTTAATAACAATCATTTTATTCTCGGAGGTGTAACTTGAATGACATCAAACATCTAGACATTTCTTAAGACACAACAAATATTATAAAGGTATTATTCTAATAAATTCTAAAAGCTTTCACTAAATATCTCGAATTTTTTTTGAACCTCCAAAACAATCAACTTTCAATTGTACTCATCTATTTGTGGATGGAGAACTAATCAGTGGACTAAAGTTCAGATTCAGGCAATAGGTATTGCAGAGTATGACCAGAAAACAATTTAAAAGGAAGTAGTAGCGACAATCTGGGGTGCAATCATATATCACATATTTGATAGCCAGAAATCGGAGGATGTACACTAGAGGCTGTAGAAATTGTTGTACAGATCAAGAGGGAAAGTAAACATAGAACTGAGTTGTTTACAACTTCAAAGAAGGCACATAGGGTTTTTTTCTTTTACTGAATAGATTACTTGGGATACATTACTGTCACTCATTGATTTGCTACTAGTTGTCAGTTGGAGGCTCTTCATGTTTCTTGAACTCGAGCCATAAAGTAAGACGTAAAAAATCAATTTCCCTCCAAAGTAAAAGGGGTTGGGGGATTTAACATTTCAATTACTTCATACAAATTCACCACAAGGGCTCAGTTTTCTTTTGCCGTATCTCAAAGATACTCATTACTAGTTTGAAACATGAAAAATAGTGTGAAAGCTAAAATAGAAAAGGAGAAAGCTTCTGAACCACACGAGTTGGCAGAAACATCAGAAACCAAATTTGGGAAAACTGACAAGGATAAACCCCTTGCAACTGAGTAAAATATTAGCAGATGAAACTTGTATGTTACAAAATATAGTTCATCAGCATTGCAGAGCCAGGAGTTAATTGGTCAAACAAATGTAAGTGAAAACAAATGGCAGTGGAAGCTACACTTACAATCAAAACATTTTCATTGAGAAGTCATCTAGTGTGCCCACTTTCTGCTTTCTGTCCTACAAGATGAACTTCCTGAGGAAGAAGATCATATTTTATGTTCAGCTCATCAAACATTTTCTTCATTTCTAGGATCAGTTCAGTTCTTCGTCTGTTCTTTTCACCAAAGTTCTGAAAGTTCATCGTATGATTGAAATAGATGGCCATTTTTATTTTGTTCATATTCTCAATGTCCTTCACCACCACACTATGATTCGGATGCCAATACTGGGGAGTTCTCTCCAAATACCTGATACACAATACGAAGGGTGAAAAATAAAAAATGTTATTGAAAAATGAATGTCATTACAAGGTATAAGGCAACAATATACCAAGGGGAGGGAGGGGTGGGGTAGGGTGGGGTGGGATGTTGTGGGTATGCGGACCTTACCTCAATCTAGTAAAGTTAGAGAGATATTTCTTATAGACACTAGGCTCAACTAAAACATTTCAAAGCAAGTACCAAAAGAGAATACACTGGTGAAGAAGCCACGATGAAAATAATAGAGAAAAGAATAATAGCAACAAGAAATAATATGATCATAACAGAAGCAATGGAAACAACAAATACTTAAAAATCAAAGAATAAGATAATAGAAAAGTAACAATAATAAGAGGATTTTTCAAAAAAAAGGCAAACACTTGAACCATAATATGGCAAAAATAGCTATAGTTTGCTAAAATTACGATTTGTAGCTACATATTATAGGAGAGAGGCGAGCAAGATCGAGAGAGGGAGGAGAGAGGCGAGCGAGAGGGGGCAAGAGGCGAGAAAGGCAAATTGTATATGCATTTGTTGAATTGTATGTGTGTAGCTAATATACAAATGTATTTGTATATCTTGTAAGTGAGATTGGGAGAGGAGAGAGGCAAGCGAGAGAAGGCAGAGAGCGGAGAGACGAATTATATATGTATATTCGTCAAATTGAATATGTATATTTGTCAAATAATTGTATATATGTAGTTGGTATACATATGTATTTATATATCTGGTAAGGGATTGCAGAGAGAGAGAGAGAGGAGAGAGAAAATAGCAACAAAACCCTAATAATAGCTATAAATTGTAATTTTTTCAAACTATAGTGGTGTAATATAAATAAATAACATATGTTTAATTTGCCTAGTTAAGTAATTTACCCGAATAATAATATTGACAAGGAAAATTAAACAATGCTCAACTACTTACCAACATTCTACCTTAATTGACGACCTCTATATCCTCCTATTAGGATCATATCCTCGATAAATTACATCTATAATATATATTGTCTAATCACATCTCCCCGGAGACCCACCATGACTAAACTCTCACATCTTCTCACTGGGGCGTTTGTGCATGTCTTCTTCACAAGCCCGAGCTATCTTAGCCTCACTTCTCTCATTTTATCCACTACAGAGGCTACTCTTACCTTGTCTTAAATATCTACATTCCTAATCTTATCTCTCCAAGTACTTCCACACACATCCATCTCAACATTACAAGGTAAAGGGCAATACTTTTTCTTTTCTTTCTTTTTATAATAGGAGTATAGGGCCATACTTATACATAAAGATATCCTTATCTAGCATCAAGTTAAGGATTTGCATCGTCTTTGAACAGGTTGTAGTTTTTCCATGGGAAGAAAACTATCCAACAAACTCTTGTCCAAACTGTAATATGCCTTCTCAAACTTTAACCCTTAAACTGACCGCTCTTGAAATATAAAGCCTACGCTCAAATTCTAAATTTATTGAAGTCGTTGGAGAATTGTATAAAGTCCTGGCCAAATCTAAAATCATGGTTTTCGGTACTCAGCGTGTGAAAAGGCCCCCAGTATTAAACCTCTTTTCAACAATTTGAGAAATCCAGGGTTTTAGGTGAATTTTCGACATTAAATGTTTAGATTCTAGCTAGACTAGCTTTGAGTTTGGGGTTAACTTTCCAGCATCAAGAAATATCTTACAAATTGCTGTAGAAGCCAATAACCTTAATTATGAATAATGAATGTTGTGTTTTTCTCCTAATAACTTTCAAATGCAAATTTACTGCATTACTGGAAAAAGATAACAACTTTCTACTTACCTCTTTATTTTCTCTTTTAAAGCTCCTATCTTTTCCACAGGTGTTCTGTAATCAACAGAAAACTCAAAGCTATCACCCATATCAGGACTTCTGTAGAAATTGCTGATTGGCTTGACCGCCAAAACTGAATTTGGGTAGAATATCTTTTCGTTATCAAACCTTAAGAATACTGTGGTCAAGATATTCATTTCTTCAACAGTCATCTGTCAATTTGCAAGATAAGAGTGTGAATTAATAAAGAAAATGCAAAATAGAAAGAAGATGCAATTAGCAGAAATTACCTGAACACCATCAATGACACATCGATCGCCAACATCAAAAGGATGCATCACAAAAACAAATATGATAGCTTCAAATATAGTCTTGCAAGTATTCCCAAAAATAAAAGCAGCTACCACGAGTTGTGATGATAGAAAGACAAGCACTTTAGTTGTTGCTATACCCACCAATAAGAGCCATATGATGATGATTATGACAAACAGAATGCATGTTACAAGCTTGTTCAGTTGCTTCACAGCAGTTTTTGTATCATTCAGAGCATGCGATAGAGCTCTGCGTCCTTGATAAACCTTAACCTGCAAGACATTGATATGTCAAAAACGACAAATGATTTATATGCCAAAAAGGACAAATGATTTATATGCCAAAAATGATAAATGCTCGTTCCATAACCGTCTCATAAATCCAGCGAATCACCTAGCAAAGTCACTAGGAAGGACTCATACGTTTGACATATAATTTACACCAGCAGATGGCTTCTATTTGCTTAGATGGTTGCTCTCCTGTTTCCTAAGGTGCTTGCAGGAAAGCAATTATAATGTGCATGATGCAATTACATAAACAGGTGGGCTCTAATTGTACTTCAGTAATCACCAGAAAAATGTCCAGAATTATTATTCTTTATTTTCTAGGTTCCAACATTCTATATCAATAAACGCCAGATGAAACGGATCATGTTTAAATCATTCCAAACATTATTCCAACATCTAACAATATGAGCATAGAGTATCCCTTAATCCAACTGATTTAGATTCTTTTACATTAATTTGTCAAGCATAACCCAGGAAAATGAGCAAGTACTGAGCATACCACCCATTCCGTCAATGCTTTCCTATCAATATGTCCAGTTTCTGCCACATCTATCATGGGGAACACAATATCGACCTCTTCTTTAATCAAGAATCTCCGAAGGTCATACTCATCAATGTACCTACACAGACGGGAAAGAAAAACAGAGTGAGCTTATGAATTATGTGAATCAAGTGAGATGACACTAAATAAAAGAAAGTTACATAATATTTACTTAGGATGTGACAAATCAAACATCATAGTGACGTTTCAAATGTCAGTGTTTTCTTACTTGGAACCAGGCGGTGCGACATTTCTGAAGATGTGGTACGCAGCAGCAATTGCTTCCTCCTCATTGTTGATCTCCTTATCTGCTTGCTCACATCCTACATCATAATCATTTTCACCGAACGAGCCAGAGAGAGTAGAAAGTCCTGAGTTAGATATCACATCAACTAACATTTTCATGGTCCATGCAGAGACCTTCTCTCGCTTCATCTCATGAAGCTTATTAATATCAATCACCGCCTTTTCCTTCTTTTCCTTCCCATCTTTTCCCTTCATTGTTTTACGGAAACTGAATTGACTGGCTACACTGTTTGATCTCCCCAGCATCTGAGCAGACTCCATAACTGGAAGCCCTGATAGGGTCAGTAGAATATACTGATGAAAGATTGATTCTTGAATCCGATCAAAGAATGTGTTCACATGGAAGGAGGAAGCCAAAATCTTTAGTAGCAAAGTCTTCAAGAGCCACAAGAATGCTCCAATAAGTAAAGATGCAATAGTCCAGGTGATAAAATTAGTAACCTTCTCAGCGGAACGTGACCGCTCCTCATTTGAGAAAAGCAGAACCCATGTGAGAAGAACCAAGCTAAACCAAATGCAAATTTGAACACTTCTCTTTAAACCAAAGACAAAATACAACACCTTCTTCCTTAATAAAAAGTTCAATTCTATCAACAAAGCAACAAAATGTATAAACCACTTAGTAACCAGCATGCCACTAAAGGTCACCATAACAAGGACAATCCACTTCCAGATCTTCAAATCCCAAAGTTTCCAGATTTGAAACTTCTTAACGAATAAACTAGCAAGTAAACATCCTAAAAGACAAAGAAACACCATCCATTCAATCAGAACTTTTGTCTTAACTCTGTTATACTTCAACTTCTTCCTTGAGCTCACTTTCTTATATATCTCCTCATCTTCATCGACTCCTCCAAAGCCACCTGGTGAGGCCATTAATGGTGTTCTTGGGGTTACTGCTATAGATACTGTTTTTTTAGTCTCTTTAAAGGTATCACTGGAACCCATTTTAGCAGTCGGAGAAGCACGATTAGATACATTTCTATAAGGGGAACTTGCACTTGGCTCCGCTTGTTCATCAAACATGTTGGCATCAATAGGTAGAGATGGTTCACCAAATCTTGATTTGGGTTTTGAAAATGCAGAGCTGGCAAATGATTTTCGCCGAGTAAGAGTTTCAGAGGTTGGGATTTTTGGTGGTTTATTGGAGCTTGGACTTGGAGCGTGCCTTGCAATTTCAGGTGAGGAATCAGTCACTTGCACAGTCTTTGGAATCTGGGAAACTACAGGGGGATCAACCATTGATCTTGGTTGTCCAACAGGACTCTTAGAATCTCTTTCATCCCCAGAGATCATGACAACCACATCACTGGGGGGTTTCTTGTTTTCTGCCATGCTGATCTCGCCACTATGTTTTGTAGCTTTACCATTTGCATCCATTTCACCCCAAGTTAAACATCAAACACCTGAAAACATAATTATATGACTAACGAAAGGACCACACAATGCAGAAACAGACTAATATATCCGTAAGACGCTACAAATTCAATGTTTTTACCAAACCAAACCAAACCGACGTTTGACAAAACAGGCAACAAATGTCCAAATCGGCCAAGATTCAGCCAAAAAAAAAAAAAAGAAGAAGAAGAAGAAGAAGAAGAAGAAGCCAATATCCACTTGATAATGTTTAGAACAAAGAGGCAGTAATTGTTTATTCAAAGATGCAATCTCTATGGGATCATCCAACAGAAACAGTGAGTAAAAAGAGAATCTGCTTTGACTCCAGAAAAGAATAAAAGAACCAGCCAGTAGCCACAGAAGAAGAAAACAAGAAAAGGAATGTCGTATCTGGAAGACAACCATTGTAAGTGAATACAGTAATCATAATTAGGCAAAGGTTTTACATAAAACAAAGGAAGAAAGAAAGAAACAACTTACAAGAATAAAGAGACTTGAAGGAGGCCAGGGATTCAACTTTCAAAGAAAGAGGCGAAGGCACATATTTTAATGGCGAGTTCAGAGTTTTCGAGAGGGACAGTAACACAGCACTAATATTTTGAACGACAACTATCCACGTGACCTTTTAGTCCTCCTTTAGTGGAATCACAGTAATAAACCTTTTCCTTTTAATGAGGGAAGGGGTTAATTGATAATTTTAACTCATTATTTAATTTTATTTTATCCCTATTAATTTGTTATAGGAATTAAAAAATACTTTAAATAAAAAAAATAATTTTATCAAATTGTATATATTTAATATAAATCATCTAATTAATTAAAATAAATTAAATTTAATTAAAAAATTTGTATCAACTATAAAAACTCCTTAAAGTTTTCACAATAAATAAGTGCACAATACACCTATATTGCTTCAAAATATGCTGTACGTTTTCCACTGAAAAAAAAATTATGGAGCCAAAAATTTTCTTTTTAAAAATTCTAAAGGAATACTCCAAGCCAAGTATTCATCATAAATTTGAAAACAATTATGGAGCCAAAAATGTTATAGGCATGTATTATAATTTTAAAAAATTTTAAATTTTTAAATTTTCCTCTAAAATAATTCTTTTAAATATATTTAACTCTACTAAGAAATACACAATATAGGTATAACTACAAGACAAATTCATCATCTTTTATCACATCAAATAAATCTAATGTACTCATCAATAATGCTAATGAATATGATATTACGCAACATGAAGTGTCCCGGTCTCAATATTATTGTAAATGTAGAAAGATAAATTTGAGCAGAATAGTAGTCAACACGATGAAATTTGAATTGTCTAGCCTTTTTTAAAAGAAAATAAAAATTCTTTTTCAATTTTTTTAAATGTATTTCTCAGTTTCTTTTGCCCTCTCCTTTTCTGGTGTTTCCTTTGCCCTCTCTTTTTTCTGGTGCATCCCCATCTGAAAATTCTTACTATATAGCCCAAAATAGAAAAGCTAATATATAGATTGATAGAAGAAAAATATTATTCTTCCCCACAAACAATATACAAAGTCCGAATATATATAAAGTTAATTCTAAGGAACTAAATATAAACAAAATATTTACCTTCCAAATATACATTCCAAAAATATAAACAAAATATTTAC
>JAOTQJ010000102.1:11616187-11635211 GCA_025642045.1 Solanum sejunctum
CTAGGTTATAAAGGAATTTGGTTTAGTATGTGTTTGCGTACCCCTATCGGGCACTGGTCACGACCCCAGGGTGGGGTTTGACAAAAAAGTAAAGAAATTTTTTTAAAATTTATTGTCTTAAACTAAAAATATATATAATTCACTAAAATGCCATTTAATCTTTTGGTCTTAATATATCATGTGCAAAGTTAAAATTAAAAAGTTGTTTAAAAAAAAACACACTCTTTTCAAAACAAACTAAAAAAAATAAGATAAATAAATCGTATTGATATAGTATAATTATTTTTCTAAAAAAATATTAATTTTACTATTACTAAAAATTGGGCCCTCAAATTTGGAGGGCTAAGGCGGCTACCTTGTTTTTAAGGAATAATTTCAAATATGTAAAAAACAAAGTTATTACTTTACAAAAAACATAACCAAGAAAATAACAAGATCAAATATAGATAAATTTGCTTATTTAGCCATGATTTATTTTTATGAAGCGTTGCTAAATAATGTTATTTATCTTTTATTAGCCACAATTTATTTTTATTTTTTATTAGCTATAATTTGGACATGAAAAAATAACTTATTATTTTATTTTTAAAAATAATTAACAATTAAATAGTGTATATGTAATGTATCAATGTTATATCGATAGTTCATAAACATGTATAGGTATTGTCTAATTGATGTATGAGTATGTATATATCATTTATAAATAATTCTATAATGTAATAGTAATGTAGTGTATATATAATGTATTGATATTGTATAATCATGTACAAACATGTATCAATATCGTACAAAATGGTATATAAACATATATAATGTATAAATAATTATGTAGTGTATATATAATATATTGATATTAAATAAATGTGTATAATCGTATATTAAATCATATAAATAATTATGTAATGTATAGCTATTTATTTAATATTATACATTCTCACCTTAATAAATAATAAATAAATAAATTAATAAAATGAAATAAATATATGTTTTTTTGCAAAAAAAGTGAAACAACTAGAAAATAAAAAAAAATAAAGAAAGAGGAACCAAAAAATCTAAACAACAAAAAAGTTTTTCTTTTAAATTTTTTTGTTATTTAGCCACGATTTAGATAGCGATAAACCATGACTAAAGTACATCAAATATTGTCCTTCTGTTGACATTTTGGGTAATTTGTAAAGTTGGCTAGAAAAGTAATAAACAAATATTATGACTTATCATCTCGTGTAATTTTTCCTATTCTTAAAGGCATAGATCCTACCCTATCTTCATCCCTACTTCATAGCCCCCATCCTACCATCCCATGCCCCTACTTTTCCATCCCATCTTTCATAATATTTGTCTAAATTACAAATTTTTTTAAGATATATTATTTGCCTACCTATTGATGAATATTTTTTTTAGGATTATATTATTTGCCTAACTATTAAAAACAAGAAAATAAGTAAGAAATTCAATTATTTTTCAAAAAGACATTTTTCAAATAAATAAATAAATCCCTCAAAAGAACATGGATATGAATCGATGAATTCTGCAAGAACATAGACTTGGCTAAACTAGGAATCGTAGTCGAGCGAAAGATGTACCACATGTTCTAATATCCTTCGTAGCGAACACACCATAGTATAAAATAAAATTTTCAAAAGTATCTTTTTCAGTTTGGAGTTTTAGATCCTCAATTTGATTCTTCCATCTTCTTTTTCTTCGTTCTTTTTTTTTTTTGGGATAGAAAAAATATTTAGTGTTGTTTTTTATAGAGTGAGTGATCTAGTTATTTTTGTTGAGATATTGTTGCAAATAATATGTGAATATAAGAAATATAGATGTTGATAAAATTATATCAGGGCAGTAACTCTCCCTGAAAATCAGTGTATACACCTTGTATGTTTTGTATATCATCAATATCAATGTATATATTTGATGTTCTTTTATATACACAATAACGCAAAAGATTTAGAGAAAACATTATATCTTCTAGATATTTTTTTCAACTTCACCATTGAGTACTCTTTTCTCCATTGTTCAGTTAAAAAAAACAGAAGCTTAATCTAAATGCTAATATGTATTATTTTATTATGAATGTTTGTGAGAGTAGATGTTATAGCTCGAAAAGAAGGTCTAAGCGCAACATCTTCACTCCACGAGAGTTTTATAAGTTGTATCAGCTCTTCAAGTCGCTCGTCCTCTTGTTTTGGAAGTTCTGGCCTTAGTCCCTTTTCAGCAACTTCCAATGCTATCTATGATTCCATCACAATGAGTTAGTAAAAAATAAAGTATTACTACCATATTGCTTGTATACATTATTAAGAATGTATGTTTCAAGTTACTTGTTGATTCACAAAATAAAGATGGAATTAATTAATCTCTCTGTTTAAGAAACAATGACCTACTTTTTTATTTTATTATGTTTTAAAAAGAATGATCTCTTAATTTTTTTGGCAACATTTAATTTTAACTTTTTACATGACATGTTTAAACCCATAAAATTACAAAGCATTGTGTGTACATTTAACATAACTTTAGTTTAAAACCACAAAATAAAAAAGTCTATTTATTTTCTTAAATTTCGTGCCAAGTCAAATTAGGTCATTCATTTTTAAACAGAGAGAGTAATTTTTTTCATTTTTCCCATACATTAGTTCTTTTTCTAAAGAAATATTGTAAAGTTCCAAAAAATTCTTTTATTGTTAATCTTAATATTTACGGACAAAGCACATTGTATCAAAAAGAGAAAAGGGTGAATTAGTAAATATAGCTCATTTTATTAATGTGACGTGCATAGGAGAAAGCAAATAAGTAATATGATACATAGAAAGTAGTAATATTATTTGTCTCTCCCATATTTTTTTTTCTTGCAAGGATCAGTAATTATTTACACGTCTCAAATTTGATATTTATAGATTTGTAGATAAATAATTATTTCAAGGCTCCTGAATAAGGTCGATATAAGGCAAGAAATTAAAGGTGTACCTACCTTAGAAGGAATATAATGAGTTTGAATGTAAGGATATTCTCCGGTGAGAAGCTCATTAAGAATAATGGCAAAACTATAGACATCTGACTTTTCATCATAAGGTTCTGACCGAATCACTTCCGGTGCCATATATACATATGTTCCTAAAATATTTAAAACATCAAGATTAGTACTCTAGCCAATTAAATATTGAGTCCCATAATATATATGGATTGAAAATAATTATACTAGTCAACTTCAATCATAATTAACGAGCCTAATAATTAAGAGCACCTGTTTCTCCTGTTAAAGCTTTTTCTTCATGATTCAAGAACCTAGCATGTCCAAAATCTGCAATCCTAACATGCATGGAATCATCCAAGAAAATATTACTCGGTTTGAGATCGCGATGAATCACCATAGGCTTGTGTTCATGAAGATATTGCATGCCTTGAGCAATCTCCATTGCTTTTTCAAGTCTCTCTTCAAAAGGAGGCAGAGGAATAACTCTTTGTTTTCTTCTTTTACCAGGACCATGCAACCAATCTTTTAGTGTCATTGTTAATAACTCTGTCACTATCCATCCGTGGTTAGGAGGATCAAGACATGCCCCCATGAGCTGTAGCACAAAACGATGTCGTTGTCTGGATAGTGTCTCCACTTCTTGTGCAAAAAAGCTGACACCATTTTCATTCAAGAGAAAGAACTCAGGCAATAAACATTTCACTGCAACTTTATATTCTCTCCATCTTCCTCTATATACAAGTGCTGTGCTTCCTTGGGCCACTGCTTCTTCCACTTCAATCTGTTAATTCTCATGCATAAACTATGAATTAAGCAACCATAGCACCTATGTAGGTTCTTTATTAATTAATCATAATACATAAAGAATTTAGTTTAAACCTAATATATATATATATATATATATATATATATATATATATATATATATGGAAGATGATGAGGTTCATGATGGAATGAATGAGGATTCTGGAATGAACTTCGATTCGATCTTACTACACAATTTAGACACGTAAGCAAATATTATAAAAAACAATGAAATAAGAAGCCAACCAAGTAGATGTGAAAAGACAAAAAATAGTGGTAGAGAAGACATATTACGCCAGACAAGGAATATTTTGATAACTAAGACAAGAGGTCAAAATGACCATGTGAAGTGTAAAAAATAATGCAATATTATAAGAAGAGATGAGCGGTTGCATGTCCGATACTGTAGGTGGACATAGCGGTTGCATGCCTCAAGTTCCAAGACTATTTTATTTTCAAGGTTGCTCTGATACTAGACTCAAGTAAATATGGGAGTTAATCCATATAATTTTACTAACAAGATACATAATTTGATTATGGGAGAATACTTGATATATATAGAGCAAATACATCTCTTTATAAGGTTACTATTTACATTTTCGTATAAAATCTGAGTATCCAAAATCATTTATATCTACACGATTTAGTGTATAAAAATACACTAGTAAAATCAAACTATTTACAATTAAAAAAAATCATGATAAGTTCAAAGTGAATTAGTGGTATTGTCTAAATAATAGTGTTTGACTCCAAAAATAATCAAGCACCCACAACAACAATAAGTTCATGACTATTACTGATGGCCGAAAATATTTGCAGATACCACTTTGTAATAGCTGAGTGGCCGTTGACTTTTTCTTTTGGTAAGACAAAATGCCATGATCAATTTATTTGTACATAAAATTGCGAATGGTCACTGACTATAACTATTTCTGTTTTATAAGGTATAGATCCGACCCTATCTTCACCCCTACTTATAGCCCTTATTGTTGTAATGACCCATTAAGTCGTTTCAAGAACTAAAGTTTCTTATTTCATAAATAATTTATTTCGTAAAGCTTTAATAGGTACTTTATCTAGCTAAGCGGTAACTTTAAATAATTAATTTAATTTATGAATTAAAGTGTATATTTATTTAAAAAAAAAAATTTCACTTATCTTATATTTATTAAAAATAAGTAGTAGGATTTTACTCTTTTATACATAAACAAATAAATAAGAGAAAAAGAACAAAAAGAATTTAAAATAAAATAAAAATTGTATATATACAAATAGATGGGCTGTTGTGCAGCCCTAATGGAAGAAAAATAAAGAGCAAAAAAACGCCCCAAGATGAAAAAAAATGAATGCAGAAAAAAAATGTTCGTGCAGTGTCAAACAAAAGCTTTCAAGTGCAGGTGAGAAATTTCATATGCATCTCCTTCAAAGTTTCTATAAAACTTATTATGTATATAAAAATATGGTGGTGCGTATATGTTAGTGGGTGGAAGTGAATTCTTCCTTATTTTGCTTTACATATTTTCAAGGGTGGCTAGGAATATTATTTTCTGTTAATAAAATATTGATAGCAACTATTGATTATGGCGACTAATTGGTCATGGTAATTTAACTTGTGGAGGATGTGATATTATGAAATAATTTTACTAAAAGTATTTTGCATTAAATTATTTCAAAAAGTGAGTATAGTTTGTGGGTAAGTATTAATTTTGTAATTTAATTTTGACTTTGAATAATTTCATAATTTAAGTTAATGTAGTAATATGTGTGATTATATATTAGGCATTTGTAGTATATAAGTATTATTACGATTGTGTTATATTGGAGGAACTAATACTTGCCCCTAGATTCGAAAGTTAGAAAATTATTTATAAAATTGGGTGAGTATTCAACCTAGGCTAGACGTAATATGGGTGTTTACGAATTCATGTTCTTATGAATATTATATATTTAAAAGATTGAAAATATTATGAGGTATTGGAGAAAGGAAAAACATTGGTGGATTAGCTAGCTTGGCATTGATTCTTCGATTGAGGTAGATTATGGTTTGTTCTATCTAATAGAGAGACTCTTAATAGCGATTAATAGTCATTGAGTAATGTTGTGATATTTTCTATGTACTTAATTATTGTGGTTTGATTGACTTATATATTGTTGTGATTGGTTTGCAATCATAAGACCATGAAACCTATCTATAATCTTGAACTTGATCTTTCAAAGTGATGCCTTGAATAAAGAAGGCTTGATAAAACATTGGTAATGAAGTGAGAAGTATTGATAAAGAGTAATGAATTATATATATTAGATCGAGTCTCACGTTCCTACACATATATATTATAAGATCAGGTGTCACGTCCGGCACATATATATTATTAAATCAGGTGTCACATTTCGACACATATATATTATAGGATCGGGGGTCACGTCTGGCACATATATATTATAGGATCAAGTGTCACGTCTGACACATATATATTATAGGATCGGATGTCACGTTCCGACACATATATATTATAGAATCGCGTGTAACATCCAGCACATATATATTATAGGATCGGATGTCAAATTTTGACACATACATATATTATAGAATTAAATGTCACATTCTGACACATATATATTATAAGATTGGGTGTCACATTCTGGAATGATAATAATAAAGAAAACTATGTTAAAATAATTTAGTATACTCAATCCCAAATAACTTATCTACCAAAAGAAGCGTGGTGTGGAGGCCTGAGTCCTTCTGTGTATTCTTGATGTTGTTGATTGGTTATGCACTTGTCTCTTACTGTTGTCACATGTTAAGTGTTAGAGTTTATTTTCTGCTATTATTTTATGCATATTGATTTCTATTTGGAGTCAGCCGATGATACCTACTTAGTACATGTGGCTCGTACCAACTCCTACTTGTATTTTTTTTTGTTTTGCTTTTGTGGAGTGCAACGAGTATTCATTGACTTCGACTCTCTCTTAGCTCTAAACGATCGTCGGTATATCAGATTTTAGGGTGAGCTAATCTTCTAGCTCGTATTGGATTATATTACTTATGGCATGATGTCCTTAGTTTTCGGGCATAAACTATTTTATTTATTTATTTTTAGTGTTGCTACTCTTAGACTTAGTATCTGATATTAGATGCTCTTGATGTGATGACTTTTAGATTTTGGGAAAATGATATGTAATAGAGTTAGTGCTTTTGTTATTCCTTGTTTTATAACTTAAACTATTAATATAGGTTGGGATTTGTATCATTGGTTCTCCCACTTAGGAGGTTAGGTGGAGGTGTCACTCATGACCCATTTTGGGTCGTGATAATTCTACTATCCCACTATTAGGATATACTAATAATCCTGCTTTAGATGTAGTATTATTTATTGAACAATTGTCTATTTATTAATTCAATTCAGTAAAGTATTAAATTAAATAGATCAATTTGTCATATATGTGTCTTCAACTAATATAGTAGATGATTTGCCGTATAGAGTTTGAGCTTGTACATAGAAGATCAAATCATCGGTTCTTATAAGTTAAAGTTATAGTTCCCAATGTAGATAAAAATTTGGACAAACCATCAGTAAGATTGTAGCATGAGATTATATGTAATTTATCTTTGCTATGAGAATGATATAGTTCTAGCTTTTTTTACTAGTACATTTTGTATGTATTGAACAAGACAAGTAGAGATACAGGTTTTGGACATACTGATAAAAGCATATTACCTAAATCATTAAATGTAATTATATTCTCAATCTCGATATATCGATTATGAGTTGTATATGTTAATTGTCATTTTGATTTTATAAGTGAGATTCCAAAATGAGTTAATATGCTTGGTAAATTGGATGATAATAATATATATTGGTGAAATAATTTGTTAGTTCATAAAATTCATGTCTCAATATGATATTGATGATACACTCTTTTAGGAGAAGCTTATAAATTTTCACGTGCAAATCTGATCGGTAGATTTATGAATCTGGCATATAAAATAAGTTAAGTATTGCTGTAAAGAAAATTAATCATTGAATTAAGTTTGTCAGTAATTTAATGACTAGTATTTATAATCTTAATATGGAAAATTATATAAGTGTTTAATGAGAAAATCTTAAAATATAAATGGAGGAGTGCAATTACGAATTTTTAGTGAAATAATTTATAATTTGTATTTTAGTAAGAATAATTCAAATTAAGTAAAATTATTTCATAATAGTGCTCATATTTAACTAGAACTCATAATCCTATTTCTAAGAAAAAGATAACATACGTGTTAGTTTCTTATTTTTCAAGAAAAATGAATTTTCTTCTTCCTTTTGAATTGGGGAAGGTCCTCTATTAGGAGTTTTCCTAACCTAGAAAAAAGATTTTAATGTTCTAAACAATACTTCTCGACCCAAGTATTGAGAGAGTTTGGTTGTTAATATAACATCCCGTGAAATTACTAAAATGCCCCTAAAACGTAATCGTGGGCACAACGCATGTTCCAAAGCTCAGATGAAAGATTCGAGACCAGATTTGCGATCAATGCAAAAAATCAATTCATAAAATAGTCTCCACTTGATTTAAGAGCAACTGAAGTGAAAAATAATTTTCGATAATTAATTCGAAGATAGTGTCTATCCGCGTCCTTGGCGCGATGCTGACAGGATGCAGATCAACACTTATTGTTTTTTAAATTTTTCGATGGAATTTGAAAATTTATGAAAAAAGCAAAAATGCACTAGTCCGAGCCCCTGGAGCGTCGCAGACCCGTGCACATATTTTCAAACTTTTTCTTTTAATTACGGAAAGGGTATTTTGGTCATTCTCAACCCATTTTTAAGTCTCAAAACGTGTTTTAAGTATTAGATTTGTACAAAAGAGTTTTACAAACCCATTTTTTTAAGTCTAAACGAGAGTTCCTGGAAGAAAGAAGAACAGGGAGTGGAGGCTTTCAAGTTTGGGTATGAATTCTTGGAGGAAAACTTGATTATTCATCATTCCAGGTATGTAAAGGCTACCCTGAACATGAAATTGTTCTTCCATGTGCCCCAATGTAATTAAGTTGTAAATTATTAGTTGATAGGTCTAGGGTTGAAGTTCTTGAATATTTTCTTGAAGTTATCTTTAAATCTTTTAAATTATGTTAAATTGATGATCATCATGTTTTTGTAAACTATTTACTATATTAATTATGTGATTTTACATTTTTCCTATATAATTCTCTGTCAAAGACTTCAAGAATAAATTAGGGATAATGTCTAGAGACTTGAGCGTTTTAATATGATGGTTGTTGGAGTTTGAGTCATGAGATAAGTGTATTGATGGTTGAAATAGATGGGATTAGTACTATTAGAGTTGAATAGGGTTGAACCTTAGATTAAAGGGATAAATCCTACTCTTTGAGTTAATATATGATGAGATGATGTGAATGTCCTTGCCCGTAGGGGCTGAGGGATGGAGATTCTGATATATTGAAAGACATATGAGCATATTGAGTCCTGAGAAGAGTATTAGCACCGAAATGGGTAAAAGTGAGTCCCACTCACACCCATTAACTACGTGGCCAATGTAGGTAAGGATTGGACTGTGAAAGCGGATGTTTCCTTTACCCCACAAAGGACTTGACAAACTTCTTTTGGGATCCCTAACAGACTCGTTATTTACTCCGGTAAGGTACTAAATGGATGTGGCAATGATATCTCTTTGTTGTATCAGCACTGGCTCATAGGTGCTGATTGTCAACTATAGAAACTCCCAGATAGGTTCTTTCTTGATAGTACTCTAAGGTTGATGTGATTGTGTAATATATTGATGGATAGTGAGGTGATAGAGTCTTGTCCTTTACTCTGAGTTGAGGATGAGTGATTGATGATCTGACGTCATAGATATTGTTTACTTTAGCCTATTTTACATATAGTACATTTCATGTACTAACGCCCTTTTGGTGCTGCATTATTTTATGATGCAGATACTATCGACAGAGGACTTCAACAGGTCGATCGTTAAGGTTCTCAAATCTCGAGACAGAGACTTGATGAGTCCTCCCTTGCTTTTGGAGGATATCTTTATCTTTTCTTTATTTGAGTTATTTGATGTGACTGTGGTAGCATGGCTTGTCATGATACCTTCTTCAAGGTTGGCTATAGAGGCTTCATAGACATGGACAACTGATAGTTGATGTTGGAATTATTTTTCCCATTTTCCTATTATTATTGAATTGCTCTTTTCTTCGTATTCCATATGATAGTGATTGTGATAGTTTCTCAATCCACTGATAGCCCTTTTTTAATTACTTAATATCTTTCGCAATATAAATTAATTGAACGAAGGCGATGAGACTATATGGTCTATTTGGGGGCTAGCAATAGTCTTTGAGTGCCAGTTACGCCTCGGATACCCTCCCAGGGCTTGACAAACTTAGTATCAGACTACAAAGTTTGAGTGTCCTAGGGAGTCTATGAAGCCATGTTTAGTAGAGTCTTGTTTATGGGTGTGTTGTGCACCACACTTCATAAGCAGAAGGCTATAGGACATTAAAAAAAGTTACCCTTCTTTGATGATCTGGATTTGTACGATAGAGTTTAACTTTATAGCAATCTCATTTTAACTCATGTGTTATACATTTATAGAAAATGTCGCCAAAGAGAACAACTTCTTAGAGAGATTCCCCAAGCGTAGCTGCTGCGAATGCTCAACCAGAGGTCCCAATTCAGCCCGAGGCTAGGAGAAGGGGATGCTCCGCTAGGACTGCTGAGGTCTCATAGGTGCCCCCTGCTTAACCCTAGCCAGCTCCTATTACAGAGGTGGAATTTAGGAGAGCCATCACCATGCTGATTCAATTGGTGGCCTTCCAGGAAAACAGTCAGGGTACGTCTCCTACCTCTAGCTTACAAGAGCTCTCGAATGTAACCCGACTTAGAGACTTCCTGAGGATAAACTCGCTAGTGTATACTGGGTCAAAGGTGGAAGAGGATCCGCAAAACTTTATTGATGAGATATATAAGGTTTTGAAGATGATGCATGCTGATGAGATTGAGGGAGTTGAGTTTGCCTCCTACCAACTGAAAGATGTTGCTAATATGTGGTACAATCAGTGGAAGGAGAGTAGAGGTGAGAGTGTGGAGCCTGCAGTATGGCAAGAGTTTGAGACAACCTTTCTTGACCACTTCTTTCCTCAAAAGTTGAGGGAGGTGAAGGTAGATGAATTCGTGAATCTAAAGTAGGGAGTTATGGCCATGAAAGAGTACAACCTCAAGTTTATTAAGCTGTCAAGGTATGCTCCAAAGATGGTGCAAGACATGAGGGCAGGGATGAAGAAGTTTGTGTCTGGTTTGGGCAGCCATGTGTAAAAACAACGTAAGACAACCTTACTTATTCCAGGCATGTATATCTCCAGAATTATGGTGTACGCCTAGTAGACAGAGGAGGACAAGAAAAAGATAGAGAAGAGCAGATGAACAGAAAGGTGAAGTTAGCGTGACATGAGCCTAGCCCGTAAAGACAGAATAAGGGTGACAAGTCTTACTTCCAGAGGAGATCATCTCATCCTGCATAGTCTGTAGCGAGTGCGCCCATTCATCCAAGTAGGTATGACCAGAAATCTCATGGTTATCAAAATTTCAAGGTCCAGGTGCTCAATCGCAGGCTAGTGTGACCCAAGTCCAAGGCAAGAGGGGAAAGCCAACTTGTGGAAAGTGTGGTAAGTTACATTTGGATGAGTGTTGTGTGAGCAAGGATATTTGTTATTTATGTGACAAGGCAGGTCATTTTAGTTTTGAGTGTCCAAAGAGGAGGCGAGGTGAGGGAAGCAGCAGACCACAGTCATTCGCAGCCCCTCCAGCGGGCAATCAGCAAAGGGGTGCTACCACTGGTATAGGAGGCAGGATGAACTACCTTTATTCTATGGGTAATCGATAGGAACAGGAGGTTTTACTAGATTTTTTCATGGGTATGCTTTGGCTCTTTTCTTTTGATTGTTATGCATTGCTAGATCTGGGTGCCACCTTGGCTTTTGTGACCCTTTTTGTGGCTAGTAAGTTTGGGTTTCTTCCAGAGTGCTTGCTTGAATCTTTTTTCTGTTTCTAATCCTATTGGTGAGTCTATCTTAGCCGAGAGAGTCTACAAGGATTATGTAGTGTCTATCTATCATAGAGATACCTTAGTTGACTTGGTAGAATTGGAGATGGTTGATTTTGATGTGATAATGAGCATAGATTAGCTTCATGCATATTATGCTTCTATTGACTGTAGAACCTGGATTGTTAAGTTTCAATTTACTAATGAGCCTGTCTTAGAGTGGAGAGGGAGTTTTGTTGCCCCTAAGGGAAAATTCCTCTCTTATCTTAGAGCTAGAAAGCTGATCTCCAAAGGTTGCGTTTACCACCTCATGCGAGTCAGGTCTGATGATGTTGAATCTCCTACCCTTGAGTCAGTTCCTATTGTAAATGAGTTTCCTAAGGTGTTTCTGATGATCTTTCTGCAGCCCCTCCTAATAGGGAGATTGACTTTGGGATCAATATTCTTCCCTAGACCAAACCCATCTCAATTCCACCTTATAGAATGACCCCTGCAGAGTTGAAAGAATTGAAAGAACAGTTGAAATACTTGCTAGAGAAAGGGTTCATTAGGCCTAGTGTCTCACCTTGGGGTGCTCTTGTCCTATTCGTGCGCAAGAAAATGGGTCTCTCAAAATATGTATAGACTACCGACAGTTGAACAAGGTCATTATAAAGAAAAAACATCCTCTTCCTAGGATAGATGATCTATTCGACCAACTTCAGGGTGCTTTTATTTCTCCTAAAATAGACCTCGGATCGAGTTATCATTAGTTCATGGTAAGGGAAAGTGACATCCCAAAGACAACCTTTAGGACACGGTATGCTACTTTGAGTTCTTAGTCATGTCCTTTAGGTTGACAAATGCACCTGCAACTTTCATGGACTTGATAAATAGGATATTCAGAGCATATCTTGATATGTTCGTGATTGTGTTTATTGATGACATTCTGATATATTCCAAGGATTAGGAGGAGCATGCTAATCACCTTAGAGTGGTTTTGCAAATACTCAAATATCATGAGATGTATGCAAAATTATCAAAGTGTGAGCTTTGGCTTAAGTCTGTGGCTTTCTTGAGCCATGTTGTTTCAGGAGATGGTATTCGGGTAGATACGCAGAAAATTGAAGTGGTTAAGAACTGCCCAAGACCAACTTCTCCAATAGAAATAAGAAGCTTCTTGGGTTTAGCACGCTACTATCATAGATTTGTTGAAGGCGTCTCTTCTCTTTCAGCCCCTTGACTAAGCTAACTTAGAAGAAGGCCCAGTTTCAGTGGTCTGAGGCATGTGAAAAGAGTTTTCAGGAGTTGAAGACTAGATTGACTACAACACCAGTGTTAACCTTGCCAGACGAGATGGGGGACTTCGTGATATATTATGATGCATCTCGAATTGGATTAGGTTGTGTGCTTATGTAGAGAGGGAAGGTGATAGGTTATGCTTCTAGACAACTTAAGATCTATGAGAAAAATTATCCAACTCATGATCTTGAGTTGGCAACAGTGGTGTTCGTACTTAAAATCTAGTATCACTATTTATATAGAGTGCATGTAGACGTGTTCATTGACCAAAAGAGCTTGTAGTACGTGTTCAGCTAAAAAGAGCTCAACCTGCGACAGAGAAGCTGGCTGGAGTTGCTCAAGGATTATGATATGAGCATTCTCTACCACCCAGTTAAGGTTAACATTGTTGTTGATGCTCTTAGCAGGATGTCTATGAGTAGCACTACCCACATGGAGGAAGGAAAGAGAGAATTAGCTAAGGAAGTGCATAGATTGGCTCAACTAGGAGTGCAACTTGAGGAGAACAACGAAGGCAGGGTCAATGTTCAGAACGATTCTGCTTCATCCTTTGTGTCAGAAGTGAAGGAGAAGCAAGACCAAGACCTTGTCTTGTTCCAATTTAAAGAAGCGGTTCATAAGCAGAAGGTGATGGTTTTCTTCAAGGCTCATAGCTCTAGATATTCCATTCACCCCGGTTCTATTAAGATGTACCATGACTTGAGGGAAGTCTATTGGTGGAATGAGATGAAGAAAGACATTGCTGAATTTGTATCTAAATGCCTCAATTGCCAACAGGTTAAAGTTGAACATCAGAGATCGTGTGAGTTATCTCAGAACTTTGAAATTCCTAAGTGTAAGTGGGAAACGATCAACATGGATTTCATCACTAGCTTACTAAGATCCCAAAAGCAGCATGATTCGATTTGAGTGATTGTTGATAGGATGACGAAATCAACCCACTTTTTGGCAGTCAAGACAACTTATACGATTCAGGAGTATACCTGACTGTATATTCATGAGATTTTGAGGTTGCATGGGGTCCCCTTATCCATCATCTCAGACAGAGGAGCTCAATTCACCTCTCAATTCTGGAGATCCTTTCAGAAAGGATTGGGCACAAAAGTACATCAGAGATAGCTTTTCACCCTTATATAGATGGACAACCAGAACATACTATTCAAACTTTAGAGGATATGCTGAGAGCTTGCATTATCGACTTCAAGGGTAGGACGACCATCTACCATTGATTGAGTTTGCATATAACAATACCTACCATGCCAGTATTCAGATGGCCCCTTAAGAGGCATTATACGAAAGGAGATATAGATCACCGATAGGCTGGTTCGAGGTTGGTGAAGCTAAATTGATCGAACCCAACCTTGTCCTCTAGTCCATAGAGAAGGTGAAGGTCATCAGAGAGAGGTTGAAGACAGTATAATGCCGTCAAAAGTCTTACACAGACGTGAGAAGAAAAGACTTGGAGTTTGAGGTGGATGATTGGGTATACTTGAAGGTGTCACCCATGAAGAACGTCATGAGGTTTGGTAAGAAGGGGAAGTTGAGTCCATGTTATATCATACCATGTATTTCCTTAATTTATTTCCTTAATTGAATTTCGTATAACGAAGTTCCTTAAAAACCTCTGCCTTCTTTAAAATATCCTGAATAGTTTCTATAGGTTGAGCCCCTTTTTCAAGAAAATATAAAATAGCAGGAACATTTAAATAAGTTTAATTCTTTATAGGATCATAAAAACCTACTTTCTAAAGATCTTTTCCTTCTCTTTGGGATCAAACATCAATTGCAACGATTTGATAGACGGCTCATTGGGATAGATATAGATGAATAACATCCCCCCTTGAAACGTATAGGAAGCTTTCTCCTCGTGAGAAGAATTGGGAAGGTTGCTTATGAGCTAGACTTACCTTCCAACATGGATGGTGTTCACCTGGTGTTCCATGTGTCGATGCTAAAGAAGTATTTGGGGGATCCTGCCTTAGCAATTCCTGTTGAGAGTATGGGAGTGAAAGATAGTCTATCTTAGGAAGAAATTTCAGTCCAGATCCTTGACCGACAAGTTCGTAGGCTGAGAAATAAAGAGATAGCCTTCGTTAATATCCTATAAAGGAATCAATTTGTTGAGGAAGCTACATGAGAAGCTAAGGAAGCAATGAAACTCAAATACTCGCATCTATTCGTGCCAAATGACGATAATGTTGAAGGTAATATCCCTATCCCTAACACTATTAAGATTTCTTTCTTGATTTAATGCATCAACTCTAATCCCGAGTTTAAGACTGAGATAGATAGGTGATGGCAGTTGAGAGTTCGAAAGTTCGCAAGTGAGCAATGAGGTGAGTTTTGGGGTTGTTCATGTTTTTATTCTATTCTTACTCGTCATTCGAGGACGAATGATCCCATGGGGGAGATGATGTAACACCTCGTGAAATTATCGAAATGCCCCTAAAACATAATCATGCGCACAATGCGTCTTCCAAATTTACGATCAGTACAAAAATTAAGTCAAAAAATAGTCTCGACCCAATTTAAGAGCAATCGAAGCAAAAAAAATTTTTTGCTAATTAATTCGGAGACAGTATTTGTTTGCATCCTTGGCACGATGCGGACAGGACATGTTTTTTTAATTTTTTGGTGAGATTTGAAATTTACGAAAAAATAAAAAATGCACTGGTCGGCGCCCCTAGAGCGTCGCGAACCAGTGCACATATTTTAGACTTTTTCTTTTAATTATAGGAAGGGTATTTTGGCATTTTCAACCCATTTTTAAGTCCCAAAATATGTTTTAAGTATTAAATTTGTACGAAAGGTTTTACAAACCTATTTTTCTAAGTCTAAACGAGAGTTTTTGAGAGAAAGAAGAACAAAGAATGGGGGGTTTCAAGTTCCGGTGTCAATTCTTGGCGGAAAACTTGATTATTCATCATTTTAGGTATGTAAAAGCTACCCAAAACATAGAATTGTTCTTCTATGTGCCCCAATATATAGATTAAGTTGTAAATTGTTAGTTGATAGGTCTTGGGTCGAAGTTCTTGAATATTTTCTTAAAGTCATCTTTTAAATCTTTTAAATTATGTTAAATTGACGATTATCATGTTTTTGTGAACTATTTACATGTATTAATTATGTGATTGTATATTTTTCATATATGAATTCTCTGTCAAAGACTTCAAGAATGAATTTAAGGATAATGTCTAGAGCCTTGATTGTCTGAATGTGATGATTGTTTCTGAATGTGATGATTGTTGGAGTCTGAGTCCTGAGATGAGCGTATTGATGGCTGAAATAGATGGAATAAGTGCTATTAGAGTTGAATAGGGTTAAACCATAAATTGAAGGGATAAATCCTACTCTTTGAGCTGATAGATGATGAGATGAGGTGAGTGTCCTTGCCCGTAGAGGCTGAGGGATGGGATTTTTGATGTATTGAAAGATATATGACCATATTGAGTCCTAAGAGGAATATTAGCACAGAAATAGATAAGAGGGAGAATTACTTGCACACATTAACTACGTGTCTAGCATAGGTGAGGATTGGACCATAAAAACAGATATTTTCTTTGTCCTGTAGAGGACTTGACAGACTTCTTTGGGGATCCCCGATAGACTCATTCATTATCTCGACAAGGTACTGAACGTATATGGCAATGACATCTCTTCATTGTATTAGCATTGGCTCATAGGTGCTGATTATTAGTTATAGATACTCCCAGATAGGTTCCGTGTTGATAATACTCTGAGGTTGATATGATTATGTGATGTATTAATGGATAGTAAGGTGATAGAGTCCCGTCCTTTATTCTGAGTTGAGGATGAGTAATTGATGATTTGATGTCATAGATATTGTTTACTTTAGCCCATTTTACATATAGTATATTCCACATACTAACGCTCCTTTGGCGTTGCATCATTTTACGATGCAGATACTATCGACAGAGGACTTCAATAGGCCGATCATTGATGTTCACAAAAATCCAAGACAGAGACTTGGTGAGTCCTCCCTTGTTTTCGAAGGATATGTTTATCTTTTCTTTATTTGAGTTATTTCATATGACTGTGGTAGCTATGACTTGTCATAGTACCTTCTTCAAGGTTAGCTATAGAGGCTTCATAGACATGGATAACTGATAATTAATGTTGGGATTATTTTTCCCGTTTTCTTATTATAATTGAGTTGCTCTTTTCTTCATATTCCATATGATAGTGATTGTGATAGTTTTTTAACTCACTGATAGCCCCTTTTTAATTACTTAATATCTTCCCCAATATGAATTGTTTGAATGAAGACAATGAGACTAGGTGGTCCGCTTGGGGGCTTGCAATTATTTTCAAGTGCCAGTTACACCTAGGATATCCTTCAAGGGTGTGACAGTTAATTTGGGATCATTGTAAAATATCATAGAACTGCAGTTTGATTTGCTTCAAGATATTTGTGCACACTTCAGGAGGTATTCCTTCAATTAATTTTCAGCATACTTTGTGTGTGATATGTATTTTGGGATTGTTGTCTATAGTTCATGTAAGTAGTATAATCTTGAGAATGTTTTCGCTGTCTGATATTTTTCAACAATTGGTATCAGAGCTTTGCTAGCATCTTTATGTATAAAGTAATATATGCGTATGTACAATTGTATGTATGTTTCGTGATTGTTATTTTTCATTATTATGAATAGAACTAAAAGTTTTTTCAGTATTGTTGGCAACATAAAATAATTTTGTTGTGAGTATTAACCTTTTAAAAGGCGGGGGAGAGGGGAGGGGTGGAGAGGGGTATTGTTGCACAAGGCTTTAACAAAGGACAACAACTTTGAACCTTAATAATGAGAATTGATATTTCTTTTTCATTAATTAAAAGTGGTATGATGTATAGTTTCTTGGTCATATGTTTGGGTAAAAGTAGATTTATCGAAAGTTATTAATTGTATTGTGACTGTTAATTGTTCCTCATATATTAGTATGAATGGACGTGCACATCATGTACTTGTAATTACTTTTAAAAAAAGAATTTCTTTTAGTTTATATGTTAATGAACTATAAGTATTTTGTTTGTCTGCTATAATTTATAAGGGGCACAATTATTATACAGCAAGCTGTAATTTTCATATGCATGTAACTATTTGTATATGTGTGAGATGGTACTAAAATTAAATAGTTATGAAATATTAAGTTTATATACTGGCTTAGATCTTCCTCCCTAAGAAATGAATTTAATACAATAATTATATATTTAATCACTAGTTTGATAATATGTATTAACTCTCCTGAGTAATATATGCTTGGATCAATGTAACTAGGATTCATGATTTTCACTTGACTTAACTAACAATAAACTCTCAACTAAGTTAGTTTTGTATAAGTTCATAGAATGAATAATCAATCATTTATACATGTATATTGTATGCGTAGTTCTCCAATCCTAATGATTGGCTATTCAAGATGCATGATGTATATGTATGTGATGAGTTTGAATTTAATTATTCAATATTTATATGACTGTATGATTGATCTATTGTAACTATTTTTTTTTCAATTTTAGATTCAACATGCCTTTTTTAAATCCCTTTATCACTACTTTGAATCAAAACAAACTTGAGGGTCATAACTATGTTGATCGAAGAAGAAATCTTGGTATTATGTTAATTGTTGAAGAGTATGAATTTGTACTCCATGAAGAGTGTCCATTAAAACTAGATGAATAGTCTAGTGATGAGGATAAGCGCGCTTATCAAAAATGGCAAAGAGCTGATGAGATGACATGGTGTTATGTTCTGGCTTTAATGTTAAATGTGTTACAATTGTTAGACCCCGTAATTAACTAAATGGACGTTAAGTGCTCATTCGGAGAAATTGTTGTGATTGAGGTGTCTTTTAAATTTTTCTAACTTATGGTGCGGGAGTATGGGATTAAGT
>JAOTQJ010000102.1:11635311-11657628 GCA_025642045.1 Solanum sejunctum
TGCAGGTGCGGTTAGTCAATAAAACAGAGGAAACTCTACCAAAATTTCTGTAGAATTTCGGGCTAGGTTATAAAGGAATTTGGCTTGGTAAGTGTTTGCATGCCCCTATCGGGCACTGGTCATGACCCCCGGGGTGGGGTGTGACAACAATATCATCATTAAGCATTGTCTGCTTTTTAGAATTTAAACAAATGATTGGGGACCAAAGTCACTCAGCTAAACAGACTTCCATGAGAAATCTCATGAACACTTAGGTGGCTGAAAGTACTCCTATTAAAGATCATGTTTTAGAGTTGGTAAGTCTTCTAAATGAATTAAAGGTGTTAGGGGCTGAAATTGACAATGAATCTCAAGTTGAGATGATATTACAATCTCTACCAAATATTTTTCAATAATTTTTTGTGAATTATAATATGAATAAAAGGAGTTTGTCTTTGGGGCAATTTTTGAATGAGCTGTAGGTAATAAAGACGATTATCAGAAAATAGGCACCAACTATGGCACTATAACTTGAGAAAGGTCCTACTTCTAAACTGAAAGGTGCACAGAAGAAAAAAAAGATTCACCAAGTTAAGGGGGTTGCACCTTCAATTGGAGGCATGAAGGAGCCTAAGAAAAAGTGTTTTCATTGTAAGATGCCAGGCATTGAAAGATGCAATATGCAATACTCTTAGCCAAGTAGAAGAACAACTCAGGTAACTCACTCTTACTTGTCATTGAAATATGTTTAGTTGCTATTTTTATCACTTTGTGGTATATAGACTTAGGAGTTACTAATAACATCTGCACCACTTTGTAGGGTTTTCACGAAACCTGCAAGTTGATTAGAGGTGAAGTTAGTGCTTTTTAAGGAGATGGCTTAGCAGCTCCAACTTTAGCATTAGAAAATTTAGTATTTCTTTTGACAGTGTAGAGTTTTAATATTAAAACACACATTATATGCACCTGTTATTAAAAAAAATAATTTTAGTTTCTAAAATTTTTAGAGATGATTATGATGCTAATTTCTCTTATTATAGTTGCCTTATTCATTATAATAAACATTTTATCGTTGCTAGTACATTGATTGGTGATCATTTTATTATTAATGTCACTCCAAAACTGCATCAAACTATAGAACTAAGTAATGTCAACCTTTCAGGTAAAAAAAAAAATTCTTGTGAATTTTGATGAGACTTATTTATGCAACTTATATATATGTTATATAAATCTAGATAGAGTTTTAAGGTTGGTTCGAGATGGAACTTTAGGTTCATTAAAAGTGGAGGCACTACCAACGTATGAATCTTATTTAGAAGAAAAAATGACCAAGACATCTTTTCGCTCAAAAGAAAATAAAGCCAGTGATGAATTAGAGTTAATTCATTCTGAATTGTGTGACCCGATGAGAATACAAGCGAGAGGTAGGTATGAGTATTTTGTGACTTTCATTAATGACTACTCAAAATATGAATATTTACTTGTTGCATCGTAAGTCTAACTGCTTTGAAAAATTCAAGAAATTTAGATAGAAACAAAGAAATGACATGAAAAATATATCAAATCACTATGATATGATGGTGGTGGTGAATACCTTTCTCATGAGTTCATTAGTTATTATCAGAATAAGAAATTACATCTCAAATGTTTGCACCTAAATGTCACAACAAAATGGTGTTAGCAGAAAAAGGAAACAAAACTTTTTTAGAAATAGTTAGATCTATGATGAGTTACTTTGATTTTTCTTATTCATTTTGGGGATATATATTAGAAATTGTAAATTATATTTTGAATCAATTCCTTCTAAGTCTGTATTTGTGACATCCATTAAATGGTGGACTGAACATAAATATAGTTTGAAACACATTCAAATTTAGGGATGTCTAGCACATGTGCTGGAAGGAAAGAGGAAAAAAATTAGAACCTAGAACAGAAGTATGTGTGTTTACTAGGTATCCTATAGGAACGAAAAGTGGTATATTTAATTCTAAAGAAAAGAAAGTCATTATAAATATCAATGCTAAGTTTCTAGAAAAGAATATTTTAATAAATTACGTTTTCAAAAGTAAACTAATTTTATAGGAATTAAGAAAAAAGATAACAAATCAATCTACTAAATAAAATGAAAGCAAAATTCAAACCCCCATATGTTAGAATTTACATACCATTATAATCTGGTAGTGAAACAAATGTTAATAGATATATAATTTCACAAGTACAAGTTTCTAAAAATTTATTATATCAAAGTAGTATGAGTAGTATTGAGAAAGTTGCATTAGAGGAAGAAGTTATTGATGTCTCTACATCACAAGATGTTGAGAATAACATAGAGACTCAAGATCCCATAAATGATGTGGTTCAACTACAAGATCATAATAAGGTGACTTTTTATATCTGCCTCTGCCATGTAGTGACTAGTCGTAGTGGAAAAGTGATAAGAAAATCACTTCGGTATAAAATCTTGAAAGAGTCTTTCAACAGAATCACTGAAGAGTTGAATATCGAACCCTTGAATTACAGTGAAGCATTATAAAATAAAGATGTAGAAAAATAAATCATTGCTATAAAATAAGAAATGAAGTCCATCCACTCCAATAAAATTTGGGATCTTGTAGAACCAATCCTGGAGATGGAGTCAAACCCATTTGATACAAGTGAATCTATAAGAAAAAGAGAAAATGTAGATGAAAAAGTACAAACTTAAAAAACTAGACATGTTGCAAAAGAATTTACTCAAAAAGAAGGAATCAACTATGAGGAAACTTTTGTGCTAGTAGTCATGCTTTAAGTCTATTGGAATTCTCTTATCCTTTGTTGCTCATTATGATTATGAAATTTGACAGATAGATGTTAAGACAGTTTTTCTTAATGAAAGTCTTGATGAAAGCATCTTTTTGCAATAATCAAATGATTTGATAGAAAAAAAAACACATGTTGTGCAAGTTTAAAAGGTCCTATGAATTAAAGAAAACTTCTAGGGCATGGAATACTTGTTTTGATAATGTAGTAAGGATTTTTGATTTTAAGCAATGTATGACGAGTTTTATGTGTACAAAAAGTAGAATAAGGACAAAGTGATATTTTTGATATTATATATAGATGACATCTGATTCATAGAAAATAATGTGGGCATAATGAATTCAATCAAGGAATGGTAGTGTACTAATTTAGATATGATAGATTTAGGAGAAGCTACTCATATCCCTGGGATCAAGATCCTATGTGATTGCAAGAAAAGAATATTAGGCTTATCTCAAGCTCTTTATATCGATACAACTTTCATCAGGTTCAACATGCATGATTCCAACAAAGAATTTTTTCCTTTCAGACATAAAATTTCTCTATCCAAAGATCAATGTCATAAGATAAATGAGAAAATAGAAGGCATGAAAGAAGTTCCTAATGCACCAGTTGTAGGAAGCCTTATGTATGTGATGTTATGCAATAGACCTGACATTTATTATGTCATAGGCATGGTTAGCAAATTCTAATCTAATCCTGGATGAGAACACTAGACAGTAGTTAAACATATAATTAAGTATATAAAAAGGACTAAGAATTATATGTTATTCTATCATTCGAGAATTGGTGCCCATAGGGTACATAAACTCAGATTTCACTAAGGACTCTAGAAAGTCAACCTCTAAAAATGTGTTTACTCTGGGAGTTGGAGTTGTTATTTGGAGGAACATCAAGTAAACCTGTGTTGCTAATTCTACCATGAAAGCTAAATATATAGCAACTTCTGAGGCAGCTAAGGAGGTAGTGTAACTCAGAAACTTTTTAAAAGACTTAGGAGTAGTTCCTACGATGGAAGTTCTGGTCACAATATTTTGTGATAATAATGGTGCGGTTGCAAATTCAAAAGAATGATGAATTCATAAGAAAACAAAACACATTGAGTATAAATACTATTTGATTCGAGACATAGTGCAAAGAGGAGATTTGGTGACTACGAAGATTGCATCCGAAAACAAGTTGATAGATCCTTTCACAAAAGCTTTACCACAAAAGTTTTGATAAACATGTTGAAGGAATGAGTGTTGGAGTTGTGGGTGCATGGTTATGAGTCTAAATGAGAGATTGTTAGGATAAACCATGTAATTACATAGATAGATAGATAGATAGATAGATAGATAGATAGATAGATAGATAGATAGATAGATAGATAGTATTATTTGATCAAGGATAAATGAAAAATTTTAAAGTTAAATTATTTCTAATTCTAGCGTGATGAATTTTTTTTTTGGAGGGAGGGGGGAATTAAAAAAAAAGGTGTCATATAAAATGGGATGGGAGGAGTACACACTAAGAAAAAAGTTTCTATTTTCAAAATTTCAATTGTGATTACAAGTCATTGAGTGGTTCATGACTGGACAATAAATTTGAGGTACTACTATTTATTTGTCGTGCGTCATTTTATCCTGGAAGAATATATTCCATAATCTCGGGTACTTGAGAGGAATATTTTCTTATTGAAACTCTGTGAATTCAGCGGACTTGACTCTTCTTCCTTTCCATCTTGTTGATTATACAATTTTTTCTTTTTAGAATTTACTTAACTTTGTATTGTATATTTTATTATTTATATGAAATTGATTTGAAGTTATTTTATTATGAAAATATACTTTACACTACGCAATTATTATTATATATACAACAGGTAAGATAGTATTTATGCCTCGTCACAATTTGAGACAAGTAAAGCTTCAAAATGTCTACCACATTTTAAGTATGAAAAAGAACTGACTAATTGTGTCACAATTAACAGCTTCAGAAAATTATGTCTTGTTTAGCTCAACTAATATAAAAATATATCAAAATTCAAAAGCTATAAATATACAAGTCACGAAGGAAAGAAGATTGTAGCGAATTCATATTATGCCATTTGAGACAATTTATGTAGAAAAGACTTAAGAGTAACGAAATAGTTGACCCTGCCGTGAACGTATTGGGCACCTAAGTTACAACAAGTTGAAAAGCCTAGTGAAATAATAATAGGAAAAAGTTCTTTCTAAGTTTGAGATTACAGGAGACATAATATGGGTTGGATGTTAATATATGAAAAAGCGCATCAACTTCCCTATCAAAAATTGAAGTATCAAGCCAAGGAAACTCTTAATAAGAACATGTCACATGTCAAATGACACAACATGACTAATCAAATCAAAGGCTAATAAAAAAATGTCATGTGTATAAGTGACATATATTTTGAAGAATTAAATGTCTTCATATCAACTTTATTCTTGTTGGTCGAGAAGAGTTTGTTCTCATCAAAACTCTTTTTAATTTCAAAACTATAAATAAGGGTCTCATAATTTAAAAAAAGGATTCAAAATTAATCAAAAGAAGCAAAAGAGATTGCTAATGGATCAAATGCCACGAATTTTCTCCATGCAAGTCAATATTCAAAGAACATTCAAGCTGAAGATCATAATTCATAGCGTAGAAATTAAATTCATTGTTTTGACAAATATCCAAATGTTCGCACTGGATAAGTCAAATCAAATTCAAGATCAAGATATTGCAACCTTCGAACCAAATCAAATCCAAGTATAACACCGTTTCTGTTATTGTTGGAAGAATCAGAAGAATATCATAGAGATTGTAATACTTATATTATAAAAAGAATCATTTTATTCATCAAGATGATTACAAATCTGCTTTTCTCTTGGTTCTTCTCTTTCTCCATGATTCGAGAGTCATTAATGGTGTATTTCTCAATCTAGGGTGATGTGGACGTCCTTAAGATTAATTTTATGATTTTTCTTAAAGTATTTGATTGTCAAAAAGAGTTAGGTCACATCTTAATTTATTTGTGAATATTCCATGAATTTATGAAATTTTTTATCAAAATACTCTTCAAGAGAATATATCACCCTTTATATATATATAGACATGCAATAGGATTTACAATATAGTAATTTCCTAATCAAAACTAAACTTGTCATATAATGTCACATAAAATTTAGATGTGTATGGTTCCAATGAGACAACTGAGTAGCCAAGAGGCCGTCTATAACAAGTGGAACGTACAGTAATGTCAAGAGTTCAATTCTTAGTGTTTTTCTGGTCATTTGTATCTTCTCTACTCTCTTATTGACTATGTCAAACAAAATAGTATGAAGCAGGAAAACAAGAAAAAGGCACTGTTATTGTACGTACCTCATGGGGTTCAATATACCAACCATTCAATTTGGCTTGGTGAATAAGGTATGTGATATCAGAGTGGGGTTGCTGTTGGGGTGGGGTTTGGGGACTGGCAGTGGCATGGATGATAGTAGTACTACTGGCTGATTCTTGTTGGTTTTCTTTATTGTTAATGATTAAGTCCAGAAAACCATTATCTTGTGCCACCTGAAGACAATACCTCAAATAATTTTGTGTCCTTTCAAGTCTCATTTTGTACATGCTCTTCATCTCTTTCTGCTGCTCTAGTTCCTTCTCCCTTTCTTCCACTTTTCCCTAGTAATTAAAAACCATGAATCCTCATTTGTTAGTCTTAACTGATGGTAATTTGGAAAAATCAAGTTTCTCTTGACATGGAAATAGTTGAAGATTGACACTAGCTAGGTGAAGAATTGCAACAATTCAAGATCACTAGTGATATTTTAAATGTAAGATTCCTCTTTACCACCTCACAAGTTTCAAATCTCTCTTTTTCTTCCTCTGCCAAATTAGATGGTGCATATAAAATGGGACGAAGTATTTGTTTTATGGATATAGGATTTGCTTAGAGTGTTACAAGAATACTAACTACTGTCTACTAAAGTCATTCTTTTTTTCCCTTTGCTTTTTTAATCGAAGATCCATCTCATTGAGACTGGATGTAGTTTTATTAATATGCAAAAGAGTACAAAGGCAGAGGAAGGGGGTTCTCTGATCCTATAGTTTGTAGCTACGCCAACTTTCACGGAATGTGGGTAGAGAATTCAGCTTTCAAAAATTGGCTAATTCTATTTAAGAATCCCCCCAACTCAGTCAGTCACTCATATAGCATATATAATGCAATGGTCCAAAAACCCAAATAGCTAATAGGCAACCAGTAATTGTCTGTAGTATTCTATATAAAAAAACTTAAAAATTCAGTTGCATTACCTGAGGAAGGTGATGATATTGCGGTGTTTGAACAAGTTTGACTTTAGGCCCCAAAATTAAACAGTCAGATAGGCTTTTACACCATCCGCGCATGTTCAACTTGAGCGGAGTACCACTGCTGCTTTTATGAGACTTGTCAGAAATAGTACCGTTCATCTTGGATACCCTATGTACGTAGTAATGTTATTCTCAAGTTGATAAGTTTAAATTGCATAAGCATAATACAAGTAGTCTTTGTAGTGAAATGGCCCAACCAAGAATGTTAGAGGAGGATGAAGACAGAATGGGCGGACCATGTAATGACCCATTTTATATCATGGTGGTATTCTTTGGACGGCTTTGGGGTGCAACAAATTAAATTCATCAAAATTAAATAAACTAACATTATTAGAAATTTTTGTTCTATAATGTTAAATAGTTTTTAAACATATAAGTTTTGTTTGAAGAAAAAAATAAGAGCTATAATAACATATCTAATGAAATTCCACAAGTATAACAAATTTCGATATGGAGAAAGATAGTGAAAAGATATTGAAACAAGAAATAGTGCAAGAGTAGTCACAATAATAATAAAATTATGTGATGATCGAAATGCCATAAACAAAATACTTGAATAGATTATTATTAACAAAAATGATAAATTAAAACTATAATATACCTTAAGAAAGATAACATCACTAATCCTAATAAAAGCCCTCCACACCCTCCTAGGCGCTTCAACCGTTTAAAATGCATTTTAAAATTTGTGTTAAAGTAGTATTTAAACATGGCGAATGCTTTTTAAAATTGTTTAAACTTTATTCACGTGCCATTTTGCAAGGTAGAGAACAGCATATTTCCCCTTGTATGTACGATTTTCTCGAGGCTTTCACGTACGAACAGAATGTTCGATGAAATCTATATATAGTGTAGCACCTGTTATTTTGGATTCTTTCCAACTTGCTAAAATATATGACAAACTACATCAAATTAACAATTAATTGAATTTATTTTTATTGATCAATCATCTAATCAGCAGTTTTTACTCAATATAATATGAAATCATGATGTCCTGATGATTTTACCTGGTAAGATACTTCTTTCATCTCAATTATGTAATATTTTTCATTTTTCTAGAATTAATTTGAGTAAAATTTTATATTAAATTGTATTTTCGACTTAGTAGAACTCAAATTTAAATATTAAAAAATTATATTAAAATTATTCTAATAATTTTGAATATAAATAAAATTTTTAAAAAACATTAATGAAACTGAACGGGAAGGTAATTGTTCCTTGATGTGGGTTTTTTTTTATCCTCGCTAAGATAACATTCTACATATTGCACTTCACATTCTTAATTTAGTGATTTCACCAAAACGGAAAGAGTGAGACCGAGCAGTAAAATATTGGTCAATAAACCAAACGGAGCTAACTATATGTGATGATCCAAACGTTCTTAGAGCCCATTTGGCTTAGTTGAAAAAAAAATAATTTTAAAAAATATTTTAAAAGTATTTTTTAAAGTATTAAAATTTATTTGAAAAATAAGCAATTATGTATTTGAATAAAAATGTTGTAACCGAAAAAAAATTATTTAAGTGTTTGACACATAAGTGTTAACATTATAAAAATTGATTACTTAAAAGATTTTTATGTCTAAAAAAATAAAATAAAGTAAAATAAATTTATATTTTGATTCAATATCAATATAAACTTATTATTTAAGTAAATTTTATATACACAATTTATTTTTAATTTTTAAAATATATAACTTAGATAGATCACATAAAATTGTAAGATGCCTCTTTTTTCATGATCGAAATCGAAATATGATTGAGATATTCAATTGTCAAAATATATCAATTATTCCAACTTTCTCTTGCTCTCTCAAGAAACTTCCAATATTTAACCAACCAATGATGTTTATTCTTTCTAATGACATGCACGTCGCTTCTTATTTCACATATAAAATTTAAGATATTTTTAATTTACATTCATGAATAATAATATTTATTATCATTCACGTATTTTTCTTACTATCGTAAATTATTTATTAAAAAATAGTGAAAGAAGGACAATATATGTAAATAAAAATATATTCATATTCCAATATTAGAAGGTTTGATACAAATAGAAGTGTTTAAATAAACAAAAAGAGCAGCGGTGAGAAGAACACTGTTGGACAGTAGTTTCGAAGAGCAGATAGTGTTGGGCTATGGTTTGAATTGAAATAATGAGAAGGGAGAGAGTAGTTAGGGTTACTTTAATTAAGGATATTTTTGGAAAAAATATTTAGGGTAAATAGATAATTTTTTTGGTCAAACTATAACAACTTTTAAGCTAAAAAATAAAAAGTTGGGGAACAACTTTTAACTTTTAACTTATTGTAAATAATTTTAATTTTTTTAAGTTGTTCTGAAAATTGTCAAATACTTTTATAAGCTAAAAAGAGTTTAAACGCAGGTTTGACCAGCTAAGCTAAGCCAAACGGGCTCTTAAAGGGTGTTTGGATGAGCTTAAAAGCTGATCAAACCTGCATTTTAGTTTTTTTTAGCTTTCGAAAGTGTTTGATAAATCCTAAAATGTCTTAAAATAAGTTAAAAATAACTTAAAAGTTAGAAGTTGGTTTTCCTCTCTACTTTTTTCTTTTTAGCTTAAAAGTTATTTATGTTTGACCAACAATTTATCTTTTTATCCCTAATGTTTGATATAATTCTATATTATTTTGCTCTACTTTTTTTTCTATTTTTTTCTTTCATTTTTTTAAAAAATTTGTTCTTTCTTTTTTCCGTTCCTTGCTCTTTCTTTTTTCCGTTCCTTGCTCTTTCTTTCTTCCACTTTTTTCCTTCTTCCTGTTATTTTCTTTTCTTCCATTTTTTCTTGCTCTTTTTTTTTTCTTCTAAATTATTTTCTCATTTTATTCTTTTTATAAATTATTTGTGGTAAAGAAGAATATAGCCATTACTCATTACAAATATAATTAAAGAAAATGCTCAAATATTTCATATTTTTTATTAAAACTATATATTTAGTAAGAGAAATTGGGACATGTACGTAAACTTATAGAAGGGAATATTCCACCATTTAGTTTAAGTAAGACCACTCTCTAAACTCCTAAAATCCTTTCCAAACCCTCCCAACTTCTCCAAAGATTCTAAGGTTTCAAGATTCTTTCATTAAGGACCAAGCTTTAAGATTCTCCCAAGTTTCATCCATCTTCTTCAAGACCTCAAGATATATATGTATTTTCATCCATGGGTCCTTTCACCCATGTAGCCCAAAATGCTTTTCAATTAAATCTTTCATTTTATGATTTGAATCACTATAGGTACTTCCTATTTTTATTATTATGAAGGATTTAAGTTGGAATTTCAATTATTGATTTGAAATGCATGAACTCCTATAATGAGTTGATACTATGAATTTCTTTATGATATTTAGGCTATGCATCTTATAATACTATGAAATGCTATGAATATTTATAGCTTTTGAGATGATTCTTATAATGTCCTAACTAGTGGTTTTACTATGATAATGGTGGTTTATTTGAAAGGTTTCCAAATGATCATATTTTACTTTATTCCCAATACTATTAAATAATAATTTTAAGTCCTTATGCATAAACCCACCATTTGACTAAGATTATATGAGCAAGCATCTTATGTTGATGAAAGGTTTTATTGCAAGCTATGCAAGTCACAAATATCATGTGTGATTATGGGCTGCCAAGTATATTATGAATTCATCTAAATTTCTATGAATGTTAAGTAAGATCATGAAGCCCTTTGATGCTATGTTACACCCTCTTGTGAAAGGAAAATGCTTACTTGAAATGGTTAAGGGTGTTGATGAGCCACTCCTACTATTCTATTATATTTTAGAAATTTTACATGTCATCATTATGCTTATGTTGTGTATTTCGTAGGACTAGTCCTAGCACTAAATGAGGCTTAAGGTGGGGGCTCGACCAAAGGGGTCATTATATAAAGTATTAGTCTCATAAGTATGTGCAAATATAGGTTACCATTATTTCAATAAAATGGGCTTACACTAGTAGATCCAACTAGGTCAAGTTTCTCACAATGTGGGGTATGGTCTATCTTGGAAAGTAGACTTCTCCTTTATTGATATGGAGGCAGCACCAGAATTCCATGTAGTAGATCGCATGGTCTTATATGTCAATTGTGGTGTCCACCCACATATGTATATTCTATGTAATGATATCTGAGTTACCTTTCATGTATGTTTTAATTAAGCCATTGATCATTCATATCAGATTCATGTCAGATCACTTATATGATTTATGATTTCATTATTACATTACATCCTACATACTTAATATATTCAAAGTACTAACACATACTTTTTGCCTATATGATCTAACTATCCAGGGACCAGAGCTCCTTACTATCCACCTTCTCATGGGTAGTTGATATGTGAAGATTGTTGCGTGTGGTGAACCCTCTACTTTGAGGGCAACAAACAATTTCTTTCAAAACCTATCACGATCCAAGCCTAGGGCCTAGATATGACATAGTTAATGAAAAAACCGAAGGGACCCCAAACAAGCCTTTTTAAGAATACATAGCACATCCTTGGTTTGTAAACCCATAAATAAATAATAAAGAAGTAGAAAAAAATTCTAGGGGATATAGGACGTTGGGCTCACGCTATAGGGACATTAGGGACTTAGGACTTTCATCACAACAATATAGTTGTCATCAACACATAGAGAGGAATATGGGCCTAAGAGAAGTCTTCCATAATTACAAAAGCATAACGAGTCAAGCTCATAAGTACATATCCAAAAACCATATTCAACAACACTTCTTATAATAAATAGAATGGGGGCCAAGACATCTACTAGGCTCACCCTCAAAAGATAGTATTAAAAAATGGATAAGTTTAATGAAAAGCATGAAAGTAAATAGATATTATTCCTAGAAGTGAAGGACTCACTGATAGCAAATCTTCGCTCGAGTTGTCTAGACACATGGAGGAGGAGGATGGAAAGGAGCTCTAATCCCTACATGGTTAGATCATGTAGGAAAATAGTATGCGTTAGTACTTGAAATGTACTAAGTATGTAGTGTGCAATGAAACAAAGAACATAATACATGATTAAATAATATACATAATCATAAATCATCGGAAATAAGCTCAATATGCATATTTCCTAAGTACCATAATCATAGTATGCATGAGGAATTATCATGTCACATAACATATCATACATATAGGGGAAGAGACTATAACCGACATATAATACCAAGTGAGTTACTACTTGCAATCCTGATGTTCACTCCACATCAGACAAGGAGTGGTCCACTTTGTCAAGGTAAACCAAGCACTTTCTTTATGGGAACCTCCCCATTTCGAATAAATTCTCTATAAATAACTTACGAGAACTCCCCCCCTTTTCGCTTAATCTTGCTTCAACAACCTTACGAGAACACCACTCTTTTTGGTATTCATTTAACATGTATTGTACAGGAACTCCACCCTTTTAGGCCAATCATGTAATCCTAGATAGTATGGATCCATTAGCTAATTCGGAAACCTATGGTGGCAACATAGTTATACGATAACAGATATCTACCAAAATCATTGGTGTCGCTCAACCTGGTTACTCAAAGAAACCAGGGGGAGTCCTCATCAGCATAATAACCTAACTAAGAGGTTAGGGTCAAATCCTACAGGGAATCATAGTTCAAGATAAAAGTGACTTGTTGGACTAAGCAATCGTAGGATCTGAGGATTGCAATAAATGAAAGTACTAACTACATGATATCTAATTAGCAATTTAATTAGAAAATATAGGAAAATCTTAGGGATGTGCAAATATGAGAACATCTCTATCAGCTAGGTATAAATATTTGACTAAACGAGTTTATAATGAGTGAATAGGCTAGGTTGCTTGTAACCCATGTTCAGCTATGATACATGAGTGTTTTCATATGACTCAACTAGGAAATCATATGTAGACCACCAAAGATACGCTTCTCTAAGAAGTCTCAGCAAAACCCCTAATACCTTGGCCATCGAATCCGTGGTTGTGGAGTTCAACTAAAACCCTAAGAGGTTTCTAGTCATTAATCAATTCCATACTTCAATGATTCTGACTTATATCCTTGGCCAACCGATTGCTTGTAACCGGTTGTACAAGGACATAAGCTAGAATGATCAGAGTGTGGAATGAATTAATAGCTAGAAACCTCTTGGGGTTTCAGTTGAACTTCACAACCATGGATTCATATAAAATGTCCAACAAATACCTTTATACATAGATAAGAACGGGGGCCAAGACAAAGTAACCAGGCCCACCCTCATGTCAAAATAGACAATAGTGAAGAATATCTCAATACATAATAGCAGAATCATAGACTAAGGTCCCCGGAGTGGTGGACTCACCAACTAGCTTAAATAGCACCAAACTAGCCAGTGGAGGAGAAAGAGGATGATCAACTTGGCCATCCGTTCCTATATAGTGACATCATGTATGCATTAGTACATTTGAATATAATAAGTATGTAGGATGCAATGTAAACAAGAATTGAGCATCATACTCAGAATGCATAACAATAGGCAATAGGTATACTTATAACAATATGACATGTATGATAAATGCATAAGTAATATATGCTTAAGTAATTCATGCTCATATAGAATATCATATTAGTAGAAGAGACCAAGCTAGATTTCAAAAGTACAATCCCCTTGGTAGGTTAATGATGATAATTCCCATCACCCTAGTGTGTGAGGTACAAACTCCTCATCAAGGTTAGTGATGATAGTACCCATCACCCAAGTGTGTTAGGTACAAACCCCTCATCAAGGTTAGTGATGATAATACCTATCACCCTAGTGTGTGAGGTATGAACACCTCATCAAGGATAGTGATGATAGCACCCATCACCCTAATGGTTGAGATGTTGAACCCTCAAATAGGTCACCCGGATCGGGTATGATCTAATACAATACTTTATATAGAATATATCATATACATAAGCTCATTTCATAATCATATAGTCAATCATATCATATCTCATGCTTTGGACCTTAAACTTCTCAAGAACCACAATCGGACATTTTATCAAACACTTAGAGGGTATTTAATGCTAGTATAATAATAGAGATGAAATCATGCAAGAAAATCCATTGTAAAACCATCAATAAACACCTTGCAACATCCTCTAGAAATATACATCAAAACCCCTTATCAAATCTTATAATAGATCTAAGATTTATAGCTGAAAACATAGCAAAACAATCACAACTTTACACAACTTTAACACAGTCTGCTGTGAATTTCATAATAATCAAGACTCATTTGTAAATCAACTTTAAATTATAAAATTTGAGTAAAAGGAGTCTTGGATATCATGGGAGAAAGGAACTATGAAAGAAACCCACATACCTGAGATTAGAGATGAACTTAGTGAACATGGAGATGGAGACTTAAAGCTTGAAGAAGAACCTTAAAGGAGAATCTTTGCTTGGGATGAGGGTTTGGGACTTGAGTTTGGGGAGTGAAAATATGACTAAGTGTTTGAGTGAGTATTGGAAAATGTTTAGGATGATATGAGGATGAAATTTGGCTAAGTATAGGTAAAAATATATTTGGGAACACTTAGTCCAAGACATAGAAGTCTTGGACCGAGCTAAAAAAACAGTCCCCAAAATGTACTAGGGCGCGTCACGAGGGCAACGCGAAAACCCACTGGAATTTGCATTCTTTGAATTTCATAATTGCTAATATTTTGCTCTTAAATCAGAGATAAACCCTTTTCACCTAAGTTGCACCCTCTAAACAAGAATATGAAATCGGATTTTTGAAATAGCAAATGCATTTTGAGATATATAAAATTTAAAATTTTGGGCATTTTGAGGCACATTTTTGGACACTTTTCGAGGTCATTACAATTTAAGCCACACATGATAGAAATTAAAGATTTGAGACCAAACATAGAATCTATAGTCATAAGTAATAAGATTGAATAGATATTAGTTGATTATCACCAGCCAATCTACTCCAATTGCTTTCCAAAAGCTTGAAAACCCTATCTACCCTTATACTCTAAGAGGAAAGTTCTATGTACTCCTCTCTAAAACTAATAAGAAGAATATGTTCTAATATGATATGCATAATGTCCTTTCTAAATTTCTTATATACTCCATGCGAATCTGTGAAAGGTTATGCTACAAAATGCCATTTGATGGTCAAGGTCGACCATCGCTGACACTCCAATTATGCGTCGAATATGCACTTGACCATTTTTCTCTTCATCTTTATAAGGATTTCTCTTTGGAAAAACTAGGTGATGGATCTTCACTCCCCCAATTTAATTCGGCAATTCCTGAAAGTTTCCATCATTTCACCTTCTTGTCAGGCTTTTGGGGCTTTGAGTGCTGCAACTTTAGGTGAGCTCTTGTGCCAATCAGCGATGCACCAAATATGAACTGTGATATTAATTCTAATGTTGGCTTGAGTTGGAACCTTGGTTGATGTAATGCTAAGCAATCTCTCTGAGTGTTTGGCAGATCACCTGCTGTGTAGGCAATACTGCTTTTCTTTGCCTTTTTACATTTTTACTCCGTTTTAAAGATGTTGCCAAGTATTGCCCATTTGTGCATTTTTAATCCTATTTCATAACACAATGCATGCATATTTTTTTATAGATTTGAAATAATAACACACTAAAAATAATGTTTATTTGCAAGCTAGCCCCAAAATGAGTCTAAAATCTAGATTCATCAGTCCTCTCGTTGCTAGGTCATAATCTCAAGGAATACTCAAATCATACTTATAGCCATAATATGCTAAACATCATAATATCATAATACTTTCATGGATTAGTTTACAAAATCCAAAGCTTCACATATCAAGAGATAGGACTTCACGACTTTCATAACTTTCATGACTTTCTCAGTTCTTTCATGTTTCACAACATGCATAATATCTCTTCAATTCATACCATTCATAATTTGTATATCTTGCCATAAGGCCCTCAACATCATGGAAGCTTGGCATAGATTTTATTTCAAAACTATGGTGCGTACATAGACATAACTTAAAACCATGTAAATCATGAGTAAATGCCAAGAGAGTTGCAAAAGAGAGTCACTTATTCATTATTCAAAGAACCCACCAAAACATAGTAAAGACTTAGTTAGTACATAATTGAACCCTCATATAAATCATAGATTTCACATGACTTCATAATGATGCATAAGGATAAACCAACATAAAATACTTCATATTAGCTTCATGTAAAAGAGTTCATAAAATCATCATGTATTATCATAACTTGAGAAAACATAAAGGACAAGAGGAATGGTTGAACTTGTGGAGGAAAGATCTTCATAATCAAAAACTGCATTCCTTGGTAATTTAGCAGAGGAAAATTAGACTTGGAGTTGACAAAATCCAAAACTATAGTTTACTTTCTTCCTCTTGAAGCCTTAGGGGACTTAAGGGAGTTTGGGAGTGTTTTAGGACTTAAGTCTTGTTGACAAGTAATTAGAATAGAAATGTTGAGGGTGTAGAAGGCTGGAAAGTAAGGATTTGAGGACCTAATGAGTGCTATAACTTAGAATAATAGGAAATGTAAAATTTTCCCTCATTAAAATTCTGTCAGACAGGATCACGAGACCCCGTTCATGGGTTATGGTCCAACTTATGGGTTGTAGGTAAAGATCTCATTTGATGCCATTTAAGAATCTCTGAATCACATTCTACGACCTGACTTAGAGCTCATAAGTAACTTTATGGACCATCGGATAAGTTGTATACCCAATGTTAGAAATTATCATTTTCATTAAGTCTAATTTGAACCTACGAGCACTTATTAGGGCCAGTGGAACCACTTACGGCCCATAAGACCCCTCATAATACCTGACACGTAGAAAATTTTTAGAACTCATTTCTTGCACTCATCAATCTCGGATGGAGCCAAAGATTCATTATTTTTTGGTTTTGGCATATGATGGAATAAACCAAAATGGTTTTTTAAACTGTCTGCTCTTCTTTCAATTGTGAAGTAGCAGTTAGTCAATGCACCTTTCGATGCTCATCATGGGTCATCTGGAAACAATCGCGCTATATTTTTAAACATAGGGGTCAGGCTGCACATCTGACCCCCCTTACCCCGCAATGGGCAGGAGCCTTTGAGGCATTGGGGTAATATTCGTTGTTTTGTTGTTCGTTGTATTTCTTATACTTTTCATACTTCTCATAGGTGGGGCCTTATAATATCTCCCCTATGGGAACATTCATCCCTGAATGTTGCTAAGTCAAGCTCTAAAGAATGGAACACACGCATCACATGCCAAATGCAATATATGCACCATGAAAATCTTTAAATCATACTTCAAAGAACAATTATGATGCAACCTCAAAATCACATAACCATGCATAGATGACATGAAAAATCATATGCAAGGAAATAAGGTTGTTAATTAGGATAAGCCCATATACCTCAAGATTGATTAGATTGGAAGAGATAGGGGTACTATTTTTTCATATCTGCTTTGGCTTTTCACGTGGCACTCTCAACTTCTTGGTTTCTCCAAAGGACCTTGATGGAGGATATGACTTTGTTCCTAAATCGCTTGACTTGCCTAGCCAATATTTCTACTGGAACTTTCATATAAGTCAATTTCTCTTCAACATTCACCACTTCCAAGGACAAAATGGAATTAGGGTCTCCAATACACTTCTTCAACATTGAGACATGAAAAATCGTATAAACCATACTCATTTTCATGGGCAACTCTAATTTATATGCAACTTTACCAATGCGCCTCAAAATCCTATAAGGCGTTGCATACCTAGGGCTTAATTTTTATTTCTTACCAAATCAAACTACACCCTTCATTGGCGAAACCTTCAAGCACACCCAATCATCAACTTCAAATTCAAGGTCTCTTTTTCTTGTGTCAGCATAGGACTTTTGCCGACTTTTAGCTGCCTTCAATATCTTCCTTATCATCGTCACCTTTTCTAAAGCTTCTATAACTAGATCTAGTCCCAAAAAAGCCATCTCCCATACATCAAACCAACTAATCGGGATCTATTTTGCCTAACATAAGAATCTTCAAAGGGAGTCATTCCAATGCTAAAGTGATAGCTATTGTTATAAGCAAACTCAATAAGTGGAAGATGCTCATCCTAACTACCCTTAAACTATAAGATACAAGCCCTAAAATATCTTCAAGAGTTTGAATGGTTCTCTTGGCTTGACCATCCGTTTATGGGTGAAATCTCATGTCAAGCTTGACTTTAGTACCAAGGCCCCTTTGAAAAGACCTCCAAAAATGAAATGTGAATTGAGCACCATGATAAAAAATAATAGCCAATAGAACCCTATGTGGCCTTACCAACTCAATAATATACAACTTGGCATAGTCTTCGGTACCATAGGTTATCTTAATCGGTAGGAAGTGAGCCAATTTTGTCATTCATTCAATAATGACCAAAATAGAATCAAAATACTTCCTAGTATTTGTCAAATTGATCATAAAATCCATGTTGATCTCTTCCCACTACCAAGTAGAAATCTTGATATCTTATGCTAGGACACCCAACCTTCGAAGTTCATCCTTGACTTGTTGACAACTATGACAATCAACTACGAATTTGGCAATATTTCTCTTCATACCACCTCCACCAATAGACTTTCCTCAAATCTTCATAAATTTGGTAAGAACCAAGGTGAATAGAATAAGATGAATTATGTGCCTCTGTCAAGATTAATTCTCTCAATTCATCAACATCAGGCACACATAACCTACCTTGGTACCTAAGAACACCATCTCCCTCACAAGAGAAGACCTCCTTGAGTGAGCGCATACTAAAGATTTTTATGGTCGGTGAACATATCTACATGAACCCCATACAAATAGTAATGCCATATCCTCAAGGTAAATACCACAATCACTAATTCAAGATCATGGGTGGGGTAATTACGCTCATGCACCTTTAGTTTCCTAGAAGCATAGGCAATGAATTTGCTATTTTGCATCAATACACACCCCAACCCAACTTTTGAAGCATCACAATACACCATAACTCCTTCTAACCCTTCTGATAGAGTCAAAATAGGAGCTGATTTAAGGTTACCTTTCAAAATTTGGGAACTTCTTTCACATTTATTGGTCCATACAGATTTAGCCTTTTTTTGTGTCTACTTTGTCGAAGGAGAAGCAATTGAAGAGAACCATTCACGAATCTCTTATAGTGATCCACCGAGCCAAAGAAACTCCTAATATCCATTGGAGTCAAGGTTCTACGTCAATTTCTTATCAACTCTGTCTTTTTTAGATCCACGTTAATGCCTTCACTCAACACCACTTGCCCTAAGAATGACACTTCTTTCAACCAAAATTCGCATATATTGAACTTGGCAAATAGCCTTTCTTCTTCAATTTTTGCAATACTACCCTTTGATGTTTAGCATGATCCACTTCACTGTGACAATAGATCAAAATATCGTCAATGAATACTACCACAAACATGTTGAGGTAGGGTTGAAAGACCATATTCATGAGATCCATAAGAATCACTAGAGCATTGGTTAGGCCGAAGGTCATCACCACAAATTCAAAAAGCCCATATCTTGTTTAGAAAGCTTTTTGGGGATATCACACTCCCTTATCCCTAATTGATGATACCTGGATCAAATGTCAATTTTTGAGAAGTGACTAGCCCCTTGAAGTTGATAAAATAGGTCATCTATCCTTGGTAAGGGAAACTTGTTCCTCACGGTGACCTTATTGAGTTACCAATAGTCGATGCTCATTCTAAGTGAGTCATCTTTCTTTCTTACAAACAACACTGATACACCGCGAGGAGACTCACTAGGCCTTACAAATTCCTTCTCCAATTAGTCTTTAAATCGGTTTAGTTCTTTCAACTTTGCCGGGTCCATTTGATAGGGAGGAAAGGAAATGGGTTGAGTGTCAGGAAGAACTTTTATACCAAGTATATTTCCCTTTTGGGAGAAATATCGAGAAGTTTATCAGAAAAGACCTCAAGAAATTCGTTGACTATCGGAATTGACTCTATAGAAGGGACTTTAGACTCAACATCCCTAACCCACACAAAATGATAAATGTAACCTTTGATATCAACTTCTTAGACTTAATACAAGAGATAATCTTACCCTTTAGCATCGAATCATGACCTTCCCACTTAAGGACAAGTTTATTAGAGAATTAGAGTTTAACTTACGAGTCCTATTATCAATAGTGGCATGATATACATGTAACTAATCCATCCCAAGAATGATATCAAAATCTATCATGTTTAGTTCAACAAAATTACAAGGCAAAAATTTATGTAATATAGACACGAGACAACCCCTATAGACTCTTGTAGAAATAATTGACTCACCGATGGGGATAGACCCCTCAAAGGGTTCACATAACAATTCAGGATACACATAAAGCCTATTAGCAATAAATGGAGTAATGAAGTATAGAGTGGATTCTAGATCCAATAAATCATATACATCACAATCATAAACTTTTTTACTGATAACAACATCGAGTGCCTCATCAACCTCTTATCTCTCTTCAAGAGCATAAAATTGTTTGTCACGTTAAGCACCTCTTTGTTGGGAATCTTGTGCCCTTTTATCACTATGAGCACCTTTTACTTGAATATAACTATCCCTACCCTTGTTTTGAGCATAAGGATATTCAGCTATTTTGTGGTCTATCATGCGACATCCAAAACAAGCACCCACATCTCTATAGAATCTACCACTATGATTTTTACCGCACCTTCCATACTAGCAATGATATGGCCACCATGGAGACCTTAAACTTTGGGGTTGGAAGCCAAATAATTAGCAAACCTTTGGCCCTGGGCATTGGAGTACCCTTGGCCTTGAAACTTTTGGCCTTGTTGGAAGCAACCACCCTTCGTTCTTGAAAGCCTCCATCAAGTCGAGCCCTCTTGGACTTCACCATCTTTATCTTTCTAAGCTTCTTCCCCTCAAGTTGTTTAGCATATGTTATAAGACAATAAATATCCTTGTACCAGATAAGAATGGTGGTATGACACTCTTCATGTATCAAGTTGGACACACCCGAAACAAACTGGTGCATCCTTGTCACAGCATCGGCAACCAAGTAAGGAGCATACTTTATGAGACCATTGGAATACTCCCTAAGACTTATTGAACCTTTCTTGAGGTTTATTAACTTCATCATATTCGCTTTTCCTTAGCTCGATAGAGAAGAAATAGTCAGGGAAAGCAACTTTGGATTCCTCCCAAGGGATGGGCTCATTATCCGCCCTTTCCATTTCCATTGGTTGTACCATGTTTGAGTAAGGCCCTTGAGTTAATAGTAAACTAATATTGCCTTCTCTTTTGAACTTACCCCATGATAGCCAAGACTTTCTACACTTCATCAATGAACTCTTAGGGGACTTCTTCCACCTTCGAGCCATAGAATTTTGGAGGATTCATCCTTGTGAAATCCCTCACCCTTGGATTCGAGGTAAGAGCATAAAGAGATAGAAATTCTTAATTAGCTACAATCCTTGCCAATAGGGTGACCATATTGTGGTATTTGGTGTGGGTGACTCCTTCTTCTTCCACTTGGGGAGCTTGCAAGGATGGACGGGCTGGTTCACCTTTGGGGATGGGAGCTCTTTGTGTCATTCATCTCTGTGGCATGATCTAAAAGAGAAAAAGATATCCCATTAGAGATAGGTAACCTTATTTCAAATCTAAAGCACAAGATAGAGTATGAAGAAGTGAACTATTTCCTAAAATGCCTTATAGTCTCTCATTCATAGTTATGGTGCTCTTCACAATCATGAACAAGACTCTATTCAATTCTATATGCTACATTTTTAGGACCATTTACAAACCTAGTGTTCTGATTCCAAGCTTGTTATGAGCAAATCCTAGGGCCTAGATATGACACGGTGAATGAGAAATCCGAAAGGACCCCAAACAAGCCTTCTTAAGCATGCATAGCACATTCTTGATTTATTGAAGCATAAATAAACAATAAATAAGTAGCAAATAATTCTAGGGAAAATAGGACTTTGGACTCACGCTATGGGAATATTAATGACCTAGTACTTTCATCATAACTATATAGTTGTCATCACCGTATAGAGGGGAATATGGGACTGAGGGAAGTCTTCTATAATTACAAAAGCATGACGACTCAAGCTTATAAGTACATATCCCAAAATCATATCCAACACCTCTAGTCATGAATAGAACAGGAGCCAAG
>JAOTQJ010000102.1:11686077-11698350 GCA_025642045.1 Solanum sejunctum
ATTCAACATAGACAAGAACAAAAAAAATCTGCTTTCTTGGTGTTTGTTTGCTCACGTTTAAGGAGGTGAAAGACAAGATTTACAACCTCACAAGAGTCCTTAAATAAGCTCTAAATCTTGACTTTGAAGGTAAATAAACTTACCTGTGCACCTAGTATGGTTTGTTCATCAAAACCAAAGAGACAAGTTAATCTCACCTATGCTGGAATTTGTGGACAGATTGTATACTAAGGGTTCTGTATACTTTTCTTGTTAGTTAAGAGGTTTTTATATTGTTGCCTAGCTTTATTAGGTATTATTACTTAATTATGCAGCAAATATTGATTTTACAGAAGTGTAAAAAGGCTGATTAACTACTGTTACAGTCCAAAAAAATGAGTCGTTATATGATATCGCAATTATGTGCTTCGTATGAACTTGTGGACTGTTGGAAAGCAAGCTGTTGCTTCACATCTTTAATAACTGATTTGTTGCTGTTCTGAAACTAGTTCATAGCTGGTTGTATGTATGAATGTTGCTGGAATAGTTTGGTTAAAGTTGGAATAGGTTTGGAGTTGTCAACATCGAAATGTAGCGAAGGAAGGTAACGTTATGCTGTCCGCTTTAGATTGTGTGGAATTGTAATGTGTTGTGCTTTGTGGCTGTTGTAAGGCTGTTATAAACTTAAAATAGGCTGTATATGATATGTACATGCTAATGTGTGTTAGAAAATACGATTAGGAGCGAAAAGGTTAAAGGAATAAACCCGGGTTTATAAAAACCCGCTTGCTGCTCGTGTATCGTTTTCTTATGTGATTGAGATTTTAAGATGTATTCATTGGATTCTAAAGTAGTTTTATCCTCTACTATGTTTTAGATAAGTATTTGGAGGAAGGGAAGGTTTTCTCGATGTAGTAACGAGGTCATACAACGAGGTATGTAAGGTTATTTGATTTTGTATCACTTGGCATGAAATATAGATCTCTCCTTGGTACATAAAGGCATTCACCCACTTCGATACAATTATTAACCATGTCTCCACTTTTGTACATGTTCATATGATTCCATACATAGTACCTTCAAACCTGCCTAGATACTTTGACATCAAGTTACATGAGTTCCTGCTACAAAATAAAGTTCACAAATTATTCCAATTCATATGCATTTTATTATTTATGTAATGTACTCTTTTCACAGTCATGTTGTCCTGTGTGATTATTCACATGTCACATGTTACATATACAGACTTACAGCTCTAATATTATGGCCACCAAAAGAATCATCACAAAGGTAATTGAAAGATACAGTATACAGTTTTGATGGGTGGTAGCCCGAGGGGGTTCGTTATGAACCTGGCATAGGGACGATCCCGATATAGTATTATGGGTGGTAGCCCGAGGGGGTTCATACATAACCTGGTATAGGGACGATCCCAATACAGTTACCATTGATCAGTTGGTCATATAATTACAGATGTGCACAAATTTTATAGTACCAATTTTACAGTAAAGGTAAAGTGATATAAAGGACGTAAAGTAACATGATTCCATAACATAACTAAGGGTTGTCCCTGATTTTCCACAGATGCATGGTTTCATTTGAGTTGTTACTTTATATATAGTATATCCTGCCTTACATACTCAGTACGTTATCTCGTACTGACGTTCCTTATGGGGGATCTGCATTTCATGCTGCAGGTACAGGTGCTAGTAGATCTCCCTAGTAGGAGTACAGGATACTCAGCTGTTGTCATCAAACTCCATGTTGCTTCGGGGCTTTGTGCATGTCTAGAGCTTACATATTTTTATTGCACAATTTATTGAGGGAGGGCCTGTCCCGACCCTTGTTAGTTGTTTTCTTTACTTAGAGGCTTTTTAGACTATGTAAAGCACAGTGAAGTCATGTATCGCACTTTAGACAGCGTGGGCTCGATGGCCTAGTCATATACATTTCCTTTTAATTTGTTATCACTGTTTATCTGCTTAAAGGCATGCCAAACGTAGAAACCCCTTATAATATATACAGAACGCATATAGTTACAGGTTCGTTAGCCCGAGCCTTATCGGCAATGGGTACCGGTTCTCCCTATAGGACTTTGGGGCGTGACAATTATCTCCCATTTTTATTCTGGAATCTCAAAATTCTGGGCTACTCCATATGGCCTTTGGTGAGCAACTTTTACTTGTTCACAGTTTGGGCACTTAGAAACAAAGTCTGCAATATCTCTTTACATCGTACTCCACCAATAGACCTCTTTCAAGTTGCAGTACATTTTGTTAGACCTTGGATGAATAGAATATCTAGAGTTATGGGCCTTTAACATGATACTTCCTCGAATACCATCAACATCTGAAACACACAATCTACTTTGGTGTCTCAATACCCCATCAACTCCTTTGGGGAATGCCATTACTTTCTGCTTATGTACATCTTCCTTCAATTGGAGCTAGATGGGATCTTGGTCTTGCTTCTCTTTTACCTCTATCACAAGAGAGGATGTAGACCTATTATGCATAAGTATTCCACCTTCACCAGATTCATCTAGATGAACTCCTAATCGTGCTAGTCTGTGCACATCTTTAGCTAACTCTTTCTTCTCTTCTTCCACTTGAGCTATGACTCCCATAGATAACCTGCTAAAAGCATCAGAAATCATATTAGCTTTACTTGGATGGTAGAGGATGCACATGTCGCAGTCCTTGAGCAGCTAAAGCCATCTCCTCTACCTCAAGTTAAGCAATTTTTGGGTGAATACATATTTTAAGCTCTTGTCGTCTATGAATACATCAACACGTACTCCAGATAAATAGTGGTGCCCAATCTTGAGTGCAAACACCATCGCAGCCAACTCTAAGTCATGAGTTAGATAGTTCCTCTTCTGGTTCTTAAGTTACCTGGAAGCATATACTATGACCTTACCTGTTTGCATCAAAACACATCCGAATCCTACTCTAGAAGCATCACAGTAGATCACAAAATCATCAGTTCCCTCAAGTATAGTCAACAATGGCATAGATGTCAATCTGGTTTTCAGTTCTTGAAAACTCTTCTCGCACTCGTCGAACCACTGAAACTTCATTTTTTATAGTTAACTTAGTTAATGGCGAGAATATAGAAGAGAATCCCTCAACAAATTTGCGGTAGTAACCAGCCAAACACAGAAAACTTCATATGTCAATTGGAGAGGTGGGTCTAGACCAGTTCTTATTAATTGCCTCAATCTTCTGCATATTCACTCGAATACCATCATCCGAGATAACATGGCCCAAAAGTGACACGAATTTAAGCCAGAACCCACATTTTGAAAATTTGGCATACAACTCCTTATCGTTGAGGGTCTGAAGAATAACTCGGAGGTGATCGGCGTGCTCTTCCTCATCTCTGGAGTACACCAAAATATTATCAATGAACACAATCATGAACATATCAAGGTAGTATCTGAATACTCTATTCATCAAGTCCGTGAAAGTAACAAGAGCATTGGTCAATTCGAAGGTCTATCTTTGAGAAAAAGTAGCACTTTAAAGTTGGTCAAATAAATCATCGATCGTCGGAAGGGAATATTTGTTCTTAATGGTCACCTTATTTAACTGGTGATAATCTATACATATCCTGAAGTAACCATCTTTTGTGTGCACAAATAGGATAGGAGAACCCAATGGAGAGACACTCGGCCTAATAAATCCCTTATACAATAGATCCTTCAACTGCTTTTTCAGTTCTTTTAACTCTGCCTATCATCACTAACTCAACTAAGTTTGCCAAAGTATCTATATGATAGATATAAACTGTGCAATCTCTATATACCTTTTTAGCGAGAATGGGCTCACCAATAAGAGTAGAAACACTGAGGGGCTCAAGAAGACATTCAGGAAGAATCTCAAACTTATTAGCCACATATGTAGTTACAAATGATAATGTGGCACCTGGGTCAAGCAAGGCATACATATCAAGCAAAAAGACTCAAAGCATACTTGTGACAACATCTGGTGCCACTTCCAAATCCTGTCGATTTCCCATCGCATACAAATGGTTTGCACCCCCGCCCATATTAGTTGTGGCAACTCTTTGATTAACACTGGTTAGTGGTATTACTGAAGACTGAGCTTTATTATCTCTATCACCCCCTCCTCATTGGGCACTTATTTTGGAAGTGACTAGTCAATCTGCACCTATAGCAAACATTGGTGCCTCACGATACTCAGTTAGGTGGTGGAGTTTTCCACCTTGCCACATGGTGGTTTCCTTGTTGAACCATGAGTCACCCTAGCTTGGGATTGAGAACTCAGAGCTCTGGAATTCTGATGGCCCTAAGACTTTTTATCATACCTGTTACTCGGAGATGGTGCACTTGCTATGGATGGTGCATAATTTGAGGACCTCTTCTGAAAATAGGACTTGTAGCCTTACTTTGCTTATACTGGCTAGGCCCATGCCCTACTGATCTAGCCTTGTTTCTCAAATACTCCTGGCAATCCCTCTTTTTACCATCTTCAATTAGTTGCGCATAAACCATAACTCTAAAGATTTCCATGTTCGGGATCAACAATGACGCTTTGCACTACTTTTTCACATGCTTTCCCAAGCCATTTATGAATTATCTCATTCTAGATCTCATGTCAGGGAATATATCTGAAGCATATCTAGATAGTTGTATGATTTTGAGGCTATAATCTTTAAAAATCATCCCCTCCCGCTTTAAGTTAACAAACTCATCAACCTTCGCTTCCCTCAACTCTTATGAAAAGAAGTGATGAAGAAAGGCACTCTCAAAGTAATCCCAAATAGCATGCTCAGCATCCTCACCTCAACTCTCTTCCAATTGATTGTACCAAACATTTGCCAAATCCTTAAGTTGATAGAAGACAAGTTCCACACACTCAATCTCCATCACATGCATAGCTTTCAACACTTTTTGCATCTCATTAATCAGATTTTGAGTCTTCCTCAATTTAGACCCTGTGAAGAATGGTGGGTTCATCTCCAGAAAGTCCCTAAGCCTCATCACAGTAGTTGTCTCTTGGGAGGTAGAAATAGGAGCTTTTGAACTCCAATTCCCACACTTGGTGGCTACCAGTTGGATAAGCATAGTGATAACTCCTCTGATATCAGCCTCTGCAGCATGAGTAGGTGAAGTAGTAGGTTCCTGGGGAGCCCCAGTGACTCTAGCATGTCGACCCCAGCCTCCCATCTCCATTTGAGGAGGCACCTCTGGTAGGGGATTCTCAGTGTTGCAAGCTAAAGCATCTTTTTGTAGGTGGCATGATCTAGAAATATGTAATGCACGAAATAGACATGTACTTTAATAGAGTTAAACTCTATCACACAAACTCAAAATAGAAGGAAGTATAATAATTCCTAATGTCATATAACCTCCTGCTTATAAAATGTGGTGCACAACATGTCCATAAACAAGACTCTTCTAGACATTACTTCATAGACTCCCTAGGACACTTGAACTCTGTGCTCTGATACAAAGTTTGTCATGCCTTAGAAAGGTACCCTTGGTGTGGCCAACATTGAGAGACTATTGTTATCCCCCAAGTGAACCACTTGGCCCTAGCACATTCATTCAATCATAACTAATAGCGAAAGACATAAATGATTAAGAACTACTAAATGAAAAGCATTGACAAAACGATAATCAAAGGCCAAACACTCTATCTATCAACTAAGTAAGTCCAAGTGTGAAAGAAACTAGCCAAAAATAATATCCAATCACAACTCCACAGTCTAGTCTATGAAGCCTCGACATCATCGGACCAAATGGTGCCAATGACAAGTGCATGACTACCACAAAATAAAATGAAAAGGCTAAACTAAAAGCTAGAAGAGAAAACATTATATCCTCTAAAAGTAGGGGAGGGCTCACTAGATAGCTGATAAGAAATAGGTCCTTAATGAGGCGCCTGGTGATGATCGCTAATACCAGTCTCTGCATCATGAAAAGATGCAATCCCAAATGAATGTTAGTATGTGGAATGTATGAGTATGTAAAATGGTAGAAAGAAACATGTAAAGGAAGAATAATATCAACTCAAATAGTTCAACTCAAGAAGTAGAAAACTCAATCAGTAAGTCAAGAGTCTAAAGTAAGAATTTAGTTTAGACAATGACCACTCATATAATATCTGATAAATCCACTTAGAGTACTATCAAGATCTATATGGAAGTTTCTCTAACCGACAACCATCACCTATGAGCTGGTGATGGTACAACGAAGGGATGTCATTATCACATTTATCCAATACCTAGCCAGGGTAAAGGCCATCCTATCACTGGATCCAGAATTAGTAACATCAAGTACTCTTATTGGGACAATAGGAAACGTTTGATTTTATAGTTCAATCCTCCCCACACCTCCTACATAGTTATTGAGTTCGAGTTGAATTTAGTCTTACTCAATTTGGTGCTCAATACTCCTCCCAGGACTCAATATGCTAACAAGACATCAATTCTATGGTTAATCTATTCATCTAGTCTCAATGGATATTTATCAATTCAATTCATCACATCAACTATCAACTCTTCGATTAGTAACATTCTTTTAAGGATTAGCCCATGACTCATAAAGACTCACCATCATGCATCATTCCAACTCATAGTATTCGAGAAATAAAAGTGGAGTTAAAGCATTTAGGGATTCTATAGACTCTTTAGGATCAAATTATACTCATGCATATCCATTTAAGTGCAATAAGTAAAAGATAACAAAAATTCATTCTAGGGTTCATGTCAATTCATAAAATCTATAACTAATGAAAACATATATAGAAATACATTAGAATTTAAGAAAAATCTTCAAGAAACATCCATGGTAGACTCAATTCATTCATGACTCCAACAATTTGGGTTATGGGATACATGGAAGAACAAAATGCATGTCTAGTTAGCCTTACATACCTGAAAGTTTTGAATCTTGAAATAGCTTGGGGGAGTTTAGTAGATTATCTTCAAATCGTAGCCTTTTTTCCCTTGAAACTTTGCTCTAAGTTGCAGAGGGTGCTCTAGCCTAACAAAATTGAATGCTTATGTATAGGGATATGTTTAGGTGTAAAACGTCAAGTTATGACTTTGAAAGGGTGGAAAAAGGCCAAAATACCTCTTCTTAAAAATGTTGTCAAAGTCATCCATGGGCCAACCTACGACCCATAAAAACTTCCACGACCCATAGCAACCAACCCGTAAACTTTTACATGAATTTTGAGGTCTCTGGATCAATTCCTCGAGCCTAATCTATGACCCCTAGAAGCATCTATGACCTGTAGTTAGGTCTATCAAGTCTGGGACTCAAAATAGAGTTTTCAAGTTGTTCCATGAGTTGACCGTGCGGGCCATAACTCAAACTATGGCTCGTAAGTCATCCTATAACCCAACTCTGCTCTAGAATTCTATAGTAAAATGGTTATAATTTTTGATTCGGAACTCCAAATGAGGTGAAATTGGTGGCATTAGAAATATAATTCAAAGAGTTTTCATTTCATAGGTCATGGGTCACCTAATTCATTGTGCTCTAAGAGTTATGGTCATTTAAAGTTGACCCTTGTATAATCTAACGCGAGAAACTCAATTGATAGGAAAGTTTTGAACTCGGCTAAGTACTAGAGGTCTCATATAACCCTAATCCACTTCCCACATATACAAATGATGCTTGAAACATAGTTATATGTACGAATAGAGTTATGTGGTATCACACTATCATCATATTCTTTGTGATCCAGCTCATCGCTTTTTCTTTGCTCGATGAACTTATTTCATGTCATAACCATTGAACTAGGATTTTTATTAATGTGAGTGCTAAAAATATAATGGCAAGTAAAAAAATGAAAGAATGAATCAGTAAATGCTTTAAAAATAATGATATGATTTTTTATATGAAAATTAGACTTTTATTCGAAAGCATTCCAGCTTTTGAAAAGAGGCAAGCGACAAAAAGGATCAAGCATGATTCAAGCCTCAAATTTGATCATGAAATTTTCAAAAACTACTACTTCCCACACTACTAGGATTATTGTTGAAACTAAGATAGGATGACGGTCTATTTTTACAATGCTTCTCCAAGCTTGGCATCACCGATGGTCAGTTTGCTGAGATCTATCTCTTTATTTTCTCTAATAATGGCCATGAATAAATTTCTTATTCCTTCCACGATGTCATCTTCAATTGATGGACCAAGAATTGGATCTTGTTCTAGTACAAATGTCATCTCACTTGACCTCACGTTGAAGACTCTTCCTGATATAGGTTAATATCCAAGTCTGGTGATACCTTTCTGATGCTTCCGCTGGATTGTTTCAACTATGCCATTACATATAGGGTCCAACTCCTGTCTTATGTTGATATCCAAATTTCAACATCTCTGAGGCAGCCATCTTTGTCATGCTTGACAACTTGCATCACCCAGCCCTACTTTATCATCAATCTTCACAACTTGCATAATTTCCAAACTATGAAAAATGGCTCCATCTAACTCTATAGTGACTGGAATAGAATTGAAAGAATAGATGGGGTGACTGTTGTTACGGCCTTAGAGTTTTGTGCTAAGGACTCCGTACGGTGCTAGATAGCGTTAGACAGTTGGCCTACGGAATTGGCTAACCTAGCAAGTCTAGCGAGCCTTGTTGCCAAGGATCTACTAAGGGAATGTTGGATTACGAATGAAAAGAAAGACAGAGAGCTTTAAGAAGGAAAGTTTTATATTCCTTGGAAGAGTGCTATATAATTGCCTATGTGGGAAAATGAAAGTATTGAATGCTTGCTGCTTAACAATGCTATGTGCTAAGCTATTTATACAAGTTCCTAAAGCAAATGCTAATTACAAGAGGGAACTAGCCGTTGGACTAGCCGTTTATGGCTGTTGGGGCAGATTTGACCGTTGGTCTGCCTAGCTGTGCTGGCATGTGTACTGGCAGACAGGACCGTTGGACAGTGTTGGCCGTTTGGCAGACAGGGCCGTTTCTAGCCGTTGGGGCGTTGACTGTGTGCGCTGACCGTTGGCTTCTGACCGTTGGCATGGCCGTTCGTAAGGCCGTTGGCATGGCTTTTGACATAGCCGTTGGCATGGCCGTTGGGCACTATTAGCCATTGGTATGGCCGTTGACATTGCTGTTGGCATGGCCATTGGGCTACAGTGCATGCCTGGGCTGCACCGGGCAGGTGAGTGATGGCGCCTGCCAGCGTGCATTAGGCATGTATCCACGAAAAATTTTAGCAAAATAGGCGCGGGCCATGTCATGCTCCCCCACTCGAGATTGCATTGTCCTCGATGCAATGCTGTCATACTGACTTGTGCACCTTCGGACTGCTGGTGGCCTAAATGTTTCCCCCTCTTGTTCTTCCGATGTCTTTCCTTCTTAAAAATGGGCGTGGAACATAATATTCTTGACAACTACAACTGTTTCTCTGGTGTGGGTGCTGGAACTGTGGTGACCAAACAAGGTTTGCCGTCCAAAATTAAGAGTCGCCTATAATAAGGTTCAATTGCTGAAGGAACCTTCTGAAAGAACTCTTGCCCAAGAACTATGTCGCATATGTCGACTAGGTCGACATGGAAGTTTGCTTTACCATGCCATTCTGCTATTGCAATTTTGACTCCGTGGGCTATGCCACAGACGGGAGTGCTGGGAGCATTGACCGTCTTAAGTTGCGTATTGGTAGGGCGGTACCTCAGCCCTAATGTAGTCGCAACAGATTTGCTCACAATGTTTGCATCTGAACCCGTATCGAGCAAGGCACGAGCTTGTTGGCCATTGATCATTATGTCCACATATTGTGCCCGGATTTGTCTTGACGCGTCTGCATCGGGTTGTTGCACGGCTGCTACTCCTAGCTTAATCGTGTCAACCTTTGCTAGACCCGAATCTCCATCTGACTCAGGCGCTTTGCCTTTGCCCTTCTACTCTCTTATCAACATGGCGTTAAGGATTTTCAGTTTGGGGCACCTATCAAACCAATGCGGTCCTCCACACATTTGGCAACTGAGCTTTTTATCGCCTTCTTTGTTTCCTGTTGATACGGACCTCCTATTATCAGGTCTTGCGTTGTCGTTGGCTCGGGATTCTTGGTGTGTAGCTTGCACCCTTGCGGGGGCTGGATGCGTCCCATATCGCTCCAGACATGCCCATCATACTGGTTCGCTGCTCCCCAAGTTCCTTCCTGGGTTGGTGACTTGCCTATCTTGGTAAGTGTTCGCCAAAGCTTCCGCTTCTATGATGGCCTCGTCGCATGTGGAAACTTCTCGCCTTTTTAGCTCCATTCTGGCCCATTCTTGCAACCCGTCCATGAAGTAGAACAACATGTCCTCGTCATCGAGGTTACGAATCTGTAAGGTGAGGGTAGTGAATTCCTTTATGTAGGTTTTCATACTGCCCGTTTGCCTCAATTCTGGGAACCTCTTTTTCGCTTCATAGACGGCGTTGGTGGGGTAGAACATCTTCTTGAACTCTGCTTTGAACTGCTCTCATGTGCTGATTGTGCATCGTCCTTTTGCTATTTCGGCCTCCTTGTGCTTCCACCATCGCATCGCCACCTCTGTCAGATGCATTATGGCCATATTGATCTTCGCCTCGTCGTCCTTTACCTTGTTGCATCGGAAGTAATTTTCTAGATGCCACAGGAAATTGTCCACCTCTTGGGCGTCTCGTGCGCCTTTGAAGACTGGTGGGCGGGGTGCTTCGATCTTGGCCTGTGTCTCTCTGACAGGTTCAATACATCTCTCTTCGGCTGAGCCTTCCTCCATTGCCTTAACTCTCGCATCCATAGCTTGCATGGTTTCGGCCTGGCCCTTTATTGTGTCTTCCATGGCCTCCATTTTGCTAAGTGCTTCCATGAGTCAGGGCGTTATCACGTTCTTCGCCTTGTTCGCCCTCGCTCCATTCTGCTGCTGACGGATTGTGAGTTGCCATGGCCTCGCTTGGTGATGGTTCGACTGGTACCTCAACCTTCTTGGAGCCTTTCTTCCCCTTGCATTTCTTGCCGACCTCTAGTGTGGTCTTGGCAGGACTTGCAGCAAAAATTTCTCCATCACTTGCCATTTTTAACCCTTAGAACTGCTATGATACCACGATGTTATGGCCATAGCGTTTTGTGCTAAGAATTTCGTACGGCGCTAGACAACGTTAGATAGTTGGCCTGCGGAATTGGCTAACCTAGCAAGTCTAGCGAGCCTTGTTGCCAAGGATCTACTAAGGGAACGTTGGATTACGAATGAAAAGAAAGACAAAGAGCTTTAAGAAGGAAAGTTTTATATTCCTTGGAAGAGTGCTTTACAATTGCCTTTGTGGGAAAATGAATGTATTGTGATGGATGCCTAACAATGCTAAGTGCTAAGCTATTTATACAAGTTCCTAAAGCAAAAGCTAATTACAAGAGGGAACTAGCCGTTTATGGCTGTTGGGGCAGATTTGACCATTGGTCTGCCTGGCTGTGCTGGCATGTGTGCTGGCAGACAGGATCGTTGGGCAGTGTTGGCCGTTTGGCAGACAGGGCCATTTCTAGCCATTGGGGAATTGACTGTGTGCGCTGACCGTTGGCTTCTGACTGTTGGCATGGCCGTTGGCAAGGCCGTTGGCATGGCTGTTGACATAGCCGTTGGCATGGCCGTTGGGCGCTACTATCCGTTGGTATGGCCATTGGCAAATCCGTTGGCATGGTCGTTGGGCTACAGTGCACGCCTGGGCTGCGTGGGGCAGGCGAGTGATGGTGCCTGCCAGCATGCGTTGGGCATGTGTCCGCGAAAAATTTTGGCAAATTGGGTGCAGGCCATGACACGAAGCCCGACGTCGAATTTGTCCAATTCTAATCACGAATACAGTCCATCTTAAGAGTGCAACTTTAGCCTATGTTTTACCATAGTAAATCGACGATACTTACATCCCAAGATGAATAATAAAAGGTCCCATTTACATCACAATCCACTTGACTAATTGGGCCAAAACTAACTAAGAGAAAGGGGGAAAAGGGCAGCAAAGGCCCATCAATTTGGAGCCTCTTAAGGCCTAAGTGAAAGGAGCAAGAAGCTTCATAACCAACTAAATATATTAAGGCTAAGAAATCAAAAGTAATTTGCCTAAGACGTCTCTTAAAAAGGTGTTAATATAGCCCCCTAAAGTCATTTCAACTTGGACAAAAGAAAAATCTGCTTTCTTGATTGCTCTTTGCCCTCTTTCAAAGTGTGAAAAACAGGCCTCACAACCTTACAAGGATTCCTAAAGAAGCTCTAAACCTTGAGTTTAAAGGTAAGTAAATATACTAATGCACTTAGTATGATTTGTTTATAAAAACCAAAGAAATAAG
>JAOTQJ010000102.1:11698450-11733771 GCA_025642045.1 Solanum sejunctum
TCTCTCTCTCTCTCTCTCTCTCTCTCTCTCTCTCTCTCTCTCTCTCTCTCTCTCTCTCTCTCTCTCTCTCTCTCTCATTTTCTTATAGTTCTCTTGAGACACGACTCTGTGAAAAGAATTTAGTGTGATATCCGATAAAATTACCAAAATATTCCTAGAAAGGAAATATGCGCATTAATGTGTCTTCCCATGCTCCGTTTGCAATGGATGTACTGATGACGGATGCAACTGTGGATTTTACATAAGAAGACCATCAACACTTGTTCTTCACAACAGTCGAGTCAAAATCAAGACTGGATTTTTGATCACCACGAAAAATTAAGTATGAAAAAGGTCTAAACTCAATTTTAGAGCAATTGGGTTGGAAAATAAATTTCACAAAAACTTTTGAGACACTGAGGGTGTGTGCCCAGGCGTGATGCACCTGGGACGTGGAACCAACTTAGGAGTTTTTTTAATTTTTCAACGAGAAGCTGAAAATTGCGAATTTGAGCAAAATACACATGTCCGCGCTTCAGGCGCAACAAAGGCATGATGTACCAGAAGAAATTTTTTTCTTTTTACTTTAAGGAAGATTAGTTTCGACTTTTCCACCCTGCTTAAGGCTTAATTAGTCAATTTTCACCCGATTAATTCCTAAAAATGTACTACTTTCCTCATTAACGTTAGAAAAATTTTAAAAAAAAACCCAGAATGTAGAATCAAGAAGTAAGCTAGGGCTTTCAAGAATCTTCCCCAATCCTTTTGAAAAGATGATTTCTCAGGTATGTGAGGCTCTCCAAAAGTTATTCTACATATGTTTTAGTATCTTTTCCTATTAGATTCTACTCAAGATCAAGCTTATGTGTTGAGATTTGTTTTCTCTATTATTATGGTTGATTTAATCAAAGTTCTTATTCATGCATCTTTCTTGATAAAAATCATGGTCTTTATTGATTTTAGTATTAAATTAAGCCGTGGAGACATGATTTATATATTGTTGTAATTATAAGAACCCTACATATATTTCGTGAAAATCTAGTATATTCACAATTTTGATGTTAAGTTTAAGGAGTACTTAAGCTTTTATATTTACAAGATAACTGAGAATAAAGTTATGATTTGAGACACTTTGTGTTGATACAAATTCAGTCAAAGAGAATCAAACAAGTTGAGAAAAGTTAAGAAAGCTAAAGTTGGGCTAAGTCCCAAAAGATTAGAGAAGCATTTTTGAGAATTCGTACTTTTTAAGTTATGAGCACTATAAAAGCTATTTTGGGAGTAGTATTGAGCACCGATATGAGTGAGAGTGATGCTCATAACTTGAACTCATAAACTACGTAGTCAGCATAGGATAGGATTGTACCAAAGTACAACTTCTTACTTGTCACTGAGATCACCCAATTTTGGGATAGATCTGCTCCCATAGTTTTTGTTCCTTACCTAGGCAAAGTATGGGACGACTCTGACAACATGGGCAAGATGTTGTATCACCACGAAACTCATAGTGGTAGTTATTGGTTGGAGAAACTTCTTAAGTTAAGACAAGTTAAGTTTTACATGCAGATTTTCAACATGTTCTATTTTCAGCATATATGGTATTTATTACTTATGCTATTTTATTTTGATATATGATTTACTTACTTTGAAAATATTGCCTTACCCTGAGTTTTCATTTTGGCCATTTTACATACCGTACATTCCATATACTGACGTCCTTAGGACCTGCATTGTTTTATGAGAAGATGCAGGTGACAGGGGCCTTCAGCAGACACTTCATTGAGGACTAGAAATTCATCCAGCTGTTGGTGAAGCCTCTTCTCAGGTAGGGGCTTTTGAAGTTTACCTATGGTTTTTTTTCTTTCAGTATTTTTTTTCATTTGTCGCTACTTTGGGGCCTGTTCCGGTAGTCATTACAGATTATTCTAGTTAGAAGTTTCATAGATTATGTGTCAAGTATTTCAGTTATCTCTTATTTCAGTTGTTGTTGAGACATTATTCCTTTCAGTTTATTCAAACAGTTTGGTATTCTTACCTGGTTATATTGAAACTTTTTCATTTTGTTTAAGTCTTTCGTTGAGTAGAGTAGCCAGGCCAAGTGATTCACTTGGGATCAAAAATAGTTTTGGGTACCAGCTACGTCGAGGGTGTGAACTCAGGGCATGACAAACTTAGTTTCAAAGCACAGAGTTAAAGAGACATAGGGAGTCTATGGAACCATGTCTAGTAGAATTTGTATTATGGGTATGAAGCGCGCCACTTCTATAATATGGAGGCTACAGGACATTAGAAAGTGTCACTATCAATTGCTATTTCCTCTAGTGCTTTAGAGTTTACCTCTGTTAAGTCCCTTCTAACTTGTGTGTTCACGCATTATTTTGCAGATATGCCTCCACATAGAGTTGACAGACCAGCAAGGGACAGAGGGGGCCCAGCTAGATGGAATGCAAACCAACCTGGCTCGATTCCTGAGGAACCTAGAGGTCCAGCTGTGCCTGTCGACCAGCAACAACAAGCAAACATCACAAATGCTGAGCTCCGCCAGGCCATCCAGACTTTGGCATAGGCGGTCACTACACAAGGAGGTCGCTAAGGAGATAGCAGGAATAATGGATCGGATACCGCCAGGATTTGTGAGTTTCTGAGGATGAACCCACCTAAATTCACGGGATCTAATGTGAAAGAGGATCCTTAGAACTTTATTGAGGAGCTCCAGAAAGTCTTTCAGGTTATGCACACTTGTGATGCTGAGCAGGTTAAAGTTGGCTACCTATCTGCTCAAAGGAGTAGCTAGACTCTGGTTTGATCAGTGGAAAGGAGGCAGAGTAGAAGGGGCGCCAACTTTGAGTTGGGTAGTGTTTGAGGAGGCTTTTCTAGGATAGTACTTTCCTAGAGAGGTGAGGAAGGCTAAGGTGAGGGAATTTATAAATCTAAAGCAAGAGAATATGAGTGTATGGGAGTACAACCTCAAGTTTACTTAGCTCTCTCATTATGCTCCAACTATGGTGGAAGACATGGATACTAGGATGGACTGTTTATGTCAAGACTCTCTTGGATGACTAAGAGAGAGAGGGCAAAAATGCTATGCTGATTGAGGATATGGACATGGCACGCTTGATGACTTATGTGCAGCAGGTAGAGGAGGAGAAAATGTAGGATAGGGAGGAGCTCAGGAGCAAGAGGGACAAGACATCAGGCCAGGAGACAGGTAAGGGGGGCTAGAAGTGGAAATTACTCATCCTTTAAGCCTAAGATTGTCGAACCAACACCCTCATCTGCTAGTGCACCTGCATCGAGGGTCAGGAATGAGCAGGGATGACAGAACTGCAGGTTTTCGGCTAGCCAGTCATAGGTTAGCATGGCTTAAGGATCGACTCATTACCCCATTTGTGGCAAGTGTATCAAGTATCATCTAGGAGAGTGCCTTATGGGCACGAATGGTTGTTTCAAATGTGGTCAGGTGGGACACTTCTTGAAGGATTGTTCTATGGGGAGGCACAACACGAGAGATAATAGATCTCAGTCAATTTATTTAGCACCACGGGGTAAGCCAATTCACTGGGGTACTACATCAGGAGTAGGTGGGGGCACAAACCACTTATATGCCATGGCCACCAGATAGGAGGAGCAGAACTCACCAGATATGGTTACCGATATGCTCAAAGTATTTACTTATGATGGATATGCATTATTAGGACTAGGTGTCACATGTCGTTTGTGACTCCCTATGTAGCTATGAAGTTTGGGGTCAACCCAGATGGCCTTTTGAGCCTTTCAGTGTCTTCACCCTACTGAAAAGTCTATTCTAGCTCAAAGAATTTATAGGGACTATCCGTGTCAGTTTATCATAAGAATATCACAGCTAATTTGGTTGAGTTAGACATGGTAGATTTTGATGTCATTCTAGGCATGGATTGGCTTCATGCTGGTTATGTCTCCATAGATTGCAGAACCAGGGTGGTCAAATTTTAGTTTCTTAACGAGCCTAGCTTAGAGTGGAGGGGTAACACATTTTTTTCTAAGGGTTAGTTTATTTCATATCTCAAGACTAGAAAGCTAATTTCCAAAGGGTGAATATGCCACTTAGTCAGAGTCAAGGATTCTAGTGCCGAGGCACCATCTCTCCAGTCTGTTCCAGTTGTGAATGAGTTCCCAAAAGTCTTTCCTGAGGATCTTCCCGGACCCCTTCTGATAGGGAGATAGACTTTGGGATAGATACCCTCCCAGATAATCAACTTATATCTATTCCACCATATCGTATGTCTCCTTTAGGGCTAAAAGAGTTGAAGATCCAGTTGAAAAACCTCTTAAATAAAGGTTTCAATTAGATCCAACATCTCACTTTGGGGTGCTCCAGTTCTCTTCGTGCGCAAGAATGATGGTTCTCTTAGAATTTGCATAGACTACTGTCAGTTGAATAAAGTCACCATAAAGAACAAGTATTCTCTCCCTAAAATTGATGACCTAATTAACTAGCTCTAGGGTGCTATTTGTTTCTCCAAAATGGACCTCAGATCAGGGTACCATTAGCTTAAGGTTAGAGAAAAAGACATCACTAAAATAGTTTTTAGAACCTGCTATGGTCATTATGAGTTTTTGGTCATGTCATTTGGACTGACAAATGCACCAACAACTTTCATAGATCTTAGGAACATGGTGTTAAGGCTGTACCTAGATATGTTCGTCATTGCGTTCGTAGATGACATTTTGATCTACTCTCGGACCAAGGAGGAACATGCTAATCATCTTAGAATTATCCTTCAGACCATTAAGGATCAGCACCTATATGCCAAATTTTCCAAATGTGAGTTCTGGCTAGCATCTGAGGTGTTTTTGGGGCATATTGTGTCTGGTGAAGGCATCTAAGTTGATTCCCAAAAGATTGAGACAATAAAGAATTGGCCAAGGCCCACAACTCCAACAGAGATAAGGAGTTTCTAGGACTTGGCAGGTTAATACAAGCATTTTGCGGAGGGATTTTCTTCTATTTCAACCCCCTTGACAAAGCTAACTCAGAATAAACTTAAGTTCATATGGTTAGAAGCTTGTGAGAAAAGTTTTCAAGAGTTGAAAACTAGGCTGGATACAGCCCCGGTCTTATCCCTACTCGAGGGAACCGATGACTTTGTAGTATACTTGATGCTTCCATAGTTGGGCTAGGGTGCATATTAATACAAAGAGACAAAGTGATAGCATACGCCTCCAGACAACTTAAGACCCATGAGAAGAACTACCCCACCCATTATCTTGAGCTTGCTACTATGGTGTTTGCTTTAAAAATCTGGAGACACTATCTCTACGGTGGGTAAGTAGATGTATTTACAGACCACAAAAGATTGCAATATGTATTTAGCTAGAAGGAGATAAACTTTAGGCAGATGAGATGGTTGGACCTACTGAAAGACTATGACATAAGCATCCTATATCAACTAGGTAAAGCTAATGTAGTTGTTGATGCTCTTAGCAGGTTCACCATGGGGAGCACTGCACACATTGATGATGAAAAGAAAGAATTGGCTAAGAAAATGCACAGACTAGCCCATTTGGGGTTACAGATTGAAGATTCTGATGAGGGTGGTGCCATTGTCCAAAATGGGGCAAAGTCATCCTTGGTGGTGGAGGTGAAAGAAAAGCAAGACAGGGGTCCTATCCTTCTTCAGCTGAAAGAAGATGTTAAGAAACATAAAGTATTAGTGTTTGCAAAAGGGGAAGATAGACTCCTGAGATACCAAGGCAGATTGTGTGTGCCAAGTGTTGATGGCCTTAGAGACAGGATCCTAGCCAAGGCTCATAATGCCAGATACTCTATTCACCTAGGTGAAATAAAAATGTAGAGAGATCTATGGGAGGTTTAATAGTGGGGTGGCATGAAGAAAGACATCGCAGAGTTTGTGTCTAGATGCCCTAATTGCTAGCAAGTTAAGGTGAAACATCAAAGACCTTGTGGTGTGGCCCAGAATATTGAAATTCTAGAGTGAAAGTGGGAGATGATTAACATGGACTTCATAACAAGCTTACCTTAATCTCGTAGACAACATGATTCGATATGGGTCATAGTTGACAGAATGACCAAGTCAGCTCATTTTTTACCTATCAAGATGACTAATACAACTGAGGACTATACCAGACTTTACCTTAAGGAGATTGTTAGATTGCATGGGGCTCCTATATCTATCATTTCAGACAAAGGATCCCAGTTCAATAATTTTGGAAGTCCTTTCAGAAAGGGCTTGGTACTAATGTGAATCTTAGTACAATTTTCCATCCACAGACAGACGGGAAAGCAAGTGGACCAATAGAGACCCTTGAAAATATGTTAAGGGTGTATGTGATAGACTTTAGAGGTAATTGGGATGATCGCTAATCCTTGATTGAGTTTTCCTATAACAATAGTTCGTAGGCCAACATACAAATGACATCTTATGATGCCCTTTATGGGAGAAGGTGTAGATCATCATTGGGGGGTTTGAAGTTGGTGAGATAGGATTGATAGGACCCGAATTTTTCCATTAGGCTATAGAGAAGGTGAAAGTTATCCATGAAAGACTAAATACAACCCAAAGCCGATAAAAGTCTTACACTGATGTTAGGAGGAGGGATTTGAAATTTGAGGTAGGTGATTGGGTGTACCTAAATGTGTAGCCCATGAAGGGAGTTATGAGATTTGGGAAAAAAGGTAGGCTCGGTCCACGATTTATTGGACCGTACCAGATTGTTAAGAGAGATGGGAATGTGGCATATAAATTGGAACTGCCATCAGAGATAGCTGCTATTCACCTATTATTCAACATTTCTATGCTTAAGAAATGTTTGAGAAGTCCCACGCTGGCCGTACCTCTAGAGAGCATTGGGGTTAAGGACAATTTAACTTATGAAGAAGTCCAAATGCAGATACTAGATCGACAAGTTTGCAAATTGAGGATCAAGGAGATTGCTTTGGTAAAAGTATTGTGGAGAAACTAGTTCATTAAGGAAGCCACATTGAAAGCAGAGGAGGATATGAAGGCCAAATATCCACACTTGTTTGTAGGTCTCAATGAGGATCTTGAAAGTAAAATTCTATGATTGAACACGAACATTTATATCTGTTTAGTTAAGTAATTTTGTACGCTTAGAGCTAAATCTTCATATCGTTGTCATTCGAGGACGAATGATCACAAAGAGGAGATATTCTGATGTCCGGTGAAATTATCAAAATACCCCTAGAAGGAAACATGCGCATAACCCGTCTTTTCATGCTCCATTTGCAAATTCGAGATTGTATTTGCGATCACCGTGAAAAATTCAGCAAAAAAATAATCTAAATTCGGATTTTAGAGCAACTGGATCAAAAAATAAATTTCACAAAAATTTGCAAGACAATAAGGGTGCGCGCCCAGGGCGTGACGCACTTGGGACACGGACCCACATTTGGTAGTTTTTTTATTTTTTGACGGGAAGCTGGAAATCATGAATTTGAGCAAAATACACATGTCCGCTCTCCGGGCGTGACGTGGACATGATGTACCAGATGAAAGTTTCTTCTTTTTATTTTGAGGAAGGGTATTTTTGATTTTTTCACCTTCCTTAAGCCTTAATTAGTCGATTTTCACCCGAATAATTCCTAAACATGCACTACTTTCCTCATCAACTTTAGAAAAATTTCAAGAAAATTAGAACGTAAAATCAAGAAGTAAGCTAGGTCTTTCAAGAATCTTCCCCAATCCTTTCAAAAGTTGATTTCTCAGGTATGTAAGGCTCTCCAAAAGTTGTTCTACATATGTTTTAGTATCCTTTCCTACTAGATTCTATCCAAGATCAAGCTTATGAGTTAAGATTAGTTTTCTCTTTTATTATCAGTTGATTTCATCAAAGTTCTTGTTCATGCATCTTTCTTGATAAAAATCATGGTTTTTACTGATTTTAGTATTAAATTAAGCTGTGGAGAAAAGATTTACAGTATTGTTATAATTATAAGAACCCTACATATATTTCGTGAAAAACTAGTATATCCATAGTTTTGATGCTAAGTTTAAGGAGTACTTAAGCTTTTATATTTACAAGATAACTGAGAATAAAGTTATGATTTGAGACACTTTGTGTTGATACAAATTTAGTCAAAGGAAATCAGATGTGTTGAGAAAAGTTAAGAAAGCTAAAGTTGGGCTAAGTCCCCAAAGATTAAAGAAATATTTTTGAGAATTCTTACTCTTTAAGTTATGAGCACTATAAAATCTATTTTGGGAGTAGTATTGAGCACCGATATGAGTGAGAATGGTGCTAATAACTTGAACTCATAAACTACGTAGTTAGCGTAGGATAGGACTGTACCAAGGTGCAACTCCTCACTTGCCACTAAGATGGCCCAGTTTTGGGATGGATCTATTCCCCTAATTTTTGTTTCTTACCCCAGCAAAGTATGAGATGGCTCTAGCAGCGTGGACAAGATGCTGTATCACCACAAAGCTCCTAGTGCTGCTTGTCGGTTGGATAAACTCCCCAAAATAAAACAAGTTTACATACAAATTTTTTACATATTCTATTTTCAACATGTATGGTATTTATTACTTATGCTTTTTTGTTTTGAGATATGATTTACTTTGAAAATATTGCCTTATCTTGAATTTTTATTTTGGCCATTTTGCATATCGTACACAAAAATACTGACGTCCTTAGGACCTACATCATTTTATGGTGCAGACGAAGGTGACAGAGTCCCTCAGCCAACGCTTCGTTGAGGACCAGACATTCATCCAGCTGTTGGTGTGACCTCTTCTTAGCGGGCTTTTGACGTTTATCTATGTTTTTTTCCTTTTAGAATGTTATTCAGTTGTGGCTACTTTGGGGATTATCCCGGTAGTCTTTATAGATTATTCTAGTTAGAGGTTCCATAGACTATGTATCAAGTATTTTAATTCTCTCTTATTTCAGTTATTGTTGAAACATTCTTCATTTCAGTTTATTTAAACAGTTTGATTTTCGTAGCTGGTTATATTGAAGCATTTTCATTTTGTTTAAGTCTTCCGCTGAGTAGAGTATCCAGGCCAAGTGGTTCACTTGGACCAGAAATAATTTTAGGTGCCGGCCGCGCCCAGGGTGTGAATTCAGGGCTTGATAGTAAAATGGATTTGTTGAATACATGTCTTGTTGTTATGAATTATGATAATGTGTGGCTCTTTATTATTGAACGGGAATATCATTTTCTGCACAATGATGTCGTGGGATGTCGAAATAACTATGCGAAAAAATAAATGTGCTTGCATTTTGCGAGCTTGCTTCTGTTCATATGAATCTATTTTGATAATATACAAGAATATGATCATTGGTATAATACAAGGTGAGTATGGTCTGGCACCTTCATTTCCAGTTCATCGCCTAGAGCGCTTCATCTCAGGACTACTTATTTTGGTTAGGAGTACTTGTAGGGTTGACTATTGAGGCAATAGGTATATTTATGTTTGTATTATTGTATTGCATGTATAATGGCAAATACAATAAACATGATGTATCTTAAATATATCACTCTTGTCTATCCACACCTATTTCTCCTTACTATTTGTCAACATGTTGGCCATATGAAATGAATAAGTTCCAAATATAGTTAGATTTAGTAAAACTCCAACGTCTATGTGCTCAATTTCTTATTGTGGAGGTATTGAAATAGTTCTTGATATCAGAATTTTCTTTTGCTCGAAATACTTCCTTTTTGATCCTTTGGAAAGATCAAATCTACACCATGACAAACTCGAGCTTAAGCGTAGACCTTATTTTCTTTATTAGTCCAAATGGTAGTATTTATTTGGTGTTATAATGTCATCTGTGTGGCTAGTCATATTTTATCACATAAATGGGACAAGGTAGCATTTTTCAATTGCATTTTTGCAAGTACTTTTCAGATAGTTTCTAAGAACTAATATTTTGGGGGCGAAAGATATTTTTGAAGATTTCTGTTACTAATCTCCTGTCTATGTGTTTCCTGACTTCTGATTGTCCTCTTCCCATGTCATCCTGATATGAGAATACAGATGTGGCTTTGCATTATGGTGCAATGTTGAGGGAGTGCATTCACCACCAGAGTGTTGCAAGGTAAACCATATTAACCTATTTGATTTTTTTGTCCTTTTAGTGAACTATCTAGAATTTTTTCTTCGCTCCTTTAAAGTTTCTTGGTGTTAGGAGATCTATTTATCTGACTTGCTAGTAAAGTGATTCTCTTCTTCCAGTATTCTCTTCGAGTCCCTGTTATGGTTTAGAAATATAAAGAAGTAGCTCTATGCTACTAAATGAGTCTTTTTTCTGATAACTTGCATTTTCTCTTTTGTTTTTAGGTATCTCTTAGAATCTGAGCATACGAAGATGTTTTTTGAGTATATTCAACTGTCAAATTTTGAATTGCTGCTAATGCTATTGTCACTTTTAAGGTTAAATGCTCTTGATCATGGTTCAGGTGTTACATCTAGTAAAATTATTAAAATACCCCTAGATAAGGGAACGATTGCGTAACATATCTTTTCAAATATTTTTGTCAAATCCGAGGTCAAAATTAGGATTAGAATGAAAAATTGTATGAAAAAAGGTGTTGGTTGAAATTTAGAGTAACCAGATCAAAAGATAATTGTTTTAGCAAAAAATGCAATCACAGAAAAGTCTGCAACAAGTTCGTGTCATGGACTTATCACGGACTTTCAAGTTGTACATGTCCGTAACAAGTCCGCATCGCAGACTTATTAAGGATATACACTTAGTGGTAATTTTAATATTCTCTATAGGATTAGAAAATTAATCAAAATTTTATTGGAAAAAAAATGTACAGGTGCGCGGCAGGTCCACGACACAGACCTAGTCCACCCAATTATACCAGTAAAGTTTAAAATTTTAAATCTGTTGAGGGGCATTCTAGAGTTTTTCTCATCTCTCCTAGACTTAAGCCACAACCAATACAGGTCATTTTTGGCTAAAAGAGGTTTTGAAACCCATTCCTAAGCTTTCTATGCTATTCTAACAAAAGCTACGGCTAAAAAGAGAAGGTGAAAAGCAAGGGTTTTGAGTTCAAATGTGAAGATCAAAAGAGGATCGATTGTTCTTCCAAATTCCAATCATATAAGGTTACCTATAGTATTGAATTGAGTTCATCCATGCGTCCCTCTATCTACTTGAGTCGAGTTTGCAAGTAATAACCCAGTAATACAAATTCTATAATTTTAAGTTCTAAGTTTTCTGCACTTGCTTGAATCCTCATGATTATACTTGAGTAAAATTGATTAGTTACATTATTATTACCATGAAATTGGAATACTAATCAAATGCTTTATTGCCTAACTCTAAATTTTATTGTTTCCTATATACTGACTTAATTGAGATCATGAACCTAATTTTCCGAGTTGAGAAAGTTGAACTGAGGAACACATTTTCTTGTCATGCATATGCACGTGATGAGCACCTAATATGTCTTATGTGTTGAGCATGATTGATATGATATTAACTGACCGTAAAAGTGAGAGTCTTGCATGATGTAAGTTGAAAGTTGCATTGTATTGATTGCTTATACTGAGTTACTGAGGTATTTGAGAAATTGAGTTAAGCTGTATGAGATGAGTAAAACAGATGAGCTTCAGTTGATATTCATGAGCATATTTTATTCTTGGAAAGAGTATTGAGCACCGAGCTGGATGAGACAAAACACCCCAGAACTACGTTGCTAGTGTAGGATAGTTGTGTAGTTAACTCTGACTGCTCATGTCCTAATAGATGGACATTCTAATTGGATCCAAGAGAGAGGGACATGTTGACATCCTTTATCTTAGAAAGTTTAGGACAGGCGTGGCAACAATGTCTGGTTCATTGTGCATCACCGAATTTATGGTGGTGGAGAGTTATGTCGATTTGAGAAACTTTCAAACAAAACTTGATTGACCATATCATGAATTTCAAACTGAATTGCATAAAACATTGATCTAATTTTAAAGCATTATTTAAAACTTTAGTCATGCATCATTTATTTTAGCAAAGTTATGAGTTGATGAGTTGAGTCTTGAGTCGAGTTGGTTGATTTGAGTCTGAGCCTTATCTACTTTCTTGAGCTATTTTACATACTAGTATATTCCATGAACTGATGCCCATTTGGTCCTACATCGTTAATGATGCAGACACAAGTGATAGAGGACTTCAGCAGGCATATCGTTGAGGTTCAGTTTTCTTGTTTCTAGAGTTGGTGAGCCCTCCTTGCTATCTGGAGGAGCCTTTCTTTATTTTTATTGGCTATTTTTATTTTCTCTAAGTTGGATAGCCATGGCTTGTCATGGTACTATCTATATGTTTAGAGGTAGAGGCTTCATCAACTATGAGTACAAAACTATTGAGTATTGTATATTTATTTCTTTTTCTAAACATAGCCAATTGAGGTTTTTCAATAAGAGCTTTATTTCTTTATTGATGACTTGTACTTGATTAATTCTTCCATTGTTGAGTAAGATGTGATGATGAGGCCAGGTGGTTCCCTTGGGGAATCAACAATGGTTCTTCAAGTGTCGGCCACGCCGAGGGTACCCACCTAGGGCGTGACAAACTTGGTATCAGACTATGAATTCAAGTGTCCTAGGGAGTCTATGAAGCCATGCCTAATAGATCTTGTTTATAGGTGTCTCATGCACCTAACTTTATAAGCAAAAGGTTATGTAACATTAGGAATTTTTACACTTCTTTCTTATTCTGATTCGTGCTACAAAGTTAAACTATAGAAAATCTCTCTACATGCCTTCCGAGCGCATTCTAAACACGAGAAATATAGTTAGCACCGAGGAGCTTGAACCTACTTCTCAACTTGTTGCATATGCTCGAAGGGTAGAAGAGGACAAGAAGCATGACAAGGAAGAACCTTGTAGAAAAAAGGCTAAGTCATAGTACATGAGCATAGTAAACATATGCCAGGAAATAGAAATAGGCCCCTCTTTCTATAGAGACTTTTGCGTTATGTGCCATCATAGGTAAAAATATCCATATCTGGTAATAGATACAATCTAAGTCCATGAAGAAATAAACACTTCAAGGTCCAGAATCTTTCATCCTAGGAGTGTGGCTCAAGGTCGTAAAGCAATGCCACTACGTAGAGAGTGTGGAAAACTTTATTTAGGGGTGTACCAAATGGGAATAGATCACTGCTATAAGTGTGGTCTAGTGGTTCACTTCTAGAGTGAGTGTCCAAAGTTAGCTGACAAAGCTCAACCCTCTACACCGATGCTGCTAGTCAGGAACATCAGAGAGCTACTATTTCTGGCACGAGCTAGGCCATAGACCAGTTGTGTGCCACGATAGTCACCCAGATCAAAAAAATACTCCAGGATGTTATGACAAGTATTATTCGAGTCCTTACTCTTGATTTTTTTGTGTTGGTAGATCCTAATGCTATCCCATCGGTTGTATCCCCTTCTGTGGCTAGTAGATCTGATAGAACTTTCGAGTGTCTTCCTAAACCTTTTAGTGTATCTACTCCAGTTGGTGATACTATTCTAGCTGAGAGGGTCTATAGAGATTTGATTTATGTGAATCTATCATAGAGATACGATGGATAACTTACTTGAGCTAATCTAGATACACCCCAGGCTCTCTTATCTGAAACTTGATGTTTGATGTTATCCATAAGAGAGAAACTTATGTTTCTAAAAGTTTAATGTTACCACCTAAGAGTGTAATTTAAGGTCTTGTAAACTATAAGTAGAGTTGTCATCCCAAAGCTAGAAGGATGACGATGGAGAGGAAGAGACCAGATAGTGAGAGTGGTGGTTGATTGAGGTTTGTAACTACAGTTGTGTCTATTAGGTAAGTAATGTGGCAATGATTTGATCTCCCTAAGCTTTGACAGAAGAGTAGTAAGTACCATTTGATTTTCATGATGAGGTATAGAGAAAGAATTATTGTTAGGATAAGTTGGAGTGTGCTCAACCTAGAAAGAAGTTTATGTTGATATGTCATAGTGTTAGTGAGCATAATGTATAGATGTTGAATAGGGGAATAGAGTGCTTTCAGTGTGATAGATCTAATCTTGGCTTATGAAGTGAAAGCCCTAGGATATTCATAGAGTTGTGAACTTAGCCAGATAAGGACGTATAGTGAATAGGTGAATGGTACTTGAGCTGTAAAGAGGGGACATGTTGACCAAGTATTCTCTATGAGATGTAAGTGAGGCCTATGCTCTTAGATTGTTACATAGTAGTTATGAGTTAGTATAATGTGAGAGAAGTATGTGATGCATATGTTAGCACTAAGCACTAAGCTTGAATTTTGGGAAGCGATGTGAAGAGGGAGACAACATTATGACAATAATAGTCTTAGTTGGAGATTTTCTCTAAGAGTTTGGTTGTAGTGTTCGACGTTAAGATGTTAACTTTCAACATGTGAGATGCTATGAGTATGGTACAAGTACCCCTTAGTGGTGATAGTAAATTGAGGATGAAATACTAGATACGGGAGGCTTAAGATGTGCATTCGTTATAGTGCAAAATTATGTGAAGCTCTAAGTTATGACTTTCTATGGAAACCTAGATAGTATATTTGAGTTGTCAATGCAGAGTACACTAGTGTAAGTATTCTTTATCACCCCTAATATTTAGGTTAACGGGGATTTATGTATAAATGATGATGAGTTTTACGTTGTAATCCAAGACTTCTTTAGTCAAATATATTAGAGCTTAAAAGTTGAATGTTAGCAGGCTAAGGTTAGATTATAAGAGTTGTAGAAAGTAGTTTTATATGCCAATAAAACATTAAGTATAGAAAGATGCCCATAGAGCTAGAAGGAAGCTCAGAGTAGTATCTCAGAAGAAAGTTCTAATAGTGATTTTATATCTTTTAGTATAGTATAGTAGGAGAGTTTAAAATGTTCTTATGGAAAGTGATGCCCAAATCATGTGGAGAGCTATACTTATGGCTTGGTAAAGAGAATTGGATCACAGACATAGGGAGTGGAGCTTTGAGCTAAGGGGGAGATGTGAAGTTAATAAACTAAAGTGAGTCTTGAGATTTTATTGGTGATGAGTTGATCAGGATGAGAAATTGATGCTTATCTATTTCCTATATTTGTTATAGCCCAGTTAAGCTAATACTTTATTTCTATCTTATGTATGAGCGCCATGCCTATGACCTAAACCCATGCACCTAATGTTGACTCACATTTATGTTGATTTTTTGAGAATGAGGACTAACAATTGTACTATTATCTCATGAATCTCAAAGTTCCCAACCATATGTCATACAAGATGCGACTTAAGTTTCACAACATGGTCAATTCCATAAACGCATGATAGGTCCTAAAAGGCTAATGAGATTGTATTACATTATAAATGCTCTTCCATCAAAATTTCTATAATTTATCATGCTCATGATCTTTCGCTCTAAGCCTTTCCAATGATCCTTCTTTACAATCTTTATAACGATATTGGTGATAGCAGATAAGTTATTGCAAATGAGTAAGGGTGGATGTTCTTTAGTATGATAATTATGATGTCCTCCTTTCATTACGATTATGGATGTATAGGAAGAGAGAGATGGTACCTTATGATGTGCAATAGATATGTAAGAGTAGGTTAGAGTGTCTCTAGATAGGAGTATATTGGTATGTCTTTGAGTCATAGCTCATTCGATCATAGAGGTAGAAGTTCTAAGTAGGCTTGATAATTGTTAGATATAGTTGAAGTGGATAGAGTGATAGGCTTAAAGGTGTGGATGTCATTATATGGGTGATTGGATAAGGCTATCGGTGACTTTTGAATGAGTGTACCAGGAAGATATGTTAGAGTTGAGAGAAGGAGTAGTATTCTCTAAATGAAAGTCCCTGTGGAGGTGTAGAGTTTGCATTTTGAGGATTAGCTTTTTATGAATATGATCATCTATAGAATAACATTTTGAGTCTTAGTATTAGGCTTGAATAGAAAAGGAGGATGTGGTTAGTTGGAGATTTGAATAGGAGTTATAAGCTTCAATTGATGGAGTGTAGTCCCGTGAAGAGTAGCATAGTTGAGATGAGGTGCTAAGTTGGAGAGTTATCCATAAGGTCTTGTATATCATGATGGTCCTATTCTCGATTAGAGTTGATGACTTCCTACTTAAGTTGGAGAAACTAATTGTTGAGGTATTTGAATGATTCGAGTTGTTTGAGTTACAATATTCCATTCGTGCCTAATGGTGAGAATGTCTAAAGTGTAGATGAGAAATCTTATGGGACAGATTGTAGGAGTATGATTAAATTATGGGTATGACATGGTGAATTTGGATATAGGCTTGACTATAGTAAGAGTATGTAGTGAGATTTAGGCTTTGATGAGAGTTATATTCTTTAGACAATGATCTCCTCTAATTAGTTGAGTTTTTAATCCTCGAGTATATGTTCACCCTTAAGTTAGAGTATTTGAGTAATTGAGTTCTTGATTACATATGTGCCTTGAGAAATATTCTAGTGTTACATCATTCAAGGATGAATGATCTCAAGGGAGAGATAATGTTATTGAAACGTCCAAAAATGTGCTTCAAAAATACCCATAATTGTAATTTCATACATCTCAAAATTTGTGTGCGAATAAACTTTATATTCTCAATCAGGGAAAAAACTTGAGTGAGAAATGAGTATAGCCTCAATTTTAGAGGAGCCGTAGCGAAAAATAATTTTCCCAAAATTTTGATTTCTAGTGGCCATCTGCGTCCTGACCACGATGCGCTAGGGGTGTATATTAGTGTTGGACGGGACTTTGTGTCTAGTCCGCATCGCGCCAAGGCGCGAACTAGTGTATTATTTTTTTTGGGTTTTTCATTTCAGCCTAAGGGACTTAGGGTCATAGCCCATACCCACTTATACGTGAAAACACCTATACTTAGCCATTTTTCAACTCTATATCACTCAAGACCCTCTCAAAAACTTCTCCGAGACTTAACAAAATATTTCACCCAAATTCAAGTGTCTCAAGCTTGATTCCGAATCTTAAGAACTCTATTCAAGTTTCAAGTCTCCTTAAAGTGTAAATCAAGGAATCCCCCAAATTTAGGTATGTGGGTTTCATCCACTGGGTCCTTTCACCCATGGAGTCCAACCTTCCTATTTTATGTAAATTGCATCATTTCAAATTTTATTACTTATGGGTATCTATTATTATGAAATATGAGCATGAAATATGTTGGGGTTTTGTTAAATACTTTTGATTATGCATAAATATCTATTTGATCTTATATAATGAAGTGATCTTTGTCTATTGAGACTATGTATAATTCAAGATATGAGATGTATGAACTACTGGAAAGTTTTGATATGATTTACAAGTTACCCATGATGTTGGTGGGCTGATTTAAATGACTTTAAGATGCATTAATTTCACTATTTCATGAACTATACCCTCACATTTTGCATGATTTGAACATGTAGTCATATGTGCCCACCAAGTGTTCCACGAAATGTCTAGTCAAGGATTCTCAATTTATTTACATGTTTTACAAGTCAAGTGACTTCATGATGAATATGGGCTATCAAGTATATTATAAATTCATGAAATTATCTCTGATTATGCAAGTATGAAGTTAAGCCCTATTTCTAAGATTTTACCTCTTATGAGCCATTCATGTTAAAGCTAGGGTTCATGTATGATTATGATCTATTCTCATGTTTCAAGTTAGGCTCACCATTAGAGGTCAAGTATGTTCAAGAGCTACTCATGTTATGATTCTATATTCATTACAAGTTACTAAAGATATGATTATTTCAAGAATTCCATGGGATTAGATTTAGAACGATGGATTGGATGTTGGCGTGGACTATCTTCAAGGGTACGTACTCCTTACCTCAAACTATGTGCCAACATAGGATTATGTTATACCCTTGTTATACTAGTGGATCCATTTAGTGCACTTTATCATGAAATTCACCTCAAAATGGTATAGGTTCCTGTAACAGGGTTACTTATCTGAAATAGGATAGGCTCTTGTAAGATGAGGTATGGTTTACCTTGGCAAGTAGACCACCTCTTTACTGATGATGTGAAAAGACCCCAAAAAGAGCTTGAAAATATGCCTTGGAATGCCCAAAATTTTAAATTCTATATATCTCAAAATTCATTTGTTATTTTGAAAAACTGACTTCAAATTCTTGTTCAGGGGGACAAAATTAGGAGGATAATGGTGTAACCCTGATTTTAGAGCAACCATATCAAAATTCAAAAATCCTATGGTGTAATTTCCATTAAGATTTTTGTGTCGTCTCCATGACGCGCCTCTGCCTATTTTGGGGACCTTTTTTTAGTTCAGTCCAAGACTTCTAATTTTTGGACCTAAGTGTTCTCAAACATCTTTTTACCTATACTTAGCCAAATTTCACCCTCATGTTACCCAAAACATTCCCAATACACACTCAAACACTTAGTCATATTTGCAGTCCCCAAACTCAAGTCCCAAACCCTCATCCTAAGTTAAGGTTTTCCTTCAACGTTCTTCTTCAAGCTTCAAGTCTCCATCTCCAATCTTCACCAAGTTCATCTCTAAGATAAGGTATGTGGGTTTCTTTCATGGGTTCCTTTCACTCATGATACCAAACATCCTTTTACTCAAATTGCATCATTTAAAGTTGATTTGACAAATGGATCTTGATTATTATAAAATTCACTGCACACTATGTTAAAACTATGTGAAATTGTGACTATTTTGATATGTTTTGAGCTACAAATCTTTGACCTATTGTAAGATTTTAGAAGGGGTTTTGATGTATATTACTTGAGGGTGTTGTAAGGTGTTGATTGATGATCTTACAATAGGTTTTCTTGCATGATTTCATCTCTATATTTCATGGGTTTATACCAACATCACACACCCTCTAAGTGTTTGATAAAATGTTTGGATATGCTTTCTTAAGGAGTTGAAGGTCCAAAACATGAGATATGATATGAATGAGTATATGATGATGAAATGAGCTTATGTATATGATATACTCTATATAAAGTGTTGCATTAGACCATATCCGATCTGGGGGAATAAGAGCTTGAGTAACCGAGGTGGGGGTTTGTACTCATCAACCATATGAGGGGTTTGTACTTTGCCACCATGGTGATTAGGTGTGATTATCATCAACTATGTGAGGATTTTATACCACAAAACCACCAAGGGGTTTTTATCTAGAAAAGCTAGCTTGGTCTCTTCTACACATATGATACCATATATGAGCATGGGTTACTTAAGCATTGATCATACATGCCATATTGTTATATTATGCCTATTGCTTAATATTTTGCATTTTGGTTATGATGCCAATCTATTATTGAATTATATCCTACATACTTAGTACATTCAAAGGTACTAACGCATACTCTATGCCTATATGATGTCACCATGTAGGAACTGGTGCCCAAGTTGATCCTTATTCTCCTCCACATGGCTATTTCGATGCTATTCAAGCTAGTTAGGGAGTCCTCCACTTCGGGGTCCTTAGACTATATTGATCCTATTATGTATTGAGACAACCTTCTTTATTATCTATTTTGACTATGAGGGTGAGCGTGGTTACTTTGTCTTGGTCCCCGCTCTTATCTATGTGTTAGAGGTGTTTGTTGAACATGTTATGTATCTATGATATAATCTTGACTCTTGTCTCTTGATTTTGATGTTATGCAAGATTTTTCCTTAGTCCAATTGCCATTATTCTTACTCTCATATGTTTTTATATGCTTCTGCGACCAATGATGTGTATTGGCAAGTTAAGAGACTTATTTTGGGTTCCTTCAGGTTCTCCATTCACCGTATCACATCTAGGTGCAAGGCTTGTATTGTGACAAACTTGGTATTAGCACTAGGTTGATAGATCCCCGGAGTCCAACACACTGCGTCAATTAGAGTCCTATTCATAGTTGTGAAGCGTGCCATGACTATGAATAGAAGGCTATGAGATATTTTAGGAAATGATGTTTCCTTTCTTTATGTTCTAAGTCTTGCTATAGAGTTGTGGTAAGTTTTTCCCCTAACGGTTGTTCTTTGCTATGCTAGATCATGCCAAACACTTGAGGACGATGTACCCAAACTCCCGAGGAACAACCTAACAATGGTGAGCTCTAGGATACTCTCACTATGATTGCCCAAGTTGTGGCCAACCAAGTAAATCGAGGGGTCCAATCCCCTCATGCTACTAGCTCGGGAGCTAGGGTAATAGACTTCATAAGGACGAATCCTCTGGTTTTCTATAGGTCAAAGATGGATGTAGATCCACAAGAGTTCAGTGATGAGGTCTACAAAATGTTGAGTATCATGGGTGTTGGGCCAAATGAAAAGGCGGAGTTGTCAGCGTACCAACTCAAAGGGGTAGCCTAAATATGCTATGATCAATCAAAGGATGAACAGGGAATTGGTAATATGGTGCTTTGGGAGAAGTTTAAATTGGGTTTTCTTAATTGATTTTTCTTTCTTGAGCTTAGGGGAAGAAAAGTTGGTAGAGTTTATGAACTTGAAACAAGGTGCGATGAGTGTGAGAGAGTATGTCCTCAAGTTTAATCAACTTTCAAATTATGCTCCTCATTAGGTGGCCGATCCTAGATCTAGGATGAACAAGTTTGTTATGGGGGTCTCCGACTTGGTAAGTGAACAATGCTGGTTCATGATACTAATTAGTAACATGGACTTATCTCGGTTGATGACCTATGCCTAGCAAATAGAGGAGGAGAAATTGAGGAAGAGAAGGGGGCATGAGGCCAAGAGGGCCTATGTTGGGGGTAAGTTCCAAAAGAGTGGCTAGTTCTATCAAGGCTAAGGGTCTCATCATGCTATTAATAGGGGGTTTTCCAATCACTTCCCTAGCCCTCAAGGTATTGGTTTTGTGGCTCCCATTGATGTGTGTCCTATATGTAGGAAGGGTCATAAAGGCCCATGTTTGAAAGATTCTAATACATGCTTTGGTTGTGGGGAGCTTAGGTACAAGAAAGTAGATTGTCCAAGAAATCGTGGCAAAGTCTGGGGTGGTTATGTGGTTCCATTGGGGAGAAGTGGTCCTCAAGGTGGTGCCCCAAGGCACAATCAATTTTATGCTCTACATGGGAGGAAAGGGGTTGGTGAGTCCTCGATATTATTATCGGTATGTTGAAAAACTTTGACTTCGATGTGTATGCTTTGATTGATCAATGTGCCACTCTTTCCTTTGTTACCCTTTTTGTTGCTAAAAAGTTCCATATTGTCCCCAAGTTGTTGCATGAGTCATATGAAGTTTCTACTCCAATTGGTACCTCTATTATTAGTAGAAAACTTTATAGAAGTTGTCCTATTTGCATTTTGCATAAGTTTGTCCTTATTATCTTGTTTAATTAGAGATGGTGGATTTTGATATCATTCTTGAGATGGATTGGTTGCATGCCTACTATGCTTCTATTGATTGTAGAACCCATAGGGTCAAGTTTCAATTTCCTAATGAACTCATCCTTAAGTGGAAGAGTCAAGATATGGTGGTCAAAGGTAGATTCATTTCATGTATTAAAGCCCATAAGTTGATCTCTAAGTGGTGTCTTCACCATCTTGTGAGGGTTAAGGATGTGGAGTCCAAAGTCCCTTCCATAGAGTCAGTTTCAGTTGTAAATGAGTTTCTTGATGTCTTCCTAAATAACCTTCCTAGTGTCCCTCCCGAAAGAGAGATAGATTTTGGCATAGATCTCCTTCCTAATACTAAACCTATCTCCATTCCCCCTTACCGTATGACCTCGACGGAGTTAAAGGAGTTATAGGAACAATTGAAAGATTTATTGGAGAAGGGATTTATTAGACCTAGTCAATCACCTTGGGGTATCTCGGTTGTGTTTGTAAAAAGGAATAATGGGTCACTTAGAATGTGTATTGACTACTGGAAGCTCAACAGGGTCACTATAAAGAATAAATATCCTCTTCCAAGGATTGATGACTTATTTGACCAATTACAATGGGCTAGCTTCTTCTCTAAGATTGATCTTCAGTCTGGGTATCATCAAGAGAGGGTAAAGGAGGGATACATTCCTAAGATGGCCTTCCAGACTAGATATGACATTATGAGTTTACTGTGGTGCCTTTTGGGTTGACTAATGCACCAACCATCTTCATGGACCTAATGAATAGGGTCTTCAAACCTTACTTGATTTCTTTTCTGTGGTCTTTATTGATGATATTTTGATCTATTCATATAGTATGGATGAACATATGGGTCATTTGAGGGTTGTATTGCAAAAGTTGAGGGAGGAGAGATTGTATGCTAAATATGACAAGTATGAATTTTGGTTGAAGGAGCTTGTATTCTTGGGTCATGTGCTGTCGGGGGATGGTATAAAAGTGGATCCTAAGAAAATTGATATGATTAAGAATTGGCCCAGATCATCGACCCCGTCAAATATTAGGAGCTTCTAGGGCCTTATGGGTTACTATAGAAGATTTGTGAATGGGTTCTCCTCTATTGCTTCCCCTATGACCAAATTGACTCAAAAAAGGTTAAGTTTGTGTGGACCGACGAATGTGAGAGAAGCTTCCAAATATTGAAGGGTAGGCTTGTGTCCACTCCTATATTATCTCTACTGGATATGCTTGAGGGTTTTATTGTGTATTATGATACATCTAGAGTTGGGTTATGTTGTGTGCTAATGCAAAATGGTAGGGTCATAGCCTATGCTTCTAGGCAACTCAAAGTGCATGAAAGGAATTACCCTGCCCATGATCTAGAGTTAGCCGCCGTTGTGTTTGCATTAAAGATTTAGTGTCATTATTTATATGGAGTGCATGTTGATGTCTTCACTGATCATAAGAGCCTCCAATATATCTGCACTCAAAAAGATCTCAACTTGAGACAAAGAAGGTGGCCAGAACTTCTCAAAGATTATGACATGAGTGTGCATTATCATCCAGGTAAGGAAAATATGGTGGCAGATGCTTTGAGTCGAGTGTCCATCGGTAACCCAACTCATGTTAATGGTGGAGATAGGGAAATTTCGAGGGAGATAAATTGATTGACTATATTGGGAGTTAGGTTGGAAGAAGTGGATAATGGCATTATTGTTGTTGATGGTTCTAAATCTTCCTTGGTTGATGAGGCGATAGCAAAACAAGATCTTGACTCTTCCTTGCTTGAATTGAAGGCTTTGGAAAAGAGGCAAAGTAGAGGTTTTCTCCCAAAGGGGATATGGGACCCTCAGGTACAAAGGTAGATTATGTGTGCCTTGTGTTGATGGTTTGAGGGAGAAGATTCTTGATGAGGCCCATAATTCTTCTTATTCTATCCACCTCGGTTCCACCAAAATGTATAAATACTTGAGAGATGTGTACTGGTGGGGAGGCATAAAGAGAGACATTACCAAGTTTGTTTCTGATTGCTATAGTTGTCAACAAGTCAAAGCCAAACATCAAAGGCTGGGTAGCCTAATCCAAGACATAGAGATTCCCACTTGAAAGTGGGAGGTGATTAATATGGATTTTGTAGTTGGGTTGCCCAAGACTAGAAAAGATTTTGATTCTATTTAGGTGGTGGTTGATAGGATGACAAAATCGGCTCACTTTCTACCGATTAAGACCACATATAGGGATGAAGAGTATGCAAGGTTGTATATCCATGAGATAGTGAGGTTGCATGGGGTTCTTTTGTCCATCATATCAGAGCATGGTGCACAATTCACTTTATACTTTTGGAGGTCTTTCCTAAGAGGTCTTGGTACAAAAGTTCACTTTAGTATGACCTTCCACCCCCAAATGGATGACCAAGCCGAAAGAACCATTTAAACTCTTAAAGATATGCTTAGGGAATTTGTATTGGAGTTGAGGGGTAGCTGGGATGACCATCTTTCTTTGATTGAGTTTGCCTACAACAATAGCTATCACTCTAGCATCGGTATGGCTCGTTTTGAGGCTCTTTATGGGAGACGTTGTAGGTCACCAGTTGGTTGGTTTGAGGTTGGAGAGGTGTTGTTGTTGGGGCCAGATCTGGTTTTGGAGGTTCTTAGAAGGTTAGAATGATTAGGGAAATGTTGAAGACAGCCCAAAGTCATCAAAAATCTTATGTCAACGTGAGAAGAAGAGACCTTGGATTCAACGTGGGTTAGTGGGTTTATTTGAAAGTTTCTCTAATGAAAGGTGTGATCCATTTTGGTAAAAAAGGGAAGTTGAGTCCAAGATATATTAGTCCTTATGATATCTTGAAGAGGGTTGGCAAGGTAGCTTATGAATTGAAATTGCCTACTAAAATGAATTTAGTTCATCAGGTGTTCCATGTCTCTGTGTTGAGAAAATGTGTTGGTGATCCTAATACTATTGTGACTTTTGATGTTGTGGGTGTTGTGAGGAGGTTCTGATTCAGATTTTATATAGGAAAGTAAAGAGATTGAGTAGCAACGAGGTGGCATCCGTTAAGGTCCTTTGGAGAACCAACAAATTGAAAGTGCTACTTGGGAGGCTGAAGCGGTCATGCAAAAAAGGTATTCTTATCTTTTCTACTCCACTCAAGCCTAAGGTACCAATTCTAAGTCTCCTATATGAGTTCAAGTCTTGTATTTCAGCCCGTATGTCATTCATATGCATTCATGTTTGAGTTGGCAAGTTCATGATGATTTTACACTTATATTGAGATTTTAAAAATGGTGTTTTAAATGTGATATTGCATTCTTATTGGGGATGATTTGTTTATGATCACTCTCATCTTATACGTTTCATTTACATTTGGGGACAAATGTTCTCAAGGGGAAGATATTGAAACGACTCCAAAAAGTGCCCGAAAATGTGCCTTAGAATGCCCAAAATTTTAAATTCTATATATCTCAAAATTTGTTTGTTATTTCAAAAATCTGATTTCATATTCTTGTTCAGGGAGTCAAAAATGGGGAAAAACGTCCAACCTCGATTTTAAAGCAACCATATCAAAATTCAAAAATCCCATAGTGCAATTTCCAGTGAGGTTTTCGCGTCGCCTCAGCAATGCGCCTTTGCCTATTTTGGGGACTAACTTTTTTAGTTCGGTCCAAGACTTCTAAGTCTTGGGCCTAAGTGTTCCCAAATATGTTTTTACCTATACTAGCTAAATTTTACCCTCATATTATCCACAACATTCCCAAATAGTCACTCAAACACTTAGTCATATTTTCACTGCCCAAACTCAAGTCTCAAACCCTCATCCTAAGCTAAGTTTTTCCTTCAAGGTTCTTCTTCAAGCTTTAAGTCTCCATCTCTAATCTTTACCAAGTTCATCTCTAAGCTAAGGTATGTGGGTTTCTTTCATGGGTTCCTTTCGCTCATGATACACAAGCCTTCTTTTACTCAAATTGCATGATTCAAAGTTGATTTATAAATGGGTCTTGATTATTATGAGATTCACTGCATACTATGTTAAAGCTATGTGAAATTATGACTGTTTTACTATGTTTTTAGCTATAAATCTTTGGTCTATTGTAAGATTTGAGAAGGGATTTTGATATGCATTGATTAAGTTTATTGCAAGGTATTGATTGATGGTTTCACAATGTTTTTTTTTGCATGATTTCATCTCTATATTTTATGATTTTATACTTAGCATTACATATACTCTAAGTGTTTGATAAAATGTCCGGATGTGATTTCGGAGTTGAAGGTCCAAAGAATGAGATATAATATGAATGAGTATATGATCATGAAATGAGCTTATGTATATCATATACACTATATAAAGTGTTGCATTAGACCATGTTCGATCCGGGGGGATAAGATCCTAGGTAACCGAGATGGGGGTTTGTACTCATCAACCATACGAGGGGTTTGTACTTCGCCACTGTGGTGATAAGGTGTGATAATCATCAACCATGTGAGGGATTTGTACCACACAACCACCAAAGGGTTTGTACCTTGAAAAGCTAGCTTGGTTTTTTCTACATATAAGATACCCTATATGAGTATGAGTTACTTAAGCATGATTTACTTAAGCATTGATCATACATGCCATATTATTATGTTATGCCTATTGCTTAATATTATGTATTTCTATTATGATGCTGATCTATTGTTGCATTTCATCCTACATACTTAGTATATCCAAATGTACTAATGCATACTTTTACCTACTTGATATCACCGTGTAGGGACCGGTGCCCAAGTTGATCATCCTCATCCTCCACGTGGATAGTTTGGTATTATTCAAGCTAGTTGGTAAGTCCTCTACTTTGGGGACTTTAGTCTATGTTGCTCCAATTATGTATTGAGACATCCTTCTTTATTGTCTATTTTGACTATAAGGGTGAGCCCAGTTACTTTGTCTTGGCCCTTGCTCTTATCTATATGTTAGAGGTGTTTGTTGGATATGTTATGTATTTATGATATGAGTTTGACTCTTGTCTCTTGAGTATGATGTTATACACGAGTTTTAATTAGTCCCATTGCCCCTATTCTTACTCTATTATGTTTTTATGTTCTTCCGCGACCAAACCAATGATGTGTAATGACAAGTTAAGAGGCTTGTTTGGAGTTCCTTCGAATTTTCCATTTGCCATGTCATATCTAGGCCCTAGGCTTGGGTCGTGACAAGAGGGGTGATTATTAGGATTCCAAGTTGTAGCTCGCTTAGTCTTGCTTTGGTTGGTTAGGGTCTCTTCCCACACATGTGTTATGTTTTATGCAAGATGAATGATTTACAAGCATGTTTTACTTTAAGCATTGATCAAGCATGCCATATTAAGATTATGCTATCTATTGACTATGATTATGCATTTCAACTACATCAGCTTATGCTTTATTGCATTGTATCCTACATACGTAGTACATTTAAACGTACTAATGCATACTTTATGCCTACATGATATCACAATCTAGAGACCGGATCTCCTCTTAATCATCCTCCACGTGGCTAGTGAGATTATTTAAAGATAAGCTTGGTGAGTCCTCAAGTTCGGGAAAACTATATACTTTTCTCTTGTTATTTCTAATGCTTCTTTATATTGAACACTTGACATTATAAGGGTGCGCCCGAAAAATGTCTTGGCCCCTACTCCATTCCAAGTTTAGTGGTATATGTTGGATATTATGATACTATTGTGCTATGAGCTTGACCCTTATGCTTTGTTTATATTCAAGAATTCCCTTAGTCCCACTTCTCATTTTATATATCCCTTGTTATTATTTACTCTACTTTCGCGACCAACGATGTGTGATCGATATGCTAAGAGGCTGGTTTGGGCCACTTTGGGTTCCCATTTACTGTGTCATATCTAGGCCCTAGGATTATGTCTTGACAAACTTGGTATCAGAGTATTAGGTTATTAATGGTCCTTAGAATTGAAGACACCATGTCGATTAGAGTCTTATTCATGATTTTGAAGCACACCACAACTATGAATGGGAAGCTATGAGGCATTTTAAAAAATGTTTCCCTTCTTCATGATCTATGTTATGCTATTAAAGTAAGGTATGACTTTTGCCTAATGAATGTTCTTTGCTATTCTAGATTATGCCGATTCCGAGAGGAAGACAAGCCCATACACCAGGGGAGCAACTGCCTCCTCTCGCTCCTCAAGCTCCTTTAGAAGGAGGGGTAGGCCAACCAAATCAACCAAGGGGCCCAAGCCCCTCATGCTCCTACACTAGCTTAAATTTGGTTCACTCAATGGATGTTAGAGAAGGGTAATGATGGTGCTATCCCTTGGGAAGAGTGTAAAATGGCATTTCTCAACTGGTTCTTTCCTATTGAGCTATTGGAGGCGAAGATGGTGGAGTGGAATTTATGAACCTTAAGCAAGTTTCCATGAGTGTGAGGGAGTATGCTCTTAAGTTCAACCAACTCTCCAAGTATGCTCTAGAATTGGTAGCTAAGCCTAGGTCAAGGATGAACAAATTTGTGTCAGGTGTATCCTACTTTGTTAATGAGGAGTGTCATACCTCCATATAGTAAGGGACATATATTTGTCTCGGCTCATGACATATGACCAGAAACTAAAGGGGGGAAAAAGCTTAGAAAGAGAAAGGTTGCTAAGTCCAAGAGGGATCGGTTTCAAGGTGGGTTCCAAGGCTCTAAGGGTTGCCAGTTTCCTCAAGGCCACAAGTTCCAAGGCCAAGGATTATCCACTGCTTCCAACAAGAGGTTTACTAGTAAAAGGGTGCCTAATCAAAGATTCCAAGGTGGTAATGGAGGAATGGTACAACCTAGATGTCCAAGATGTGAAAAGAATCATAGTGGTTAATATTTGAGGAACTCTAATACTTGCTTTGGTTCTGTTGAGATGGGTCACAAAGTTATTGATTGTCCTCATGCACAAAACAAAGGTGAAGATAGTCGTCTACAAGGTGCAAATACGGGTCAAAGGGGAAGAGGAGGCCAACAAAGGGGTGCACTAAGGAAAAATAGATTCTATGCTCTTCAAGGGAGACAAGTGGTGAATGAGGTACCCAATGTCGTCATTGGTATGTTAAAGGTTTTTGATTTTGATGTGTATACATTGTTAGTCCTAGGTGCCACTCTTTCTTTTATTGCTCCTTTTGTTGCCAAAAAGCTTCATGTGAGTCTCGAATTATTATGTGAACCATGCGAAATGTCTACCAGTGTTGGTGAGTCCATTGTTGCTAAAAGAGTCTATAGAAATTGTCCTATGTTCATTTTTCATAAAATTTTGCCTTATGCTTTTGTTGAATTCGATATGGTGGATTTTGATGTCATTTTTGGGATGGATTGGTTGCATGCATATTATGCTTCTATTGATTTTAGAACCCATAAGGTTAAATTCCAATTTCCTAATAGGCCCATCCTTAGTGGGAAAGTCATTATATGGTGGTCAAGGGTAGATTCATTTCTTGTCTTAAGGCCCAAAAGTTGATTTCTAAAGGTGGTCTTTATCATCTTGTGAGGGTTATGGATAGTCCTTCCTATTGAGTTAGTTTTGGTAGTTAATGAGTTTCTTGATGTCTTTCTCGATGAGCTTCTTGGTGTTTCTCTGAAAAGGGAAATAGATTTTGTTATAGACCTCCTTCCCGATACTCAACCCATTTCTATTCCCCCTTACCATATGGCCCTGGTGGAATTGAAGGAGCAACCGAGGGATTTGTTGTAAAAGGGTTTTATAAAGCATAGTAAGTAACCTTGGGTTGTACCAGTGTTATTAGTAAAGAAGAAGGATGGTTCTTAGAATGTGCATTGACTACCTGCAACTTAATAGAGTCACCATAAAGAACAAGTACCATCTACCAATGACTGATGACCTTTTTGATAAACTTCAAGGGGCTAATCACTTTTCAAATGTTGATCTTCATTCTAGTTACCACTAAGTGAAGGTGAGAGGGTGATATTCCCAAAATTGCTTTTTAGACTAGATATAGGCATTTTGAATTTGTGATTATATCTTTTGGGTTGGCTAATGCACCAGCTATATTTATGGATCTCATAAATAGGGTCTTTAAACGCTATCTTGACTTGTTTCTGGTGGTTTTTATTGATGATATCTTGATTTATTCCCATAGTGAGGAGGATCATATGGATCACTTGATGGTGGTGTTGTAAATCTTGATGGAGGAGAGGTTGTATGCTAAATATGAAAAATTTGAGTCTTGGTTTGAAGAGGTTGTATTTTTGAGACATGTAGTGGTGGGTGAAGGTATTAAGGTGGATCCTAAGAAGACAAAGGTGATTAGAAATTAGCCTAGTCTATTGTCTCTATCAGATATTAGAAGCTTCTTGGATTTAGCGGGTTATTACCAAAGGTTTGTGAATGATTTCTCTTCTATTGCATCTCCTATGACTAAATTGACACAAAGAAGGCAAAATTTGTGTGGACCGATGAGTGTGAAAAGAGTTTTCAAACTTTGAAAGATAATCTTATCTCCGCTCCTATCTTGGCTCTATGAGAAGGGTTGGAAGGATTTATTGTATATTGTGATGCCTCAAGAATTGGTTTGGGGTGTTTTTTTAATGCAAAGTGGTAAGATGATAGCACATGCCCCTAGACGACTTAAGGTGGATGAGAAGAATTATCCCATCCATGATCTTGAATTGGCAGCCATGGTATTTATTTTAAAAATCTGGCATCACTACTTGTATAGGGTTCACATTGATATGTTTACCAGCCACAAGATTCTCCAATATGCGTTCACCCAAAAAGATCTTAACTTGAGACTAAAAGGTGGTTAGAGCTCCTTAAAGATTATGATATGAGTGTGTATTATCACCCCGACAAAGCTATGTTGTGGCCAATACTCTAAGTAGGATGTCTATGGGTAGTTTAACTCATGTTGATGATGGTAGCAAAGAGCTGGCTAGAGAGATTCACCAGTTGGCTAGAATGAGGGTTAGGTTGAATGAAGTGGATAATGGGGGTTAGGATAGATTGGCTAAATCATCTTTGATTGAGGAGGTAAAGGCAAAACAAGATCTTGACCTCGCCTTGCTAGAGTTTATGGCCTTGGTGAGAGATGGTAAAGTAGAGGTTTTCTCCTAAGGGGAAGATGGCGCCCTTAGGTACCAAGGTAGATTGTGTGTGCCAAATGTGGATTATTTGAATGAATTGATCTTGAAGGAGACCTATGATTCATCCTATTCCATTCACTTTGGTTCTACAAAGATGTATAGAAATTTGAGGGAAGTGTATTGGTTGGGTGGTATGAAGAGAGACATTGCCAAGTTCATATATGGATGTTACAACTCCAACAAGTGAAAGTCGACATCAAAGGTCGGGTGGCCTAGCCCAAGATATAGAAATTCCTACTTCGAAGTGGGAAGAGATCAACATGGATTTTATGGTTGGGTTGCATAAGACTAGGAAGAATTTTGACTCTATTTGGGTTATTGTGGATAGAACGACAAAGTTAGCTCACTTTCTACCGGTTAAACTACTTGTGGTGCTGACGATTATGCAAGTTGTACATTCATGAGTTCGTTAAATTGCATGGGGTTCCCTTATATTTTATTTCGAATCATGGTGCCCAATTTACTTTTTACTTTTGGAGGTCTTTCAAAAGAGATCCTGGTACCAAGGTTAATCTTAGCATGACTTTTCATCCTTAAACGGATGGTCAAGCCGACAGGACTATCCAAACCATTGAGGATATGCTTATAGCTTGTTTTTTGGAGTTTAAGGGTAGTTGGTATGAACATCTTCCACTTATTGAGTTTCCAACAATAATAGCTACCACTCAAGTATCGGTATGGCTCCCTTTGAAGCTCTTTATGGTAGGCATTATAGATCCCCGATTGGGTTGTATAAATTGGGGGAAATGGCTTTGCTAGATCTGGATTTGGTCATGGAGGCCTTGGAGGTGAGACTGATAAGGGACAGATTGAAAATATCCCAAAGTAGATAAAAGTCCTATTTCGATGTGAGGAGAAGAGATCTTGATTTAAGGTTGGTGATTGGGTCTATTTGAAAAGTATCACCCATGAAGGGTGTGGTCTGCTTTCGCAAGAAGGGGAGGTTGAGACCAAGGGCTTTGGGTCCTTATAATGTTTTGCAGAGAGTGGGTAAGGTTGCATATGAGTTGGAGTTGCCTATGGAGATGGACATGGTTCATCCGGTCTTCCATGTATCCATGTTCAGAAAGTGTGTGGGTGACCCAAGTGCCATAGTGCCCTTGGATGTTGTGGTTGTTGTAGAATAAAATTTGACCTATGAGGAGGTCCCAATAGAGATTTTTGATACACAAGTGAGGATAATGATAAACAAGTATGTAGCTTCAGTCAAGGTCCTTTCGAGGAACCAATAAGTTGAAAGTTCCACATAGGAGGCCGATGGGGACATAAGAAAGAGAGGCCTATATATCTTCCACTCTACTCAAGCTAAACTTACTAATTTCAGTCCCCTATATGATTTTAAGTCTTAAGTTTCAGCCTTTATGTCATTTTGCATGCATCCATGTTTATGTTGACAAGTTTATGGTGATTTTTTTTGACATTCATGTTGAGATTTTTGAGAATAATGTTTACATACAGTTGTTGCATTCATGTCGGGCTGAAACCTTCATGAATACTTCTCTTATATATGTTTCTTTGGCATTTGGGTACGAATGTTCCCAAGTAGGAGATACTGAAATGCCCCTAAAACACCCCAAAATGTGCTTTAGAAATGCCCATAATCATAATTTTCATATATCTCAAAATTCGTGCACGATATCTCAATCTAACTTCATATTTTTGATCAGGGGCAAAATTGAGTGGGAAATGAGTATAATCTCAATTTTAGAGGACCCATAGCAAAAAATAATTTTTGCTAATTTTTAATTTCCAGTGGCCATCTGCACCCTGGCCGCGATGTTTGATGTTCATGCTCCAATAGTAAAGTGGTCACAGTCAGCAATAAACCTAACCAAAGGTTAGGGTTGAATTCACAGAGAATACGGGGCTTGATACACTAATAATTTTTTCAAGTATCAATCACTATGTTCTCTAAAATGGAGGGGGGGTGGGGTTTGAGATTTGAATTGAAGAACAAAGATCAACATTACGCTAAGTATACAAGAAGACAATCAAATTAAAGGATAACTTGGAAATTGTGTTCCCCATGATTCATTGACTTAATTACCCTAGACAATATAACCCTAATTGGGAATTTGCATATAGGACGGTGACTTAGATTCTTCCAGACCCTCTTATAAAGGTGAAGGTCGAATTTCACCATGGCGCTTGATCGGCAACCATGGTGTGCCAACTAACTATTACCCATTGTCCTAGTCAACTTGCCCTTGGTCAGATTTGGTTGATTAGACGAGAACACATCAATCGAATCCTGTCATTTACTTCCTTTTTCCTATTCGTCACTACCTTGATCGGGATCGGGATAATAGGCGAGGTTTGGTGTTGGCTACCACTAAACAACAATGAAAACGAAGAAAAATAAATAATACATGCAAAACCCCAATCAAGGAAATGCACAAAGTCTAGGTTAATTCAAGTCAACTACTTGTGGTTCCCACAACCCTAAGTTGTGGTTGCTTAGCTACTCATGTCTAAGGCAAAATCTAGAACAATGAATGTAAAAGACATAGATGAGAGTTCACCCAAAACAATACAAAACAAAAACACCTTCAAGTTGGAAACCACAAGCTTTGATAAATGGAAGATGAGTACAATGTGATTTTTCAGACCCCCAAAGTGGGTCTTGAAATTTAAAAATTGAAATCTACACTAAACCATAGATATATTCTAGAGAGAATATTCAAGGTATGGAATCTCCCAAAATATTCAAAGTCTTAAGTCGTTTTTAAAATCCTATCATCAAGTATTTATACTATTTAAAAATTCATCCTAAAAATTAAATAGAAAAGATAGCTGGCAGTAGGTACGACGTGCGGGTATGACTTGTAGGGTGATCTACGAGTCATAGTCAGGGTTTCGTGGTTAGCTTCTAGCATTTTTGAGTTGACTTCTACCACCCACTATTACGAGTAGTAGCTTGGGCTATGACTCGTACATTCCTCTAGTAGTCTACTCCTTCAGTTCTTGGTCCAAACTTTTAGCTCACTGTTCCTTGCTATGAACCTCACCCATACGAGTCGTAATGAGACCTATGACTCGTAGGCTGGCCTCGTATGGCTGACCTTTACTTTGTAACTTCTTAATTTTGCTCACTGTTTCATGCTGCGAGGGAACCTTATGACTCATTAGCTTGGGCTACGACTCATAGGGTGGCTCATATGTCCTGTACTTCAGCAAAGTCTGCAATTTTCTTTCAAAATTATGCCAACCTATTTTTCTACACAACTAGCACAAAAATACATAAAAACCATAAAAGGTCGCATTAAGAACTTGTGAAATCCCTTATTTTAGGCAATAAATATACTGTATTTTGGCAGCACATCAACACCCTTAACTTAGAACGATTGCTTGCCCTCAAGCGATGACTCAATCTAGGTAGACAATGAGAAACACATAGCAACTACTCTAATGGCATATATATCACTTAGCTCCAATTTAGGTACCCAACTCTCATTTTCAAAACCTAATTACAAAGCTACCAAGCAAACCAAAAGACAAAGATGTATCCGGTAATCCAACTATGACAAGTGAAGGAGTATCAACAATCCACAATCAATGGACCGGTCACTGCCAATAATGCAGTGCAAATGCCTTCACAGAAAAGAAGTCCTTCTATCTCACACAAAATGCATTCAAAATTTGGGGATTGTGCAAGTACTCTCACTCTCACTAATGAAATTCATTCATAATGACTAACATCATAGGCTTGTACCTATGCTCAAGTTCCGGACTGATGACAAGGTATTCAGATGACTTTAGGACTTAAAAGGCCTAAAACATAGGCTCATGGGGGTTTAGTATGGCATTTGAGGCAAGTAGTGACTAAAAGCTATCCTTGAACCATATTTTTCAACACTCTTACCTCCATAACTTAACCATTTTCATTAAGTCCACCCTTATTCTTCCTTTTTAAGATTTTCCTGGGTGATTTCTTTCTCTTTTTCAGTTGTACCTTATTTTTAAACTTATTTTGTTATTATCTTCAATCCAAGGCAATCTTTCTTTTCTTTTTTCACCTGGCACATGACTTTTATTTTATTTCTTTCTTTCTCAACTAACTGCCCCATTTTCATTACTTTACCGCAATAAAGGCAATCCTCAACTTAGGCTTTTATCTTGAGGTGAAGTACACAATATCTATTCCCCAAACTAGGGCCACTATTTGTAAGCACCCTCAACTTAGACTTTTAGCCTCAATCAAAGTTCACATATTCAAGGATAGACCGGGGACAAATATCAAGGTAGTTCACAAAACTACTCTGGGCTAGCTAAGTGTCAAGAAATAACAGGTACATGAAAATGTCAAACATTTGGAGCATGGGATCAACTATCATATTTGGTAGGTCATTTAGGCAAAAGTGAGCACTAAAAGAACAATGGCCTAAGGTTCTTTCCCAATCACCCACATCACCAGTACAATCTTAGATTAATAAGGCAAGTTCTTAATCTATACATAATACATGAATGCGACAAATTAAGATCTCACACACATGGCATCGCATACACAATCAATCATAGACTCACAGGTCATGCTTCAAGCATCCACTTGCCTTCTCTTTGTTAGAACAAACATTACCAGATAATCATATACATTATAATAATAACTAACAATCTCAAAAATTATGAGGGTACAAAATTTTTAAAACTTTCAAAAAACATTTTAAGATTATATATGCCAAAAGATAGTAACTACTATATATCTACAAATTATCTACACTACCTAAACATGCTGGTTCAAAAAAAATTAAAACATCCATAAGAAAAAAGAAACACAACAAGAAAACCTTGGGATGAAAAATAGGGGAAGCTATGGACTCAAGGCTAATCAGACTTCACCCTAATCTATAACTCCCATACCCCACCAAAAGAAGATATCTATCTATCTATCTATCTATCTATCTATCTATCTATCTATCTATCTATCTATCTATCTATCTATCTATCTATC
>JAOTQJ010000102.1:11755930-11797598 GCA_025642045.1 Solanum sejunctum
TTCTATACTTTCTTATTTGGATTGTTATTTTCACTTACATTTCGGGCTTTCTGCTTTACATACTTGGTACGTATTTCATACTGACCCCCTCTTTTCGGAGGCTGCGTTCATGCCTGTAGGTACAGACGAACAGGTTAGAGGGTTATCTTCTTAGGACTTCCGTCTACCGTTGAAGTTCTCTTACATCAGGAGCAAATCGTTTGATATCTACTTGTACACGTTCATTTAGTATTTTGCATTTATATATATATTCAAGGGTGTGACGGGGCCCTACCCTATCTTGTGATCCAGTTTCTGTGCATAGAGGTCTGTGGATACATGTGGGTATGGAAAATCATATTGGTATGATCCCGTTTGTATGATATGTTTGTTGGGAGGTTCTGCCACAGCGGTGATCTTGTCGGCCCGCATATATATATATATATATATGTATATATGTTCATATGGCAATGTTTGGTACTATTGGGTTCGCTGTTTGCAGGTAGGGTTAGTTAGAAAAATAGAGGAAACTCTGTCGAAATTTTGTAAAATTCTTTAGTTGTTGTGAATGGAAATTTGGTATAGTGTATATTTGGGTGCCCTATCGGCACCAATCACGGCCCCTGGGTTGGGTCGTGACAATAAACTCTTAAATGAAAAAGGAGATAGAGATATTGAGCTGGGTGAGTTGGCAAACTCAAAATTCATCGTGATTTTGGTTATTGCAGGCGGTTCAGAGTTGAGGAGGTTAGAAGGGCTATTAGTAGGATGAAGAGAGGGAGGACAATCAGACCCGATGAGATTTTGGTAGATTTTTAGTAAAACATGGTCAAAGATGGCATAGAGTAGTTGACAAGATTGTTCAATGTTATTATGAGTACTGCTAAGATTCCTGATTAATGGAGGAGGAGTACAATGGTTTTGAAAAAAGGAAATATTCAAAACTATAATAATTATAAGGGTATCAAGTTGTTAAATCACACTATGAAAGTCTGGAAGTGAGTGGTGGGGATGAGGGTAAGAAGAGTAGTGTCAATTTTGGAGAATCAACTTGGATTCATGTCGGGATGGTCGATTACTGAAATAATTCACCTTATTAAGAGATTAGTGGAAAAATATAGGGAAAGAAAAAAGGACCTCATATGGTGCTAATTGATCTCGAGAAGGCCTATGACAAAGTTCCCAAGGATGTCTAATGGAGGTGTCTAGAGGTGAAAGGTGTCCCAGTGACGTATATCAGGGCAATTAAGGACAAGTACGATAGAGTCAAAACTCGAGTAAGAGTGGTGAGAGGAGATTTAAAGTACTTTCTTATTAATATGAGACTCCATCAAGATTCTGTGTTGAGCCCTTTCCTATTTGCCTTGGTGATGGATGAGCTGACACGATCTATCTAGGAGGAGGTTCCATGATGTATGTTATTTGTAGCTAAAATATGTAACACCCCAATTTGTTTTAGGTAAGATTGAGCCATCCTTCATATGATATAGGATTTTAATTGATAATTCTTAATTGAGCGTAACTGTTAAAGTCAATTTCTTATTGTGAGAATAGAACTGGAGATGATATGAGGTAGTAGTTTTAATGTAAGATTTTATAAAGGTTAGGTAAACCAATAACTTGTAGGTTGTATATACGTGCTAGGATCAATTTTTAAGTATTTAAAGTATATTAGGTGTGATTTAGAGTTACAAGGGATCTTTTACATCAAGTTAAGTGCAAAGAATTTCTACCGATTAATTTTTCATATGAGTTGATAGAAGGGTCAACTTCAATTGATCATATCTCCTAAATTATAATGCTTTAGGTGACTTGCAATATATCAAATCGAAGAAATTTGAATTAGTTTTTCAACATATCCAATTGCTCTTTAATCAGAGTTTTTAGTAGAATGTTATGACCATTTTAGTGAAGGAGTGCAGAGTTGTCTGAAGGTCTAGCCTGGAGTGCATCGCGGACCAAACGCAGACCCTCACTGGATAAGCAATGACTTTTTTTCTTTTTATTTTGAGTTTATTTTTATCTGAAAACCCTTGGGGGTCTAGTTAAGGTCCCAAAATGTATAAAACATTAGTTATCAAACCAAAATCCTCTCCTTTCGCTCCTAAATATAAACGCTTAAGAATCATCAAGAAAGTCATCAAGTTAGGATTAGCTTTCAATATTCATCCTCAAGGTGAGTTATTCTTCATAAATTTCAATCACCCAAACTAAATTTCTTTATCTATTCATGAATTTCTAATAGCACCTTACACCATAACCTAGGGTTTCAAGAAGACGAATTCAAGAATCCCAAGAAAGGATTTCTTGATTCTTCTTTTTCAAGAATTCAAGGTTCTTCATCAAAACTCTAAAAATTCTAAGACAAAAATTCAGGAATCAAGGAGAAACCCTTCAAATAATATCTTTTCAAGTTCTTTGTCTCTAAAGAAACTAACGAGATTGAGGATTTGGTCCAAGAATGCTAGTATTCATCCAATTTCAATTGTGATATCAACTTTCCAGATATGTAATGCTAAACTAAAAATATATGATTGTTCTCCAATGTGTCCTATAGGTGGTCTTAGATGAGAGTTGAAAGTTCTTAAGTCTATACACATGATTTCTTGAATTATTATCTTAATTTAAATCTTGAACTAAGTTTCTCTTATATTAATGAGAATCCTGTATACAATCTTCTTAAAGTTGAGTAATTATGTAGATGTCATATCTTCAGTCACATGAACCCTAATTGAGGACTAGGTTTGCTTTTATGCATTATTTTGAAAACTGAGATTTGATAGTCATACTGATCATGCTAAATACTGATGATTTCCTTTAGCATATTTTTATTGAGGTTCACAAATAAAACTGTTGAGCATGAATAATGATTTGAGAGAGAGTTTTGGTGATATGCAGAGATTATTTGTAAAGCATGAGTTGTTCTAAAGGAAACACTTGACATATTAATGAGTTTTGATTGAATTGAGCATTGAGTCTAAATGATATTTTGAGTACATATTGATGACAATGTAAATATACTTTTTCACAATAATTTCATTGATAGATGACGATGATAGATGATATGATTCTTAAAGAATATTGATTTGATAGATAATTGTGCATATTTTAGTCTTGGGAGCATTATTGAGCACCAAGTTAGGTGAGGAGTGTCACCCTAAAACTGCATTTGTCAGCGTAGGATAGTCATGCAGCACGTTCTGGCGGCTCTTGTTCCAAAAGTGGACAATTCTCTTTGGATCCAAGAGAGAGAGAGAGACTACGTCCTTTACCATGTCAAGTTTAGGACGGGCGTGGAAACACGCCAATTCATTGTGCCCCACCTAACTTAAAGGTGGTGCAATATGATGTCGGTTAAGAGAAACTCCCAAGCAACATTGATTGAGTATGAGATTTCTAGCAGAGTCATTCCTTATTTTCAAATATATATTCTAAAGAGCATGATTTACTTTAAACTTACATGGTTTATTAAGTTGAGATGAGTTGAGCTTTTTGAGTTGAGTTGATGTTATTTCTATAATGTTATAACTGTTTTGATTTCGTTTAGCTATTTTACGTACCAATATATTCCATGTACTGATTTTCCCCTTTAGAACTATATCATTTCATGATGTAGATATACGAGATTGAAATCATCAGCAGGTGTATCATTGAAGATCTTTGGATGTTCAGCAGACTGGTAAGCTTCCCTTACTTTAGAGGAACCCATTATGTTATTTCATCTTGATTAAGAGTTAGATATTGATTAGCTTTTTTTGATTAAGTTAGTCATGGGTCTATCATTGGCACCACCTAATAGTGATAGAGGCTTCATAGACTAGAGTCAGATTGTTGATTGATAAGATATGAGCTAGCTTTTCCCACTAGCCTTTTATTATATAATTATTTTGAGATTTGATGAGATGTGCCCATTTACTTCCTTTTGTTCTTCCACCGATTAGTAGAATATATGAATGAATGAATGTGATTGGACCAAGCGATTGGCTTGGGGACTAGCAATAGTCTCTGAGTGTCGGTTATGTCTACGATACCCTTATGGTGCGTGATAAACTTGGTATCAAAGCACGCGTTCAAGTGTCCTAGGGAGTCTATAAAGCCGTGTCTAGTAGAGTCCTTATTATTAGGGTGAAGTGCTTCATATCCATAATAGGGAGGTTATAGGACATTAGGAAAAATTTCCCTCCTTTCAGAATCTGAATCTTGTGATAGAGCTATTTCCTTAGAAATCTGCGATGATTCATACGTCACTCTAAATCTTTTGACTATGAATCGTCCACAAGGTAATAGAGACAGTACTGTTTAAATTCTTACAAATGAGATCCTCTACGCTGAAGTAATTAGAATGGTAAAAAGACTGCACCAAGGTTGAGAGAAACACTAGTGTGTGAAATTGATTGACTCAAAAGAGTGCACTATTTCTCATATGAGCCGTGCATTTGATTTAGCTCTAGATGTACCCAGACCCTCTTTTTCAAAGCTTGCTTCTGATGTGACCCATGAGAGATGAACTTACATCTCTAAAGAGTTTAATGTTATCATCTAGAGTGAGATATGGGGTCTTATGAACCGTAAGAAGAATTGAATCATTTTAGAGTTAGAAGGATGATGATGGAAAGAAAGGGCTGAGATAGCAAGAGCGATAGATGATTGAGGCTTGTAGTTAGAGTTAGATATCTATTTAGGTATGTGATGGGGTGATGAGTTGAGTGCCGTAAGTTTTGACGAAAGGACAGTGGGTACCCTATGATTGTCAGAATGAGGTGTAGAGATAGTTAGTGTCAGGATGTGTGAGAGCATGCTCATAACTAGAAGGAAATTTATGTTAATGTGTTGTGGTATACATACTATTGAGGGTGAAGTGCAGATATTGAATAGGGTAAATGAATGCTTTTAATGTAATAGATTTAAGTTAGACTTATGATTTCAAAGGTGAGATTCACAGAGTGATGGACTTAGCTAAATAATGTGGTAGACTAGATGGGTGAATGATACTTGAGTTGTTTGAGGAGAAGTGTTGATTGAGTATTTGCTATGATATTTTAGTGGGATTATGTCCCCTAGATTTTGCCTAGTAGTTATAAGTTGGCATTAAAGAGGTGTGTGATAGATGTGTATGTTAGTACTAGACCCTAAGCTTGAATTTTGAGGAGTAGTGTTAAAGAGGAGATAGAATCGTACGAGTGATAGTCTCAGTTGGAGATTTGACCCAAGATTCTAGTTGTAGTGTGTGTTCAATGATTACGATGTTGACTGGCAAAGAACATGGTGCTAGGAGTAGAATAGAGGTACCCCTTAGATAGAGATAGTAAATTAAGGAAAAAACATTAGAAAATAGAAGGCTTAAGAGGGTCGAGATATGTATCCATGCTTGTGTAAAGATATGTAAAGCTCTACGTAATAATTGTTATTGGAATCTAGACAATATTTTGAGTTGTCAATGGGGAGTAGGCTTAAGTAACTATCCTGTGTCATCGTGAGCAACTAAGCCGATTGGGGTTTATGGATAGATGATAAAAAAATTTCCATTATAATTTGTCTTATACAAATAAGTTTATGAGAGCATAGAAGTTAAGTGTTAGCAGGCAAAAGAAGAGGTTAGATTGTAAAAGTTTTGAAAAGTAGTTATGTATGCCATTAAGAGTAGCAAATACCGAAAGAGAGTTCGATAAAGACAAGAGCAAGCTAAGAGTGATGTCATTGGAAAGAGTCTGAGTAGCTAGTCATATGTATACTACAATAACATAACAGAAGAGTTTAAGACATCCTTATGCATAGTGATTCCTTGACTGTGTGGAGATATGTGCTTATAGACTAGTATAGAGAATTGATTCACAGACTTAGAGAGAAGATCCTTGATCTAAGGGGGAGATGACATGAGGAACCGACGTAGATCTTAAGTTTGACAGAGATGGGTTGATCGAGATGAGATATCACTTCTTGCCATAATCATTCATTCCTTATTCTTTCATTGAGGTGATATTCTATTCCTGTCTAGTGTGATTGTCATGCATGTGACCTAGTCCCATATACCATTTATTGATTGTTACTCGAGTTGTGAGGATGAAAAGTGATGAAGTCATTCATTAGTTTTGATCTTACCCCGTGAATCCTATAGTTTCTAGTCCTATGTTGAAAGAGATATGACCTGCATTTTACACTATGTATAGTTCTATGAACTCAGAATGAGTCTTAATAGACGAGAGAGATTGTAATATATGAGTGTTCTCAGATAATATTTCTCCATTAAATCATGCTAATGAACTTTCTTTTTAAGCTCTTTGAGTAATCCAGCTTTTCAGTCTTGATAGAAGTATTGAGGATGGTAGGAGAGTTATGGGTGACGGGAGATAATGAGTGCTCCCGAATTATGATAATGGAGTTGAGTTCCTATCTTTGAGTTGATGTTCTTTTTGAACCTCTGCGTACTTGAGTATGCAAGTCCTTGATAGTATTTGTGCCTAATAATGATGTTGGAGATAAAGTTTAAATTTTAGATATTGTGTTCGAAGTCTATCCTTGAGAATGTGTATTCGAGTATCTAATTATTTGAGTTTTTTCTGGTATTCGTGCTTATTTTGCATGGAGAGGTAGTAGTTTGAGATTTTGAGATTTCACCAAAGGGGGAGATGATGAGTTCCTCCAGGTCTAAACAGTGATGCTGATAGTAGTAAACTGAGGCTGAGGGCATATGAGGAGCCAGTGTATCCTTATTATGATATTGGTGTTAAACTTGTGTCATGTAGGAATAGAGATAGGAAGGAGGAGAGATAAAATCTTATGATGAGCAGTAGATAGGTAAGCATATATTGGTGTGACTTTGAGTGAGAACTCATTGAATAGTGAGGTAGAAGTGCTAAGTAGACTTGAAAATTCTAAGGTATAGTTGAAGTGGTTAGAGTGATAGGTTTGAATTCGTGGTTGTTGTTAGGTGAGTATCGATGATATACTAGTGAAGACTTTGTAATAAAGGTCAGAAAAAGAGTAGTGAGGTAGTGAAGAAGACTAATGATCTTCTAATAAGAGTCCCGTGTAAGTTTAGAGTTGACTATTGAGGATTTTCTTTGTATGAATATATTTACCTCGCGAATAGCACCTTGAGGCTTAGAAGTAGGCTTGAATGGAAGAGGAGGAGGTGGTTAGATGGAAATTTGAGTAATCACGTCCTTGATATGTATATTCCTAATCCTAAATAGAGATAGTTAAGATCGATAAGGAGTAGAGAGTTTGATTGATTTGTGAGTATTGAGAGGAACTTTAGATTGTTGTTCGTGCCTTGATGTCCATCTCACTCATCATTCGAGGACGAATGATCCCATGGGGGAGATAATGTAACACCCTAATTTTTTTAGCTAAGATTGATCTATTCCTCATATGATATGGGATTTTAATTGATAATTCTTAATTGAGTATAGATATTAAAGTTATTTTCTTAGTATGGGAATAGAATTGGAAATGATATGAGGTCGTAGTTCTATTGTAAGATTTTATACAAGTTAGGTGAACCAATGAATTGTACATTGTATGTACATGCTAAGATCAATTCCTAAGTATCTAAAGTATATTAGGTGTGACTTATAGTCATAAGGGATATTTTACATCAAGTAAAGTCCAAAGAATTTCTACCGACTAAGTTTTCGTATGAGTTGATAGAAGGGTCAACTTCAAATGACCATATCTCCTAAATTATAATGAGTTAGGTGACTCATAATATATCAAATCAAAGATATTTGAATTATATTTCTAATGCATCTGATTTCTCCTTAATCATAGTTTGAAGTAGAAAGTTATGACCATTTTAGTGAAAGAGTGCAAAGTTGTCTAAAGGTCCACGCTCGGAGCATATCGCGGACCAAATGCGGACCCTCACTGGATAAGAAATGATATTTTGTTTCTTTTTATTTTGAATCTACTTTTATTTTAAAACCTTTGGAGATTTATGTAATCTCCCAAAACGTATAAAACGTCAGTTTTCATAACCAAAATCCTCTCCCTTCACTCCTAAAAATAAACTCTCAAGAATCATCAAGAAAGTCATCAAGTTAGGATTAGCTTTCAAGATTCATCTTTAAGGTGAGTTATTCTTCATAAATTTTAATCTACCCAACCCAAGTATTTTTATCTATTCATGCATATCTATAGAACCTTACACTATAACCTAGGGCGTCAAGAAGACAAATTCAAGAATCCAAAGAAAGGACTTCTTGATTATTCTTTTTCAAGAATGCAGGATTCTTCATCTAGACTCTAAAAATTCTAAGTGAAGAATTCAAGAATCAAGGATAAGCCCTTCAAATAATGTCTTTCCAAGTTCTTTCTCTCTAAAGCAACTAACGAGATCGAGGATTTGCTCCAAGAAAGCTAGTATTTATCCAATTTTGATTCTAATATCAACTTTTCAGGTATGTAAAACTAAACTAAAAGCATGGGATTGTTCTCCCATGTGTCCCATAGGTGGTCTTAGATGAGAGTTGAAAGTTCTTGAGTCTATACACATGATTTCTTGAAGAATTATCTTGATTTATTTCTTGAACTAAGTTTCTATTGTAGTAATGAGAATCCTGTATACAATCTTCTTGAAGTTGAGTAATTGTTTGGATATACGTTCATGTCTTCATTCACATGAACCCTAATTGAGGACTATGTTTGCTTTTATGCATTATTTTGAAAACTGAGATTTGATAGTCATACTGAGCATGCTAAATACTGATGATTTCTTTTAGCATATTTTTACTGAGTTTCATGAATAAAACTATTGAGCATGAATAATGATTTGAGAGAGAGATTTGGCGATATGCAGAGATTATTTGTAAAGCATGAGTTTTTCTAAAGGAAACACTTGACATGTTAATGCATTTTGATCGAATTGAACATTGAGTCTAAATGATATTTTGAGTACATATTGATGACAATGTAAATACACTTTTTCACAATAATTTCATTAATAGATGATGGTGATAGATGATATGAGTCTTAAAAGAAGATTGATTTGATAAATAATTATGTATGTTTTAGTCTTGAAAGCATTATTAAGCATTGAGTTGGGTGAGGGGTATCACCCCAGAACTGCATTTGTCAATGTAGGATAGTTGTGTAGCACGTTCTAGTGACTCTTATACCAAAAGTTGGACAATTCTATTTGGATCCAAGAGAGAGAGAGAGAATAGAGACACTATGTCCTTTACCATGGCAAGTTTAGGACAGGCATGACAACGATGCCAATTCATTATGCCCCACTTAACTTAAAGGTGGCGCGATAGGATAGATGTTGGTTAATAGAAACTCCCAAGCAACATTGATTGAGCATGAGATTTTTAATAGAGTCATTCCTTCTTTTCAAATGTATACTCTAAATAGCATGATTTACTTTAAACTTGCATAGTTTACTGAGTTGAAATCGATTGAGCCTTTTAAGTTGAGTTGATGTTATTTCCACATACTGACGTCCCCCTCTAAGACTGCATCATTTCATAATGTAGATATACGGGATTGAGATCATCAGCAGGCACATTGTTGAAGATCTTTGGATGTTCAGTTGACTAGTGAGCCTCCCTTACTTCGGAGGAATCCATTATGTTATTTTATCTTGCTTTAGAGTTAGATATTGATTAGCTTTTTAGTGATTGAGGTAGCCATGGGTCTATCGTTGGCATCACCAAATAGTGATAGAGGCTTCATAGACTAGAGTCGAATTGTTAATTGATAAGACTGTGAGCTAGTTCTTCCCACTAGCCTTTTATTATATTATTATTTTGAGATTTGATAAGATGTGCCCATTTACTTCCTTTTGTTCTTCCGTTGATTAGTAGAATGTATGAACGAATGAATGTGATGAGGCGAAGTGGTTCACTTGTGGACTAGCAATATTCTCTAAATGCTAGTTACGTCTAGGATACCCTCCAGTACGTGACAACATAGTACTGATTGATGTGACTCTGACTAAAGTTAATGATAGGTTGGAGGCTTGGAGACATGCCTTGGAGTCTAAAGGGTTCAAACTTAGCAGGATAAAAACAGAATATTTGGAGTGCAAATTCAGTGTTGCAAGGGATGAAGCTAACATAGATGTGATGCTTGCCACTCAAGCTATCCCCAAGAGGGAAAACTTTAAGTATCTGGGATCCATCATTCAGAGTAGTGGCAATATTGACGATAATACCACACATCATTTTGGGGTAGCATGAACTATATGGAGCTGGCCTCTGGAGTATTGTGTGACAATAAAATACCACCTAAACTCAAAGGTAAGTTTTACAGAATTGTTGTTACACCATCTTTGTTGTATGCGGTGGAGTGTTGGCTAGTAAAAGATGCACATGTTTAGAAGATCCAGGTCACAGAGATGAAGATGTTGAGATGGATGTGTAGTCACACTAGGAGTTATAAGATTAGGAATGAGACCATTTGGGAGAAGCCAGAGGTGGCCTCTATGGCTGATAAGATGAGGGAAGCGAGACTGCGATGGTTTAGACATATGTAGAGAAGGAGTACAAATGTTCCTGTTAAGAGGTGCGAGAGGTTGGTTTTGGGAGTAAGACAAAGGGGTAGAGGTAGACCAAAGAAGTATTGGGGTGAGGTGATTAGACAAGATATGGTGAAACTTAATTTCATCGAGGACATGACCTTAGATAGAAAGGAATGGATCTCGCGATTAGAGTAACATGCTAATTGGTTGGTAGGGTTAGGTGGATGTTTGGCCTTAGGGCATAGTAGGGTAGCAGGAGTAGTCATTTTATATCATGTGTTGTCATTATTTATTGTACATGTATTAATTTTATCGTATTTACATAGTATTATGTGTTTTTCATTATTAGTCGCCCTTTCTGTTCCCTTTCCTTCTTGTCATATCTAGTTTATTCTACTTATGAATTTTTTAGATGAGGGTTCGCAGGAAATAATCTCTCTACTTCTATGAGGTAGTGCTAAGGTCTACGTACATTATACCCTCCCTAGAACCCACTCCTGGGATTCCATTGGGTATGTTGTTGTTGTTTTATTGAATATTCTTAAGTCTTTCGAATAGTCAAACTTTCTACATTATAAAGAATCTACTATTATGTGCTTATAAAAAGATAATATTTTTTTTTGTATCTTCTTTAAATTTCAATCAGTAAAATTAATCAACTCTACTTTAATATCGTTATATTAACTTATTCAGCACAACACTATTTCAATATCATAATACAAACTTATCAAATTTTTTAGTTAAGTTTTATTAATCTTACTTTGTTATATGTTTTTCATTGGAAATTTATATTGTTGATATTCTAACTTCATAATGTCCGCGTATATCCTACTTTCAGACCTCATTTGTAGGATTACACTTAGTATGTTATAATTATTTAATTTATGTATGAGGTCCCTCTATGAAGTTTGGCTTTAGGCCCCTAAACTTGTTGAGACTACTCTAGTTACGTAAATAAGTTTTGAACTTCGCTTGTTTGTGCCCCGTTAACTAATGAAGAGCAAAATGTCAAAGTCTCATAAGATTATGTTAAATACAAAAGTTCAAATTATAATATCATGAAGCAGAATTCAATAATTTCTCTTATTATATAACTGTTAGTTGAGGGCTAAGCAGGCAACTCTTCGTCGACGTGCCTGCTTGAGCTACCCGCTTCTTCTTATATGTTATATGGAGTCCATCAAAATATTTCGTGGACTTTTGAATTTAATTTTTTTAAGGCAGTTGCTAACTTCAGTTATGATTTTAGAATATTATCCCTAATAAATCATTTTCTCAGTTGTTTCAACTATGATTTCACTATATCACTCCAAGTTATTTTAAGTTGAGTAAATACTGAAATTAGAATAAAATAAATTTTTCTTTAAACTCAACAAATAAAATTAAATAACAATTTTAATATCTTTTCATGATTATATTTATGTCAAAAAGGAAGTACTACACACACACACACACAGATATATATATATATACATAAACTAAAATCGCTTAATCATTAAATTTAAAATTTAATCAATATTAATAATATTTATTGGATATTTAATTTTACACTTAATGAGAAAAATTTAATAGCGTTTGACTATATCATTAAAAAATAAATTATGAATAACTATTGAGCTCGTGCATTGCACGAAATCTTCATAACAGGTTTCTAAATATGAGGAAGTTGCTTGAAAAAAAAATAAAAATAAAAAAATTATTCAAAGGATAAACACTTCTGCTTTTTTTGGACCCTAAGATCATAAATTCAAATCACTACAAGAAAACAAAAAAAGATAGCTTATATAAAAAGATGAAAGAAAGAACCAAAAAATTTGTTATGAATAATTTCAATCGCCACTATTCAGTTAGACTTAACTAAAAGAGAAAACAAGAAAATAAGAAAAAGGGCAAAGTTGGACAAAACTATAGTTGCTCAATTTTTCAAGGGAAACCAACCAAAAATCTTGAAAAGAAAATTTTGAGGGGAGATCATAATTTCTTTGTAAGAAAAAACATCAACACACATATATGTATATACTAGTGGCGAAAGCATGTGCTAGCACGAGCCCAATATAAATTATTTTTTAGTCTTGATTGTGATATCGACAGATTTTTCCTATATATTTTTGAAAAATATTGTAAAATTATAATTAAAGCAGCTAAAGAATATTATGAAGTCATTGAAGCAGACATGCCAATATACAGCTGCCTTGAAAAGATTAAGTAAAAATCATAGGGTTCCCATACTGCTTTTTCTTAATTTAAAAAATTTTGACTCTTTTTATAATTACAAAAATTCTGACTTTTTCCTAATCCCATGATACCTTAGATTGAACGCTGATGTCTGAATATTAATAACCGAAATCCGCCAGCTCATGCGCTAAAAAAAGAACAACAAACTGTACTTGGATTGTGATTCCACAATTAATGCTTAACGTTCTGATTACAACAATCAATTCCCCCAAAAGCGTAACAGTTTATTTTATTCAAATTTTAAAAATAACGAAGAAGTCTAATAGTTCAAATCCTAAAAGTGATCGACGAAAAAAAAGAGGAAAAAATAGTTACGATGAATATATCGATTTTGATTTGTCACAATGGAATATGGGAATCTGATATGAAATAAATTGGATATAAAAATGCAGAATTGTTGTGGGTGAGAATAGCTCCTTTGTTAACCTTAGAGCTGTGATTTCGATGGAATTAGGAATCGACAAAAAAACAAAGAGAATCGAGATCTGGTAAGTTCTAGAAGGTAATGCATCTCCAATTAGTATCAAGAATGACATAGGGGGTCAAGTTGTACGTGAAAATAAGGAAAAAAGTACCTGGGTTTGGTATGTACCCTTTGTGTGTTGATACCATAATTTTAGAGGGAAATGAGATAGCATTGTTGGATACATCATCTGGAATGGTCGAATCAGATGGTATGGTAACTTGTTACATGCCTGAGGTTGATGTATCAAACATAATCTGTGACGCAACCAATATAGATGTGAAAGTCAAAAATATGTACAAGAACAAAGCAAAAAATAAAAACTTTTGAATTTGATATGTAACTACCATTCCAGAGTTAGAAAATAAACTGCTTATTTTCCTCCACATACTAATAATTAATATGTAAAATCTGATACCTAAAATACTTAACTTAGTATCTAATTCATGGGCATTATTTATACTATTTATACTAGTATTTAGATACTTGATTATTCAATTTTTAGATATTAGTATCTAGATACTTGATTAACTACAAATACTTAACTTAGTTTATACAACCATTCCAGAGTTAGAAAATAAACTATAACTTTGATATGTAACTACAAATAACTTTGATATCAGCAATCATTCCAGAGTTAGTTTATATTATCTAAACTGATACCTGTAATACTTAACTTAGTATCTAATTCATGGTATCTAGATAATTGATTATTCAATTTTTATTGTTGATTGATACTATAGTTGCAAACAAATAAAAAATATAATTGTTGATTTTCCTAAAAAAATAGGTATCACCATATTTACATCCAGCAATAATGTGCATTGAAAAGAAATTAATAGTACTAAAATGTGTATCAAGATATATTAAAACATTTGGTACTTGTAGTTAATACCAATTTTGATACCAATTTTTAAAACATTTGGTGTCAAAAATCTCAGATGCATAACTCTAAAACTAAAGAAGGTATCAACGATCAATTTGGATGTTGTGTTTATCTGAAAAATGAAAGAAATCATGGGTACACAGTCACCTATCTTTGATTGATTTAGAAAAAATCATCTTTTTTCTTTAGCAATTTGGGATGGGCAACACACAAAAAACTACTAATTTACAAAAAAAAAAAATAACAGATTTACCTTTGGCAATGTTGGATGGGCAATGGGGGTTTGAGGTTTATTTCTCACTTTTGCCCTTTTTTGTTTGAGTTCTAGAATTTGAAGATGACACATTCACCTTCCAATGCGAATTGTTTCATTACCGTTATTCGTACCTCCATTGTTAGCATCAACTTTAGATGAGTGTGGTGAAGGTCATCTCTCCACTTTCACCAAGAATTTGGGTGAAACCTAAACTAAAAGATGGCAAAGAATCCATTTTCTTTATCATGCAATTGGAAAGAAAAAAAAAAACAAGAAGAGGACACAGACAAATTTTGGAAAAGGTGAAAGAAAAAGAATGAATTTAGGAGAGAGAATCGGAATAGAAAAAAATTTGAATTAACTAATAAATGTGAAGGAATATAAATTAATGTAATTGATATTTGATTAGAATATAATTTAGGCGTAAAAATAGCTTTACTAGAAAAATTTAACATGCCAAGTATCAAAAAAATTATGAGAGAAAGAAAAAGTCGGGATTTCTGTAATTTTTTTAAAAGGAAGGGAATATTAAAGACTTTGAATAATAAAGTTGTGTATCTATGTAATTTATAGAAAGATTAAATTAAAAAGCCCCACAAATTATTTTTCGTTTGCTCACTAAAAGCTACTCAAGCAAGCAACTAATTAATTTATTTTTTAGTCTCAATTTATGTGACATCGATTGATTTTTTATCTATATTTCAAAAATATTGTAAAATTATAATTGAAGAAGCTAAAGAAATATTATGAAGTTACTGATGTACTCTCAAGCTGCTCAAGCAAGCATGTCGAGCTGCTGCCTGCTTGAGTAGTTCACGATGCAAGCAAAGAGGCAGTTAAGGAGCAGTCACGACCATGAGTCGGCCTAAGCTCTCAAGTTGCTCAAGTAGGCACGTCTAAATATTAGTTGAATTAATATTAAAGTAAACTTTAAGTTATTATTTTAAAAAATCACGAAAATATAAAATTATAATTTTAGGTAATATATTTATTAGTTTAATGAAAACATTATAGTAAAACTTTATATATCATTATTTTAAAAAAACATGAACACATCACCAAATAAGTCTAAATGATATCATATAAAAGCATAGAGATGAAATGTGTTATGGATCCAGAGAAGTTAAAACTTTAACCATTAGCCCAATCAGCAGCCTACTACAGAAATGGTCAAAATTTGTACCATGAAAGATAAAACAGATAGCTTAGTCAGCTAAAGTGTGGCTTCTTAAATTAGAGGATGTATATACCTACTTCTCTAAATTTTTATATACAAAATTATTGATTATTATTTTAATTCATTTATTCTAACAACTACCCTCCAAATAAATATTGCCATATTTCTAACTTTTAAAATATCAATTATAACAATGTAATTATTCAATAAAAAAATATAATATAAAGTTACAATGATAAAATCTGGTTGAAATTAAGATAATCGTATCAAAATAATATCGAGTAACTTCAATAAAATAATTGCATATTGCAATATCTGAAATTTTAAAGAAGGAAGTAGTAAATTTTGCGAAACACAAAAAGTTTTACCATCCGTAAGACTTCAAAATATCAAATAATAATTTTTAAAAAAAAATAAAAGTGAAAAAATAATAATAAAAATAATAGCAAACACTCTAATAAGAAAGGATAATACAATTATACAAAAGTTATGCTATTTTTCAATTATCATAACTATCACCACATAAAAACTATAAAAGTTTCTCTTCCCATTTGATGATACATAAAATTTATATATATCTTTTAAAAAAAAAAAAGAAAAAAGTACACAAAATAGACCTAATTTGAAATTATTTACCCTTAATAGATTCAATTCAAACTATTTATCCTTAATAGACCCACGACCCAAACAATTTACCTTTTTACCCCACCTACCCCTTTTTATTTCGTCCTGACGTCATGCTGATGTCAACATAAATATTATGAAATATACTCCGGCGGTATATATACACCATACCGATATCATATAGAATGAGCTCAATCTTCTATGATACTCTGACGGTATATTGATACACAATTGATATCTTATAGGATTATATTATTTTTAAAAAAATAAATATGCAACAAATAAAAAAATTTATTAAATGTGAATTAGTAGAAAAATATTATTTATTGTGATATTCCGTCGGTATATTTATACCATATCATTATCATGTAGGACTCGAAAATTATCAAAATTATAAAATTATTTATTAAACTCTAAATTAGTAGAAAATATATTCTTGTGATATTCCTCCGATATATTGATATCCTATCGGTATCATATAATTTTGAGCTCTTTTTTTAATAAATAAAATAATTAATAGAATTATTAAAGTTATAAATCTATTTATTAAATTTTAAATTAGTAGAAAATATATTCTTTGTGATACTCTATCAGTATATTGATAACATATTGGCATCATATATGACTGAACTTAACCCTATGTGATACCCTATTGATATATGTATACCTAATATTTGTATATCATACAAGATGAGTGCTGATATCAGCATGACATAAATGCACAAATTTTAATATTAGAGGAGCGAATTTTAATAGTATAAAGATATAAAATATAAAAGAATATATGAATATAAATAATTTACCTTTAAAGGAACACAAGCATAATTTTCCTTTAAAAAAATAGGCTCAGAAAGTTGATGTTTTAAAGCATGGATATAAATAATTTACCTTTAGACGAACACAAGCATAATTTTCCCTTAAAAAAATAGGCTCAGAAAGTTGATGTTTCAATTGCTTTACAGTTAAGCCAGCCCTCTATTATGAGGAAAATGTCGATTTGAATTGATTTATTTTAGATAATTTGAGTAAAATTAGAAAACATAATTATAAACACTTGTTTTAAAAGTAAAAGAAAAGAAAAGAAAAGAAATCCCACATGAAAGTCAGTGGCTTGGCTTGATTCAACTAGTTACTCTTGATATTCACAATGTAAGAGAGAGAGTCTACCAGAAATATGGTTGAAGACACAGACCCGATGTGGAAGGTTTCCTCGACAAAAGATCACACCACTATTCTTCCGTCTCCATTTCAACTCTTTGCTTCACGTACACTTATACTTGCCCCTTCTTCTCATTAAACCCCATGGACTATTCGGTTTGGTTAGGAAAAACTTATCTTAAATTAGTTATCCTAAGAATAATTATCCTAAAATAAATTATTCTACCATATACATAAGATAATTTATCCCATCAGTATGGTATAAATTGTGGTATAACTTATTCCAAACTTGGCAAAGATACCAAAATTTAATCCCATGACAATTTATTTTTATCCTTCACACCAATCGACCTTTAAGTACATATATAATACCCTAAAAAATAATTTTCCAGTTAAGGCGACCACTTGACACAGCCCAATCACAGAAATTTCATTTTAAACCTTCTGCTTCATAATGTTCAAAATCATACATGTCTCATGCATATTCTTACACTTGAAAAAGATGCCTTCCCTAAGTGCAAAATGAAGTTTCTAAAGCTGTGATGGCTCATAGATGAAATGTTCCAGCAAGTAGGGTCACACATGTTTCAAGTACATTTTATAGAGTTACATTTCCTGAATAGCACATGTTTCCTCGAGATTATCAAGTGTTCCAACAAGTTTCCTGTATATAAGACCAAAAACAGACTAGTGGAGATAATACACCAACAGTTGCAGCTGTATTCCTTATTCAACATTCTCGTTTAGGCATTAAATCCACCTTCTGCACAAGATTATCTTGCAATTTCAAACCCAAAACTTGGAGATTAAAAATTAAGGATGATCGAATAGACTGCTCAAGATCAAATCACTCCCAAAGAGATGAAAGTCCTCTTATTTTCTACATCTGATCCCACTTTCTTTTGGATGGACCTTCAGTTCTGAGAATCCCACATCTCTACCAACACAACACTCCATATAACTAACCTTACTGAGAACTCGACCTCTGTACATCTACCAACTGGTAAAGATCACCTCGCCTTTGCTTCTCTAATGGAAGGTTTTTCCTACATGTCAAATGATTCATATGTTAGTGGAGAGGTCTCCTAATAGTTTCTATTACAAAGAACATAAAAAGGAAAAACATAGTAGGCACATGTCACCTCACCTCCTCATCTCAATTTGTGAATAGTCAATCTCCGAGATGACTATTGCCTCGTCATGTTCAGTTGTAGCCATCACTTCTCCGAACTGCCATATATTAAGAAATTAATCATAGTTGTTGTTACAACTATGGCATCCCTTGTCTTTGTGAATGGAGAAAACTGTTCCTTCCCAAATCAGATGATTCACTTTTGTACATTTACACATCACAAGGAAATAAAATATGTTCACTTACTGGTCCAATTAGTGTGGAATGCCCCCAAGCCACGTATCCACCACCAACATCTCGAGCAGGTGAACATGTCGCAACATATAGCTGAAACATATACATCCATTTTTTACCACAAACATATGAAAAATATTCAAAAGAAAATTCATACATTTTCTAAAAGTTCTTTTACATGACACTCGTAAACAAGACCATTTTATGTCATCTGAACGGTACAGTAGGTATTCTAATTACAATTAGACTTTGCTTCCAGCAAACTTATCGATTTTACCTATGCTGTAGACTGTAGAATCCTTGCCCTATTCCTAGTACTTCTTTTGTTCCATTTTATTTATTTTAAACTCATTTGCAAGACAAAAAATTAAGAGACAATCGAAATCACAGAGAATGCCAGGAAATCCACAGGTTCTGGGAAAACATCTGTTTTTGTTTGTCTTTCTCCATCCTTTCCTCAGATATTTCACGCATCATATGGTTAGGCTCCACTCTCAGTTTATTCGGAAAACAATGTTTATAAGGCAAAAATGGTTCAAGGTGTCGGAATAAATTGCTGTTGCACCATAAAGGTGAGACGCATCTCAAGCCTTTCACTTTTAAACCTTTTATGGTCCAAAGGAATGTGATTATATATGCATTGTGTCATACCTGATTATCAACTGCCCTGCATATGAGAAAAAAGGTACAGATTAGTGATGTCACATGTGGCGCTATTGGAGTCAGATTTGTGAATGATTAAATATTGATATGGTTTTAAATAACCAAAATTTAAAATAGTGATGCCACAATAAATTGTCAACTCAGCCGAATGACCTAGATGTTGGACAATTAAACAACTTCACCCAAAAAAGGACATGTATATACCTTGCCCTTTGCAGTAACTCCCAGTGCAGTGGTCCAGTAGTCATGTTGAACGCCCCAGGATAGCAGATCAGGTGAGCACCTGGTAATCACAATTTTCAAAATGATCAGAGATTATGCTGATAAAGATACATGATAGTGGAGGAATTATTGATAAACCACTATTGTTAGGCAGAGTGCTGAGTTAGCACAAGTTAGTGTCTCAATGAACAAGGATGGAAACAATTAACAAGGTATGCTAAAAATTCCACGTAAGTGTGCAAGTAGCTTTGTTATGTTCACCAAGTGTCATATTAGTTGCATGATATATCTTAAACTAAAATAAAGTTGAAGGTTTAATACAATGATAACCCCTTAAACTTGCCAGCAAGTTTCATTTAGGAACTCAAACTATGATCCGTTCCAGTCTTAGTATCTAAACATATGATAAAGTGTTGCTAGTGACACATTCAGTTCAAATTTCGAAAATAATTTTGCGCATGTTCTCAAGTGTCAAATAGGTGGTTAAGTTACCACATAAATTACGTTCACCGAGTGTCATATTAGTTACATGATATATCTTACACTAAAATAAAGTTTGAAGGTTTAATACATCAACAACCCCTTAAACTTGCAAGCAAGTTTCATTTAGGCACTCAAACTATGATTTGTTCCAATCGAGCATTCTGAACACATGATAAAGTGTTCATATTTATAGATTAAGTTCAAATTTTGCAAATATTTTTGCGCGTGTTCTCAAACATATATTAGGTAGTTAAGTTAATTTTGGAACATGCGTAAGGTTTACGACTTAATGAGGCTAATGCATATAATTAAAGGAGGTGTTATATTTTAAGTGATTTAACTTATCTACATAATAGGCATTTTACAGTACATGCGAAACTTCTCCAAATTTTGAGCATGAAGCGTCTTAATAGGAATACTTTAACATGTGTTCAGGGCTCAATCAAAACAGGTCGTAGTTTGAGTGTATATAAAATTTACTGGCAAGTTTTAAGGGATGTCAATGTATCCACCAAATTTGAAAGTTGCCTCAGATTATGATGATACATTTAAAATCATTGTATCATATTGCTTTCAAATTGCATCAGATTATTCCCTCTTCAAATAATAAGAGTTGATGCACCCAAGGGTGTGGCCTAGTGGTCAATGAAATGAGTTGAGAACAGTTCTAGATTCGAATCCTAACATATACATAAATCCTAGGTGATTTCTTTCTATCTGCCCTAGCATTGGTAAATGGAGCTACCTAGCATCAGTTGCTAGTGGGAGGTGGTCGGGATCCCATGGAATTAATCAAGGAATACGCAAGCTTGACTTGACAATACAGTCATAAAAGAAAGAATAATAAGAGTTGACCACGATCAAATATTTGATAAACAATCTCGGATTCATGTTTTGAAGGTTTGAACAGATTTGTATAATAATTTGGACTTGTCCGCAAATGTTAGTTAGATTTCTAGGTGGTCTGGGTGGGTTTCTGTAATACCCCGTACATTGGAGAGCCGAAACCAGGAAAAGATGTACAGAAATCTGGACTGTGCCAGGTTCCACGAGGCCTAACTACGGCTCGTAAACAGAACCACAAGTCATAGTAGGGTCCTCATAGAAGAGCCAGTGACTTGGAAAATTTTGGGAAAAATTTGATGAAATCACAGAGGCCCTTTACGAGCCGTAGACCAGGCTCGTAGGTGGGGGTCAGTGGTTGGGTAAATGATGGGTTTCTGAAATTGATCTATGATCCAACAAGACGAGCCCCGACATGGAACTACGGGTCGTGAAACGGTCTCGTGGATTGAGGTCCAGAAAACTAAAATTTGGCTAAGTGTTGAGGGAATGACGAGGGGTATCCACGACCCATAAAAGGAACTACAGGTTGTAGCTCTAAGTCGTGGTTTGAGGGTTCAAAATACTAGTCTTAAGAACTTTTTGAAAATGAGCAGGACGAGACCCTTCTATGGATTGTGGCCCAAACGACGAGTCGTTGAAGGTGGTATTGTAGATGAGGATCCGCAACTCCAAAATTGGTGCTTGCTTTCTATGACCCACAACCATAAGTCGTAGACAGGTCTACGACTTGTAAACCTTCTCGTGGTCCCTGTACAAACAATTCTTAATGAAGGGTCTTTTGGTCATTTTCTCATTCATTTAACTCCTAAACTACGTCAGTTTAAGCCTAAACCTATCCAAAACCATCCCAACCCCTACCAATTCACCCTAATTTCATTCAAACTCCTAAATCACTCAACTCTCCCAAGGTCTCTCACCCTCCAAGCTCCACCGGAGATTTTCAAGCTAGGGATTCAACCTTTCTTCTCCAGATCCAGATTTCCTCCATAGAGTCCACTCATGGTATGTAAGTTTCATCCACGAGCATTTTCAGCTCATGGAGCCCAAGTATTTTCAGTGAAATATCTCAATTTTTTAGGGAATTTCATGGGCCTTGATGATTTTGCTTCAAATGCATATATTATGACTTATTTATGTTAGTTGACATATTTTGATATGAATTGATATTCAACTGCAAGAAATTGATGGTTTAAAAGGTATTTATGTCAAGCCATCTAGGGTTTTGGGATTTCATGATGGGTTGCTTTACTTACTATTCTAACGGATAAATTTCACTGTGTTTATGCATAATCTCCTTGCATTGCATGCTTTAAAGTCAAATTGCATCGAACACACCTACTTTACTTAATTTTTCTGATGAATTACAATTTGAATGACAAAGATTTCAACTAAAGGCTTATGAAAGTTGTGAATTTATTATGGAAGCCCTACAAGGACTAATTGAATGTTGGAGAAAAGTTTTCTCATTTACCTAAATGATGTATTCCTCATGTGATAAGGACAATTCTCATATTTTGAATCCTTAAGGTTTATGAGCTATTCTATGGATTTCATTGATGCAATTGAACTCAATGCTTATGAATGATTACTTTAACGTGTTACTATTTCATGGGACTTGATTTAGCACCGACTGAGGCTTGGGACGGGAACTCGGCCTAAGGGGTTCGTAGTAGAGGCTTATAGACTCATAACTATGTGCCACCATAGGTTGTCTTATAAGCTACGCTAGTGGATCCACGTTTAGCCCTAGCCCCTAATGTTAATGAATGAATAAATGTACCATCACGAAGTTTACCTTGGCAAAGCCATTTCTCAATGTAGAGACTACATTAGATTCCATGTTATAGCTCATATTGTCTTATTGTCGGTTCAGGTCACTTCCCATATATGTATGATCTCATAAGATGTTTTACATTGTCCTACTCATGGTTTTGATGCATTGATCATCCATTTCTAATTATGTCCTTATTTATTATGACATGTATTTTGCTCAACTACTTGTAATTGTGATTTCATAATTATTGCATTGCATGCTTACATACTTAGTACATTCAAGTACCAACGTATACGTTATGCATTCATTGTCTCACAATGTAGGGATGGGTAACTATCCTCCTCATCCTCGTGATTGATTTGGCTTGCTATTGAAGACTTATTGGTGAATCCTCATGCTTCGAGGACAAACCTATTTCTATCTAGCATTCTTTATGTTCAAGACTTAAAGACTTTTAGCTTGTATTTTCATTTGACGGGAGCTAGGGACATGTCTTAGCCCCTACATAGACTATGTTAGAGGTATTGTTGTTGGATACACAAGTATGATTGCATATTGGTTTTATCTTGCTATCACCATATGTTATGTCCTTAAGTCCCATATATCTTAGTTTATTCGAACATTACCCATGAATGATTAAATGAATGCTATCAGGCTTGTTTGAAGTTCCCTCCGGATCCTCCTTCATCGTGTAACACCTAGGACCTAACTTGGTTCGTGACAGTTTCGAACACTTTCAGCATAAATTAAATTTCAAGAGAAAATAAAGAACATGACCCCTCATTTGTGCATTTGAGGTCAAAAGGGTAATTTAATCGCATGGTTAGGCCTGTATCGTAAGTTGTGACTTATAGCAACTGATTTCATCCAATGTTGAGTTCGTTTGACATATTTGGATCACCTAGAAGCATGTCCAGAGTTGCTGTTTTTTTTCCTCGTTGGTGCATGCTATCGTGCGGGCAGGCCATGCGCACAAGCTCACACAGGTCTCACAAGAAGTGCATTATTCAGTTCAGTCCATTATTGCAGTTGTAATAATATCACAGGGAATCTTATCATAGCCCTAAATCTAATAAGTTATTGACTGAGAATATATATACTTTTACAAGTCTTTCAATATATTCGCTGAAATTTTTCACTATGCACAAAGGAGGTGGGCCCTAGTGGCCACTATGTAGAAATAACTGCTCCTTAATGGTATTTAGTGGTCACTAGATCAAAGAAAGTGGTCTTTACTGATCACTTAGCAATGTCTTTTAATTTTTAGTGTCTTGTTCCAGATGAGCTTTTCAGCTCACGTATTTTCCATGTTAAAGTGTTGGTCCAATTAAACTCAAGCAGTGTCAAGAAGGTTAAGAAAAGGGCCTCAGTAACTCCCATATTCTTGTAAAATATTGTATGTCGAAATAAAATGCTTTCTTTCTAAACTTCCACCCTTGTTTCTATCTTCAATTACGGGAAGCTGATCCTAATTGAGTGCAGAATCTTAGAAATCACAGTATGTGGTGCGATTACCATGGTTTATAGATTTTTCTTGGACGAAGGCCAAAACAAAGAAAATTGTTGGGAAAAGGTTTGTCATGTTAATACTAGGCTAGGCAAACCTTCATCCACAATGGACTTCCCACAATTTACATTACAAATGACATAATTAAATAGGGGAAATTGATTGGTTCAATTCAGTTCCTTTTCCATTGGTTTATGCTACACTACAAGTTTTCTAACTCTGACCTAAATGCTTCTCCATTCCAGATCATATTCATCTTGATACACTATACACTTATAATTTCTTCCCATCATATGTAGGAGATAGCGTATCGAAGCTGCAAAACTCAGCAAATCCAAGAGCTTCGGCTGTTAGCTGCAATGAAATAGGTGATTTTACTCTTTTTATACCTAAATTCGCCGTACTGCACCGTACAAAAGTATGGCATGTATTTAATTTATCACTAGGTGCATGAGTCTTAGACCAAGACCTTTGCCTTTTGACCTAATTCCTCGAAATGCATTCAAGAGTTAAATTTTTCTTATACTTTTTGAGCAGTTGCATTGAAGAGTTATATCCTGAATAATTCTCAAATTCCAGAAAATAAAACTGAAGGCCTTGTGAGTTGGTTCCAAATTCCTGGTGATGTATAAACCATTTTAGTTTAAGTCTCTACTTCACCCTTCAGCAAATGATTTGAAAGCTTCTGCTGTGTATTTCTCAAAAACACTGAACCTAGTTAAAAAACACCGGACCATATTCCAGTGTCATTGTGAAACATGAATTTTATCATCAAAGTATGTACATGTCCAGATAGACCACATGAATTTTATCATCAAAGATGCGATGATAGAAATTGGTTGTAAACATATAGAATATTTCCAACTAATAAAGCCAAAGCCATTTGTCATGGACTTAGACTTCTACTAAGAATTTCGTGTGGCACTTGACAACTTATTCACGACATCGCTAAGGGAACTTTACATTGAAGAAGTCAAGAGAGCTTTTATAAAGAAGACTCTTTATATCACTTGGAAGATTGCTTACAACTTCTTGGTTGATGACGACAAATGAATGGCCCCTCTATTTATACTACTCCCTAGGGGCAAGTGCAAATAATATTTACTCTACAAATCCCTAAATATTTACAATATAGTCCCTATCTCTAGAAGACTCTACAATCTAGAGTTTTCTAAGGCTTCTCAAGATTTGTCTATATTATTCTAGAGTCTTCTAAGGATCTTCAAGTGTTATCCACAATGTTGTAAAGTCTTCTGGAAACCTCTCCAAGACTCTAATTTCTTCTCCTTGACTCTAGATTCTTTCCTCTTCTTAATAGTCAAGTGGCGGGAGGTGACACTCTCTCCCACCTGATGTTGTGACGTCCTCGGCGCACTGCTGCTATAGGAACTTCCGGACTTTGTCTTTGAATTGCCACAAGCCTTCATTCCATTCCCATGTGGCCTTCCTCGAAGATTGTCCCTTTCGGTGCAAGAGGAACATTGTTGCAGCTGGTGGCCCCTTCGCTTGGCCTCCTTCGACAATTTCTCCTTCTAGTGGGTGCGGAACACGACAATGGCTTTTCATTCTTAATCTCTACAACAAGTTGCAAGGCCGATATTTAGGCTTGTCCTTCCATCTTTGGTACCTTGACCAGAGGCACCGTGCAAGACCCATCTCGCTTCATGACCAAGAGTTGTAGATAAGGGTTCATCACCGTGTGGCACCTTTGAAAAAGCTCTTGCCCAATAATTATATCAAATAGATCTAGTGGAGCGACAGTGAAGTTGGTCTTACCATGCTACTTGCCCAATGTTATGTCTACTCGCTGAGCCACTCTACATACAGGCACCATTGGCGCATTGACCGTCCTAAAGTACGTGTTACTTGGGCTATAACTTAATCCCAACCTTGTCGCTGCAAAATTGGTCACAATAGTAGTCTCTGCACCTGTGTCCACCATAGCACGAGCGGATCGTCCATTGATCGTGGTGTCCATGTGCTGCGCATGGTATTCTTTTGGCTTCTCCGGTTGCTTTGTGATGGCTCTGATAGTCCAATCATGCCTAACTGCGTTGAGCCCAATCCTTCCCTTGGTTCTTCTGCATCCTTCTCCTTCCATTCCCACAGTATGGCGCCAAGGTTCTTTAGTTCAGGCATCTTTTATAGCTATGCGGCCCAATGCATATGTAGCATTTATACCTTTTTTCGGGTTGTGCCGCTCTCTCTCCCCATTGTTTTGTCATCCGGACTTCTTGTCATTTCATTAGATTTATAGGTGTCATATGCTTGGGATGTGGCTGCATCCTTGCTTTTGCCACAATCTCCCCCACCTTGGTCATGACTACCTCTCGACTCCTCTTCTCTATCTCTATCATGCTTGTCATGTCTGAAGTCCGTCAAAGCTTCTACTTGTGTGATGGCCTCGTAAATGGTGTTCACTTGTCAGCGTTCCAACTTCATCCTAGCCCAGTTTTGCAGCCCATCCATGTAGTGGAACAACATATCTTCATCCGTGAGGTTAGGAATCTGAAGCATGAGGGCAGTAAACTCTTCTACATACGCCCTTATGCTACCTATCTGCTTAAGTTCCCTGAACTTGCGTTTTGCCTCATAGATGACATTGTTGGGGAAGAAGGCCTTGAACTCATTCCAAAATTGCTCCCATGTATTGATGGTCCACAGCCCCTTCCCTATCTCCGACTCCTTTCGCTTCCACCAAGCATCGCCATCTCTGAAAGGTACAACACAACTGTGTTGATCTTGGTCTCATCACTCTTCACTTTGTTGCACTTGAGGTAGTTCTCCAAGTGCCAAAGGAAGTTCTCCACTTTTTGTGCATCATGGCTACCCTTGAACATAGGCAGCTTAGGAGCCTCAATCCTGGCCTCCTTGTCTCCACTAGGCGTAGCATATCTTCCATCCTCCACGCCTTCCTCAAGTGCCTTCCTTTTGGCACTCATGGCCTCAAGCTTGCTCAGTGTGTCCATGAGCCGGCACTCCAAGGAAGTGATAGCCTTCTTTATCTCATACTCCGTAGCCCTTTGCCTTTCCAACTCCTTTCGGGTGTTGTCATTCTCCTCAAGGGTGAACTCCTCCAGGGTCTTGAACTTGCCATCGAACTGGTTCAACTGTTTGCCGGAAATCTCCACTGCCTGCCTAGCAGCATCCACCCTCGGAATCCACTCTATGTCAGGCGTGACGTCCACAGGTTCCTCACCTCATTCCTCGTCACTCATCTCAGTGGCCGAGAGTGAGTGAGATGTTAGGGCCTCACTTAGTGCAGGTTCGAACGGCACCTCCTCATTCCTCTCAGAGTTCTTCTTTCTCTTGCATTGCTTCTTTCAAACATCTTGCCTAAGGCGTTGTTCGCAATGATGTCTCCCTCATTTGCCATATTTCCCTCAGTAGAAACCTGCTTTGATAACACTCGATCACAAACTTAGACTTCTACTAAGACTTCTGTGTGACACTTAACTTATTCACGACTCTTTCACGATCTTGTAAGCTCAAGTAAGTCTTTTAACAACTAGATCGCAAGGGAACGCTAGATTGAAGAAGACAAGGGAGCTTTTGTAAAGAAGACTCTTTATATCACTTGGAAGATTGCTTACAACTTCTTGGTTTATGACTACAAATGAATGGCTTCTCTATTTATACTACTCCCTGGGGCTAAAGTGTAAATAATATTCACTCTACAAATCCCTAAATAATTACAATTTAGTCCCTATCTCTAGAAGACTCTACTCATCTAGGTTTTTCTAAGGCTTCTCACGATTTGTCTATATTATTCTAGAGTCTGCTAAGGATCTTCAAGTGTTATCCACAATGTTCTAAAAGCCTTCCGGAAACCTCTCCAAGACTCTAGTTTCTTCTACTTGACTCTAGATCTTTCCTCTTCCTAATAGTCAAGTGGTGGGCAGTCAGACATTGCTCATTAGCATTACGGTGTAAAACATTACACAAAACATTATGCTGACATCAACTATTAGGTTAAAAAAGGTTTACATATATAAACTGCAGTCAGCAATTCATAATTACACCAAGATTGGAAATGTCAATCACTTGCAGAAATCAAATAAGGGAAAATACACACCTCTTGCTGCATATAGCATGGCCAATTCCTGAAAGCGAATGTCATAGCAGATCCCTATACCAATACGGCCAACCTCTGCAGAAATATAGTTATGATCATTTCTCAAATGCACAGGATGGATACATCAATTAACTTAGAAATAAAGAAAAGGAAGATATTCAAGCTCTTCAATGAAGCAAAAGCCCATGAATTCAAAATCTATTAAAATGTGGAACACAAATATGCAGTTAAAGTAACTATATTACCTAGAAGAACTTCCAGAGCAGTGGAGCAGTCCTTTAGACATTTTCTTAGCAGTAACTTGGTTGATCTATTATCAATGTATGTTTGGGAAGTAAGAAGCAGAGAATACCTGTATCCACAACAGTTGGAGTCTCTCCTGCTGTAAGCGTCTGTGATTCCTTGAAGGTTATTTTACCAGGAATATCAATGTCAAAAAGATGTATCTGCAAAAACAACAGTGTCAGATATTTTGCAGAGTAGCCATCTTCTTGATTTTCCCACAAGCTACTAGATATGTTCCTTCTCCTTGGCGTCTGAAGTTAGTTAGCTAATGTGCACATGCCATCATGCAAGGCAAAAGACTGGCATTTTATTTCCACTATTTCACACCAACCCTGCAACTCAGTGTGCACAGTTGCAGAACTAATTCGATTAACATCAACATAGCTTACAAATGGACGAACCCAGAAAGTTTATAGGTTTGACTCCCAAAATCTACAGTGTCTATAGTATAAGTTCCTAACCTTTATATTGCAGAATAATACTACCATTTAACTTTCAGTAATAAAATCTGAAGGAGATGAGATTTTAAAAAATAAATAAACACAAATAAGCTTTATTGGCAATCCTCAAGTGCAGAGAATAAGCAACACTCGAATAATCTTGGTTTCTTCTCTTATATTTTTATCCCAAAGTTCAGTAATTTAAACTAACAATCATCTGTTCAATTTGGACTCCCTGAATCCAAAAACAATTGTACACTGTGAGAACCTTGTCCTATTGAAGTTTATAGTTTTACATAATTGATCGAGCATACTACCCTCACTTTCTTAGCTTCTTCTACATCTTAGTGGATAAGCTACCTGCCTCACAACAACAAGAGAGGTGTATGCTTACCTTTCTGTGCTTAGCTTTCAACTTTCCATCAGCATCAAAGACGCAGCAAGTATTATACAACTTGTCCCCACTGCGTTCAGGTATAGAGCCTCCCACTATTGTAATCTTCAGAAATCGAGCTGCTTCAGAGAGCATGGCAGTTGATGGAGATGCAGCAGGACCAGCATCAACATCTTCAGCATAAATTGGGAAGCTATCATTTGAATATGGACTATTCCATATTTCCTAGCAAAAATCAAAGCCCAAAAACTGCTGTAAATTTCAATGGCAGGTAATAGCCAAGCTATTGCGGGAAGATCTATTTCAGGTAGTAAAATCAAAATAACAGAAAATCTGTTTGTTGCCTCACTTATCTAGTCTCATATTTAATCTGTAAGTATAAGTCAGACAAGAAGGAAGTTGCTCAGATGGTAAGAACCTCTCACTTCCAAACCTATGTCACGAGTTCGAGTCACCAAGGAAGCCAAGGGAGGGGGGGTGTCCTAGGGAGGGGTAAAAAAGGTACACACACAGCATGCAGAACAGCCCTTGTACAAAATGTGACAACAGTACGTTCATTTCCGGTACACTGATGAATTGGTACAAAGATTTACAAACAAATTTAGACATGAAAGGAGTGAAGGTTTCATAGGCTTTTGCAGCTAATTGGGAGGCTATTTAAGATTGAAGGGACAACAATATCTGGAACTCATTTAGCTACACTGAAAAATATACACAATGTTCCATGATTTCTTTATAATCATGGTGTCCATGGCAGCTTGCGTGCACCTCAACTAATTTCAGGGATACCTACTACCTCCTACCAATACAAGTATTGGGTAATCATGTCCCCCAAGTCTTAAAAAAAATAGGAATAAATCACCCAGTATACACAATGTCACGTGTTGAGTGTTTTAAAAAATTAACCATGCCTACACGACCTATTATCTCAAAAAAATTGGGTGGGATGCTCAGATGTTTCACAACTACATGAATATCTCACTACTGGCTGATAAAAAGTATTTGATTTTATGACTGAATGGAACAAAAGATTGAGACCTCTAAGGCTTTATGTTGCTCAATAAGAGTGAATCTGTGAGTGCACAACAAATTATTGTCAATCAGGTTCAATACTAGCAATCAAACAGAGTATAACTAGATCACTATGGATAGGAAAAGAAACAGCTGCATGGGATGAACAATTTATATCTGAACTCACAGGCAAAAGAACAAGCTTAGCGCCCTTCTCAGCAGCGTCCTCAATTGCTGTTCGCGCATGAACAATATTCCTTTCCTTATCTGCCGTCACCTTTAATTGGCATAGCCCAATCTTAAACTGCTCATTCAACATCAAGTTCACAAATCAAAAACGGATTAAACATAATTTAAAGAAGAATCAGATCAATTTTGCCTCAATTGATTGAGGTCCACTATAAGTATCATCATAGTTTTGACTATTTCTACAACTGGTTCACAACTCAACTCTGGTATGAGACCTGTAATTTGTAACTCAAAATAAGTGAAGTTAAATTAACTTGACCAATAAGAAGCCATGAAGGGAAAGGGAAACCTTAGTGACGGGAGGAGAGGGCAATTGGAGAGCAGGAGGAACCCTAGCTTGTTCGGGCTTGAAAGAGGAAGCCATTGAAGAAGCTGACGCAGTGAGGGTTGTAAGTTGGAATTCGTTGTCGCTACTGGTAGTACGATTTGGGATCAAGTGAAAGGGACGATGGAGCAGCAGTGAGGGTGCAGGCAGTACGATGGACCGAGAAATGGAGGATCCAACTAACCACGAAGAAGAAAGGGTCGAAGATAAGAAGAGGTTCATTTCAACTTCACTTTCTCTTTCATTTTCTGCTCAAACCAATTAAATTATCAATTTGTAGAAATTCCTACCATTAAGAGAATTTAATTCTAATTTATGGCTTTTTTTAGCTTAAAAATATTATTTTTTAAGATAAATATTTAGGAAAAATAAGTGAGATAAATATTAAAAACACCCTAAAACTTGTTATAAATGATTAGTTTCGCCCTTAAATTATTGATAGGCTTAAAAATACCTCTCGACTTGGCGGACTAAGCTTAAATACACCCTCGAACTTGATACAAGTTACTAGTTTCGTCCTTAAACTATTGATAGGCTTAAAAACACCCCTCATCTTGGCGAAATAAGCTTAAATACACACTCTCGAACTTGGTAAGAATTATTAGTTTCGTTCCTAAACTATTGATAGATTTAAAAACACCCCCAATTTCATATTGCTGTAACTTATCAAATTTTAATTTGAAATTTTATGGAGCTTTATTTGCTGCCGTCTTTTCACAAATTCGAAAATCTTCTTACGAGATTGTCATCCGATCATTAAATTTTAACGTTGTCGGAAGTCCACATTGACAAAAAATAATCATAACCAAAAAAATAAGAAAAGAAAGAAAATCTAGCAATTAAAAATGAGAATGAAAAAAAATAAAATTTGCTTTGAGATCGTCATTAATGAAGAAAACATTAAATGAGAAGAAGAAGAGTGTTCTAGTAGTTTGGTAATTAAAAGTTGCATAAATTTTTTTTTTTTAAAAAAAGAAAATGAAGGCTGAAAGTGGTCTTTTTTTAACCTTTCACGTGCTTTAAATAAATTGTACTCACTTATTATGTCATGTGGCATGGAAGAGGTGTATCTAAGCCCAGTTTGCCAAGTTGAGAGGTGTTTTTAAGCCTATCAATATTTTAAGGACGAAACTAATAATTTATGTCAAGTTCGAGGGTGTATTTAAGCTTGGTTCGCCAAGTTAAGAGGTGTTTTTAAGCTTACCAATAGTTTAGGGACGAAACTAATAATTTATGACAAGTTCAATGTTGTTTTTAATACTTCTTTATAGGCCCTAATTATTGCTCCTTGACTATAATTTTAGTATTTATTGTACATAGCTATACTTTTGTTGGCTATTAATTGTATAAGTAATTGTATTTTTTTCATGAATATGCATACATACATGATACATACAAATTTATTTAATATAGTGAATTAATATTTTCTAGTATAATAAACTAGCATAAATCATTTCCTAAAAATAAGGCATATTGAAATGAGACCTTAAATTGAATATGTAATATCATTTTAGCTTAATATTCAAATAAAATTGAATGCAAATCTAAAGATTGATTCAAATTTTTAAAAAATTAAAACAAAAATTAAACATGTTAAAAGTCATTCTTTTTTAAAAATAAAGAAATCACTTATCATATTGTCCCCAATAAATAGTACTTACCCTCACTTTTCTTTACTCAATAAACTTATCTGAATAGATATAACAAATTATGAAATTATTAAATAACTTTTAAGTTCATATTTTTTGTTACATTGTTCATTATTTAAAGTTGTTAGATTGCTAATATTTATTTTTATTAGCTAATCATTTGGCTTGATATAATTATCAAATGTTTTTCTTATTAATATATAATAATAATAACTAGAGGGGTATGGTTGACAAGGAAAATAGATATTTAAGTAATGCAATCAAAATCAATTTTTAAAATTGTAAGCAAGCATATATCGACATGATATAATTCATACATTCATACATTTTATTTACCGAACCAAAAGAAAAGTGATGCACAAGCGATGTGTGACGTAGAAGATCGGCCAAACCATTGTCTGTGTTGCTTTGAGGGGACCTGTTATGCAAGGTAGATAAGTTCAAAAATGAATATTAACCGATCCCATCTATTAAAATTTAATTATCAAGTTTCAAGAAAACATCTAACAAAAATAAAAATTATACAGTATTATAGGGCAATAGCTTTGTCGATAGTTGACCAAATGTTCCTAGACAGTTTCATTGACAATGTAACTGAGCCAGTGAACTCTCTTTAAATTCAGCGGAAAAAGATACAACACAAAGGAAAATTAACTTACATGTATAGTGTGCGTATCACGCTTCAAGAGAGTACCTTAGACCTGGTCGGCACCCAGAGATTATAGCTAGTCCCCAAGTGAATCACTTGGCCTTATCACATTCAGTCATTCAACAACTAATCAATCCGTGGAAGACTAAATATAATAATGGAAAATCTAAGTTTCAAACATCAAATAAATAGGCTAGTATAAAAGAAACTAGCTCAACAAAGTCTCAACATCAATAACTCAACTCTAGTTTACAAAGCCTTTATCACATTCAAATGATGCAAATGACAGACCCATGACTACCTCAACTCAAAAGTAAAGCTAACTCAAGTCTAACTCGATAAAGCTAGATGAAAATAAAACAAGATCCTCCGAAATAAGGGAGGCTCACCAACGCCAAATGTAATGGTTCTATCTTTATCTACGGTTGGCGACGTAATTAGTGAGTACGAGTCATTGGATTTACTCTTACTCATTTCAGTGCTCGATACTTTTCTCAAGACTCAATGCTCATAAAACTCTTCATCTCTATCAATAATCTCAATTAGCCTCATGGAGGCACTCATCATCTCAATTAGTCTCACAGAGACTCTCATCATCTTATTAACTTAACTCAATTGGGCCTTTCAGCCTATCATCTCATTCATCTCATTAAGTCAATTCTCATTTAAGAACTCAAGAACTCAGATCATCATTAAGAAGAAATCGATTATACAAAACTCTGGAACTCAATTATGAATATTCGCGGGGTCATTAAGCTCAATTAACTCAACCTCATACTCACATCAAGATTACAATCAACATACTCAAGTCAAGGCTCTAGACTTTGTCCTTAAGTTCATTCATGCATCTTTCACAAAATAACATATAGGGTTATACAATAACTCATGAAAAGTATTTAACTTAGAAAATCAAGTTTATGATGATCATCAACATATGAAAATACATGTAATATGTATATAATTTCCAAGAAAATATTCAAGACATGTATGTAAACTCATTGGACTCTCATCTCCTCTATTACCATCAATTGGGGCACATGGAAGAATATTCCTATGCTTTAGGTTAGCCTTACATACCTGGTTTGAAGCTTTTGACAATCAACCTTGAAGAACTCTCCTCAAACTCCTCGAATTGACTCTTCTCTTCTCTTCCCAACAAATTTTTATGCTGATCACATTTTCGGCCTTGAATTTGCCATTGGAGTTTGAGAAGACGCGTTATGTATACATCTTTCTTCTAGGGGTATTTTGATAATTTTACCGAGTGTTATATCATCTCCCTTTTTGAATCATTCTTCGTCGAATGATGAGTAAAGGTGCACATCAAGGCACAAATACACTCAAGATTCATCTCAATACTCAGTCAATCAATTAAACTCTAGGCTCCTCAACAATCTCTACTCAGACTCAGGAATAGATAAATCAACTCAGGAATAGACAAATCAATTTAAGTTAAGGGTAAGGATATTACCTTGAACATTCTTATTTTTGGCATGAATGGGTACAGATATTTAGCTCTCATCTCTTCCTCAACTTCTTTTGTGGATTCCTCAACGAATTGGTTTCTCCACAGGACTTTGACTTAGATAATCTCTTTGGCTCTCAACTTGCAAACCTGACGATCAAAGATTTGGAATGGAATCTCCTCATAGAACAAGCTATCCTTTACTCCAATGCTCTCAACTGGGATCACCAAGGTAGGATCTCCCAAGCATTTCTTCAATATCGAGATGTGGAACACTGGATGAATCGCATCTAGCTTAGAAGGCAACTCTAACTCATAAGCAACCTTCCCAATCTCTTTCACAATATGATATGGACTAATATAGTGAGGACTCAATTTCCCCTTCTTCCCAAATCTCATGACACCCTTCATAGGTGATACTTTTAAATACACCCAATTATTTACCTCAAACTCTAAGTCTCTTCTCCTCACATCGATGTAAGTTTTTGGTGACTCTATGCAGTCTTCAACCTCTCTTTAATGACCTTTATCTTCACCATAGACTGATGGATAAGACTAGGTCTAATCAACTTGACTTCTCCAACTTTAAACCACCCAATTGTTGACCTACATCTCCTCCTATACAAAGCTTCATAGAGAGTCATTTGAATGCTTGCATGATAACTATTGTTATATGTAAATTCAATCAATGGTAAACGGTTATCTCAATTCCCTTTGAAGTCAAGGACATAGGCTCTCAACATATCCTCTAATGTCTGAATTGTGTATTCTGCTTGGTTGTTCGTCCAGGGATGAAAAGTTGTACTCAAATTCACTTTAGTTCCCAATCCCTTATGGAAAGATCTCCAAAATTAGGAGGTGAATTAAGCTCCTCTATCCGAGATGATAGATAAGGGAACCCTATGCAGCCTCACAATCTCACGGATGTACAACTTGGAATACTCCTCTGTAGTGTTAGTTGTCTTAATTGCTAAGAAGTGAGCTGATTTAGTCATCCTATCCATAATCACCTATATCGAATCATGGTGCTTTTGATACCTCGATAAACTGGTGATGAATTATATGTTGATCATCCCCTACTTCCATTCAATAATCTCAAAGTTTTGAGCCAATCCACATGGCCTTTGATGATCAACTTTAACCTGTTGCCAATTCGGGCACTTAGAAACAAACTCAGCAACATCCCTCTTCATTCCACTCCACCAATAAACTTCCCTCAAGTCATGGTACATCTTGGTAGATCCAGGATAAATGGAATATCTATAGCTATGAGCTTCAACCATAATTTTATCTCGAACACCATCAACATCGGGAACACACAATGTACTCTGGTATCTTAACACTCTATATCCCCCTTTGGAGAAGACCATTACTTTCTGTTTGTGGACAACCTCCTTCAATTGGAGTATGATAGGGTCTAGACCAACCATTACTTGCTTTTTTTTTCACCTCTGTCACTAAAGATGAAGCAGACCCGTTCTAAATATTGACTCTTCCCTCATCATTCTCTTTAAGCTGAACTTCCAATTAAGCGAATCGATGCACTTCCTTAGCTAACTTCTTCTGTCCCTTCTCAACATGGGTCGCGCTACCCATTGACAACCTGTTAAGAGCTTAAGCAACAATGTTAGCTTTACTTGAGTGGTAGAGAATGCTTATGTCACAATCCTTGAACAACTCTAACTATTTCTTCTGCCATAGATTGAGCTATTTCTGATTGAAGACATACTGCAGACTCTTGTGGTCAATGAACACATCCACAAGTACTCCATATAAGTAGTGGCACCAAATTTTAAGAGCAAACATAACTACTGCCCACTTGAGATCATGCATCGGGTAGTTCCCCTCATGAATCTTAAGTTGTCTGGAGGCATAGACTATCACTTTTCCTCTTTGTACCAACATACAATCCAATCCAACTCTTGATGCATCACAATATATCACAAAGTCCTTTGTCCCATCGGACAAGGTTAAAAAGAATGTAGTAGTTAATCTAGTCTTCAACTCTTAAAAACTATTCTCACATTCATCAGAGCACTAAATTTAACCTTCTTCTGAGTTAATTTGGTCAATGGTGCAGACAGGAAGAAAATTCATCAATGAATCTGCGATAATAGCCTGCTAACCCCAAGAAACTTCTTATGTCAGTTAGAGACGTTGGTCTAGACCAGTTCTTAACCGCTTCAATCTTTTGGACATCTACTCAAATACCATCACCCGAAATAATGTAGCCTAGGAAAGCCATTAACTTAGTCCAAAACTCACACTTCAGAAACTTTGCATATAACTCATGGTCCTTAAGAGTCTGGAGGACAACTCTGAGGTAATTGATATGCTCCTCCGCATCTCTCGATACACTATTATGTCATTGATGAACATGATCACAAACATATCAAGATATTGTTTGAACACACTATTTATCAAGTCTATCAAGGTTGCAGGTGCATTCGTCAACCCAAAGGACATGGCCAAGAGCTCAAAATGGCCATATATAGTCCTAAAGGCTATCTTTGGAATATCACATTCCCTCACTTTTTCAACTAGTGGTAGCCAGATATGAGGTCTATCTTTGATAAACACGAGGCACCCTAAAGTGGGTCAAATAGATCATCTATCCTAGGGAGACGATATTTATTCTTTATCGTGACCTTGTTCAGTTACCTATAGTCAATGCACATTCTGAGAGACCCATCTTTCTTTTGTATGAATAGGACGAGAGCACCCCAAAGAGAAATACTCGACCTGATAAAGCTCTTCTCTAGCAAATCTCTCAACTACTCTTTCAACTCTTTCAACTATGCGGAGCCCATTCTATAAGGTAGAATTGAGATAGTCTGGGTATCGGGAAGAACATCAATCCCAAAGTCAATCTCCCTATCAGGAGGGACTCCAAGCAGATCCTCAGGAAATACTTTACGAAACTCATTCGCAATCAGGACTGACTCTAGAGTAGGAGCTCAATATCATCAGACTTCACTCACAAGAGGTGATAGATACAACCTTTAGAAATTAGCTTTCTGGCCCTAAGGTAGGAGATAAACTTTTCCTTAACAGAATCACCCTTCCACTCTAGACCTAGCTCATTTGGGAATTAGAACTTAACAGTTCAGACTCTACAATCAATGGAGGCATAAAAGGAATGGAGACAATCCATACCAAGGATCATATCAAAATCAATCATCTCTAACTCAACTAAATCAACATGAGTATCCTTATGATGGATGGACATTACATAATCTCTATAGATTCTCTCATCTAGAATAGACTTTCCCACTAAAGTAGAAACATTAAAGGGTTCAAGAAGACTCTCAGGGGTTCTATCAAATCTATTGGCGACATAAGGAGTTATAAATGACAATGTGGCATCAAGATCCATCAAAACATAACAATCAATAGTAAAGACTCAAATCATACTCGTCACAATATCTGGGGAGTTCTCCTGTTCTTGGCGACTACTCATGGCATACAAATGGTTTGTAGCTTTGCCTGTGCTTGATGTAGTACCTTTCTAGGTTCCTCTAGTGGGTGTGGCTGGTGCAGAAGATTAAGACCCCTCAGTCCGCTTTGGACACTTTCTCTGATAATGACCTACTTGGCCACACTTGAAACATGCATCACTTCCCTCAAGGCATCTACCCAAGTGTAAATTGCCACACTTACCACATGGTGGGTTACCCTGTGAACCTTGAGCCACACTAGCCTGTGATTGAGATTCCTGGGCTCTAAAATTCTGAGACCCCCTGATCATTCCTATTTTTGGGCATAGTTGCAATAGTAGATAATGGTGCTGGCTATGACTAGAATCTGTTACCATTCGCTCTCTTTCCAACATCATGGATGGATGTCTTGGCCCTCTTATTTCTGAACTCTTCTCTATCATGTTGTCTCTGCTCATCAAGTTTTTGCACTTAAGTCATCAGCCTCCTAATGTCTATGTCACTCACAAGCATATCTCTCCTTTCATCTTTCCTTGGCCCTTTGTTCAGCCCATCAATGTACATCCCCATTCTCCCCCTCATGTCAACAACCATATCAGAGCATAGCGAGATAGATGAGTGAACTTAAGCCATACTCTTGCATAGTTATAGAGGCCTATTTCAAATTCAAAATACTCTCGTACCTTGGCCTCCCTCTATTCTCTTAGAAAGAAATGCCCCAAGAAGGCTTCCTCGAACACTTGCCAAGTTAGCAATAGGGCTTACTCTCCTTTACCCTTCTTCCATTGATCAAATTATAGTCTGGCCACACCCTTGAGCTAGTAGGTAGCCAGTTCAACTCTATCAACATTAGCCACAGACATTACCTAAAACATCTTATAAAGCTCCTTTACATAGTTCTCAGGATCCTTATTGGATGCAAACCTTGTGAACTCAGGTGGATTCATCCTCAAGAATTCTCGAACTCTAGAAATGTCCTCTATATCCTGTCTACCCTTTCCTTGCCATGCAGTTGGTGCTGTGACTGCCTGGGCTAGAGTTTGATAGCCTGGCAAAGTTCAACATTATAAATGTTAGCCGGTGGGGGCTGTTTAGCAGGAACAACTGGATCCACATGCTCATCATGTCCTTGAGACTCAGGTGGGTTAACATTCTGCCTGGTAGGATGCCCTTTACCTCTGACGGCTCTTCTAGGAGGCATAATCACAACTCTGCAATACGTAGAGTAGAAATTAGAATAGAATTTCATGGAGTTTTAACTTTATTGCATGAATCAGGCCATGAAAGAAGAGTAACCATTCCTAACGTCCTATAGTCTCCTACTTATGAAGTGTGGTACACAACATACCCAAAAATAAGAATCTACTAGACATGACTTCGTAGTCTCCCTAGGACACTTGGACTTTATATTTTGATACCAAGTTTGTCATGCCTCGGGAGGGGACCCTAGATGTGGCCGACACCCAGAGACTATTGTTATTCCCCAAATGAACCACTTGGCCTCATTACATTCATTCATTCAACAACTAAACAATCAACGGAAGACTAAAGATAATAATGGGCAATCTAAGTCTCAAATATCAAATAAATAGGCTAGTATGAAAGAAACTAGCTTAATAAAGTCTCAACCTTAATAACTCAACTCTAGTTTATGAAGCTTCTATCACTATCAAATATTTCCAATGACAGATCCATAGCAACCTCAACTCAATAGTAAAGCTAACTCAAGTCTAACTCTATAAAGCTAAATGAAAATAAAACAAGATTCTCCGAAGTAAGGGAGGCTCACCAACTCAGCTGAATGCAAAGATCTTTAACAGAACTCCTGTTGATGATCTCTAGTACCTACCTCTGCATTACAAAATAATACAGTCGAAAGGGAATGTCACTATGTAAGATGTATAAGTATGTAAAATGGCTGAATGAAATGGATATAGGTAGAATAATATAGCAATAACATCAGATGAGAAGATACTCATTCAGAATGTTAAATGTCTATCTAAAGCAAGAATAAAGAGTAGACAAGTGACCCATCATTATCAATCAAACCTCATCAATCAACTCAACTCAACTCAATTCGACTCAGAGTACTATCCATATGGGATCCTATCTAGGAATTTCTCTTATCCGACAATAATCACTAATCATTTATGAGCCAGTGATTGTACAATAATCTACTGATGTTGCCACAAATTTTTTCGTACTTGCTAGATAAAGAACAAATCAGATCTACTAGGGGTCTAGCCTCAATAAGTCCTCTATTGCTTTCAGGGACTTTAACTCAAGAGGGAACCTCAAATGTAATAGTTCTATCTTCACCTACGCTTGGCGATGTAGTTAAATAGTGCCAGTTGGATTTACTTTTACTCATTTTGGTGCTCAATACTTCTCCCAAGACTCAATGCTCATAAAACTCCTCACCTCTATCATTATCATCTCAATTAGCCTCGTGAAGGCACTCATTATCTCAATTAGTCCAATAGTGACCCTAATTATCTCATTAGCTCAACTCAATTGGGCCTTTCAGCTTATCATCTCAATTATCTCATTAACTCAGTTCTCATTTAAGAAAATAAGGACTCAGATCATCATTAAGAAAAAGTCAATAAGACAAAGCTCTAGAACTTAATTATGAATACTCATAGGGTCATTAAGATCAATTAACTTAACCTCATACTTACATTAAGATTACAATCAACATACTCAAGTCAAGTATCTAGACTCCGTCCCTAGGTTCATTCATGCATCTTTCACAAAATAACAAAAATATTCATGAAACATTTATGTAAACTCATTGGACTCTCAACTTCTCTATCACCATCTATTGGGATACATGGACGAACATTCTCATGTTTTAGGTTAGTCTTACACACATGGTGTGAAACTTTGGACAATCAACCTTGAAGAACTCTCCTCAAACTCCTCAAATTCACACTCCTCTTCTCTTCTCTTTAGCCCTAGTATTTGTTAAGAACTTAGAAAGGCTTAGGAATGGGGTTAAAACCCTTTTTATTCTCACAACAACCCATTTAGATCATATTTTAAGTTTAGGAGGGGTTGAGAAAAGTCTGAAATGCCCCTTACATAAACTGAAAAAGTTTGCCATGAGGTATGCTAGTCCTCGATGCAGACTGGGTATCCTGGAGGGTATTTTCACTGAAAGTTCTTTGATCGAGTTTTCTAGTCCCGTAAAAAATATTTGGACCAAATTTGAGTCTTACTCCATGGCATGTGCATGTCGCACACCTGCCGCACACTCATTCTAGAAAGCGTTTTCACATCAAAAAATTATCTTTTGACCCGGTTGATCTAAAAATCAACTGAGATCATTTTTCATATAATTTTGCATATTGATCACATTTTTGACCTCAAATTTTCCATCGGAGTTTTGAAAGACGCGTTATGCGCACATATCTCTTCTTGGGTATTTTGATAATTTTATCGAGTGTTATAGTGCGTCTTTCCAGTATTTGTAACTCTATAAGCAGATACTATTGCTTATAGAATCAAATAGATCAATGCAATTATATCACACAACATAATGTGTCACACATAAATGAAAACAATTCAGTCCCTGAAACATACCAT
>JAOTQJ010000102.1:11797854-11823651 GCA_025642045.1 Solanum sejunctum
AAATTAAAATAATAGAAATAAAAAATAAATTAAAACAAAAAAAAATAAATAAAAGAAAGAATCTTTTTTAAAAAAAGTTTCATATAATTACGCAGTGTAAATTACACCAATTTCTTACCCTTCTTTCAGATTTAAAGAGTGTAATTACACTCCTTCAATAACACTCATTTTTTTTGTCAAGTAATTACTTTTCCTGCCAAACAGGTCAAAGAGTGTAAAAGCGCGAGCTGTTATTAAAACATTATAAAATTGATGATTCCCACCAAGAATTTGATAATCGTAATTACACTAAATTACACCAAATTCCAATTATATAGTAGCTTTCCAAACATGCCTTTAAAGTTATAGTTCATAAGAATAATAGAAACACCACATAGTTTATGTATAAAACTTGTGAAATCATTATATTTTAGGTACTTTTAGGTATTAGCTTTATGTACAGCAATAACATATCTAGTGAAGTTTCACAAAGTAGGTTTTGGGGAGGATAGAGTGTATGCAGACCTTACCACTTTCTTATGAAGATAGAAAGATTATAAAAAATTCTTGAATCAAAAGTATCCACCCTAAGTAATAGCAAGAAATAGTTCTGTAATAATGGCTAAAACGACAAGCAATGTCAATTCTATAAGAAAACAATAAAAGTAGCAAAATAATCAAAGAACAATAACAGCACAATCGTAATAGCACGACTAATTTTATGATACACCAAAAATTTTACAAGGCAAGACAATATTCTAACCCTACTAATCTTCTATCCTGATACGTGATTAAGAAAGCCAAAAGCCAAATCTTCCCTGCTGAACCCAAATTCTCTTCACTCTTTTCTATCTTAGGTCGTGTACTTGGTGATATGAAACTGCATCATATCCAGTCTATTTATCTTTCCCTAATGCTTTTTTAGTTTACCCATTCCCCTTCCGTATAACCCTAAATCTAACCTCTTGTACCTCCTAGTTGGGGCATCAGCAGACTTTCTCTGTACATGCCCAAACTATCTCAGTCTGGCTTCTATCATTTTGTCTGCCGTAGAGTCCACTCTCACCATCTCCCGAATAATCTCATTCATAATCTTATTCCTCCTAGTATGTACTCAAAATACTCATCTCTCCAATTTACATCTTTTGAATATGAGAGTTTTTTATTGATCAGCCACTCTATTCCATATAACAAATACAGTCTAATAGTACATCTTTATCACACAAAATTCTAGAGACAAGCCTCAATTTTAGCCATGTTGCCCCAATATGACTGTGACATCATCATCGATGTCCTTACTACTCTGGATGATGAATCTAATATATTTAAAGCTTTCTTTCTTGGGAATAGATTAATTGGCAAGTCTCACTTCAATGATAACATCATCCATCGAAACACTAAATTAGCACTCGAAGTATTCTGTCTTGGTCTTACTCAATTTGAATCCTTTGGACTCTAAAGTTTGTCTCCAAACCTCCAACTTATTATTAATTTCGTCTCGTATCTCATCAATCACGAGTATGTTATCCACAAATAGCATACATCTTGGAACCTCCTCCTAATTAAACCGAGTCAGCTCATCCATCACCAAGGCAAAAGGAAAAAGACTCTGCATAGATCCTTGATATAATTTCATCTCAACAAGAAAATACTCCAAGTTTCTCCTACCTTTCTAAGTTGTGTCTTGATTCCATCATAAATATTCTCTGTATTCCTAATATACATCATTGAAATACCTTTAGCCTCTCAACACCTTCAGAGAATATCCCTCAACACTTTTTCATAGATGTACTGACTTTATGTAACAAAGAAAAAAAATTGAATTTATACTTGTGGTTAAAAGTTTGGTTCAGTCATGACTCCTCTATATTGATCTTTGAGCTAAGGTCATAATTATGAAGATATGTATGAGCCATTACTAACACAAAGCACAATTAATTATTTTTTATATTAAATCACAATTTATATATATCTCAATATTAAAATATCACCTTTACCACCCCTAGGATGGATGTTCTTTCTCCCTAAAATTAGGTGAACGGTCTCATATTCAGATCTCACTATTTTTGTCATGTTTGACATGCTCTGTTGATTCATAAATTGTACATTAAAAATAATAATAAAATAACTTATATAATTATTGGTGCTAAAACGATACAACATAATAGGAGTATTGTAAAAACCCCAAAAGTGCCCGAAAATGTGCCTCGAAAGTGCTCAAAATTTTAATTTCCATATATCTCAAAATTCATGCGTGATATCAAAAATTCGACTTCATATTCTTGTTCAGGGGGTTAAATTTACGAGGAAAAGGGTCTAACCCCAATTTTAGAGCAACCGTATCAAAATTCAAAAATCGCAAAATGAGATTTCCAAAATGGTTAGCGCGTTGCTGGCGCGATGCGCCAGTGTTGTTTTCAGTGAAATTTTATCCAGTTTTCCTATATCGGTCCAAGACTTTTAAGTCTTGAGCCTAAGTGTTCACATACATGAAAATGCCTATACTTAGCCTTATTTCACTATCATAACAACCAAGACATTTTTCAATACTCACTTATACACTTAGTCTTATATTTTCTCAAAATTCAAGTGCCAAACGCTTATCCAGATCTTAAGGTTCTCCTTCAAGATTCAAGTCTCCATCTCCAATCTTCATCAAGTTCATCTCCAAAGCTAAGGTATGCGGATTTCTTTCATGGGTTCATTTCACCCATGATGTCCAAGCTTCCTTTTCTTAAAAATTGCATGATTCAAAGTTTATTTCCTATGGGTCTTATTTATTATGAAAATCACTGTACACTATGTTGGGATTTATGACATTGTGACTGTTTTACTATATTTTGGACTATGAATCTAAGATCTATTATGGGATTTGATAAAGGGTTTTGTTGTATATTGCTTGAGGGTGCTACCAAGTATCTATTGAAGGTTTTACATTGAATTTTCTAGTATAATTTCACTATTGAATTGCATGATTTTACATTAGTACTACACACCCTCTAAGTATTTGATAAAATGTCCGGATATGGTTTCTTGAAGAATTAAAGGATCAATGCATGTCTTAAGAGTTGAATGACTAAATGATGATGAAATTATGATGGAATGATAATGAAAGTGTTGTATGTATGTGATGACAGTGTGATGATAATACGAATGTTTATATGAGTTGCTTTCATGAACAAATACTTATGGAGTTGCAAGTAGATTATTGGGTTTCCATGTTTGTTGTGCTCTTGAGAAAATGGAGAAGGTCTTTCCTTGTTGTTTGAAATGTAATTTTTTGATGAGCTAGTTCTATTATCTCTACTGAAAAGGCCATGTCATAAGATAGAAAGACTAATGACTCCTACCGATAAGATCATATTGTAAGGTATGGACCCCTTACAAAAAGGTCATGCCGTAAGGTAGAATAACTAATGGTTCTTGTCGAAAAGATCATATCGTAAGGTATGGAAATCCTATCGAAAAGTCCATGTCGTAAAGTAGAAAGACTAATAGATCCTACTGAAAAAATCATATCATAAGATATGGACATTCTATCGAAAAGATCATGCCATAAGGTAGAGTGAATCATGGCTCCTACCCAAAAGATTATACCGTAAGGTAGAAGACGTCTTATACTATCTATTAGAAAGACTATGTCGTATGATAGGGGTATTGGTAATACTCTCCTAAAAGGGTATACCGTAAGGTGAGTGGGGGCCATTTGGTCCATTTTATGAAGATTGGTAAGAAAGGTTTGAGTATGTATTCTATATTAAGTTACATTCTTTGATCATGATTTATAAGCATATTTACCTTAAGCATTGTTCATCCATGCCATGTTGCTAATGCACTATCTCTTGCTACGATTATGCATTTTGATTATTACCTATCTCTTTTTGTATAGCATCCTACATACTTAGTACATTCCAACGTACTAATGCATACTCTATGCCTACATGATATCACCATGTAGGAATCAGAAGCCCGCTTGAGCATCTCCACCCACGTGGCTAGTATGGTATCACTCAAGCTTATTGGTGAGTCCTCCATTCTGTGGACATTACTTATGATCTCTTGCTATGTACTAAAACAATCTCTTTTTTATGTATACTTGGACTATGAGGGTGAGCACAGTCACTTGTCTTGGCCCCCGCTAAGTATCTATCTTTAGAGGTGTTGTTGGACATATTGTGTATCTATGCTATAAGCCTTGACTCTTTTGTTATTGATATCTATGATATGGAAGTTTACCTTTAGCCACAATTTCCCTTGATTATTCTTATCTCTTATTGTCATTCTAATTACTTTCGTGATCAAGGATGTGTAATGATATGTTATGAGGCTTGTTTGGAGTTACTTTGGGTTCTCCATTCTCCGGTCACGTCTAAGACCTAGTCTTAGGTAATGACAAAGGTGGAATCAAAGTACTAGATTGTTAGATTCTCGAAGTCCAACATACTGCGTTGATTAGAGTCTTATTCATGATTGTATTGTGCACCACAACTATGAGTAGGAGGCTATAAGGTATTTTCGGAGATGTTTTCCTTCTTCATGTTCTAAGTCATGCCATAGAGTTGAAGTAAGTTCCCCTCCCCCCCCCCCAAATAATTGTTCTTTGCCATGCTAGTTGATCATGCCTAACCCAAGAGGAGGAAGAGCTCGCGCTCCCAAGGGACAACCGCCTAATGGAGAGCTTCAGGAGGCTCTCACTTTGCTTGCACAAGTTATGGACAACTAAGCCAATCAAAAGGCCCAAACCCCTCATGTTCCTACACCGGCTTCTCAGATGAGAGACTTCATGAGTTATGAGCCCTCCGGAATTGTATGGGTCAAGAATGGATGAAGATCCACAAGAGTTTATTGAGGAGACTTATAAGGTATTGTCCATCATGGGTTTAGATCGAAAGATAAGATGGAGTTGGCGGCCTACCAACTCAAAGGGATAGCACAAACATAGTACAGTCAATGAAGCGAGGAGAAGTGAGTCAACCATGTGGTTCTATGGAAAGAGTTCAAGGCGATCTTTCTTAATCGGTTCTTTCCTCTTGAGCTTAGGGAAGCCAAATTGGTAGAATTCATGAATTTGAGACAAGGGTCAATGAGTGTGAGGGAGTATGCCCTCAAGTTCAACCAACTCTCTAAGTATGCTCCTTACTTGGTTTCTGACCCAAGGGCTAGGATGAACAAGTTCGTGATAGGTGTCTCCGACTTGGTGAATGAAGAATGTCGATCCGCCATGTTGATTAATGATATGAATTTGTCCCTTCTCATGATTTATGCCATAAAAATGGAGGAGGAGAAGTTGAGAAAAAGAAGGGGTAATGAGGCCAAAAGGGCTCGACTTGATTGTGGCTCCCAAGGTCTAGAGTCCAACGATGCTCCAAGCAAGAGGGTCGCTAAGAATAGGGTGTCAAACCCAAGGCCCCAAGGAGATGATGGGGTGACTTGTCCTAGATGCCCAAAGTGCAGGAGGAAACATGGTGGTACATGTTGGAGGAACACGGGTGCATGCTTTGGATGTGGAAAAATGGGCCACAAAATTGTGGATTGCCCATAATGCTCAAAACAAGGATAAAGTTGGTCACGTTGATCAAGGGGATACTCCAAACCATAATCGGTTCTATGCTCTTCAAAGTAGGCAAGAGGTAGATGAGGCACCCAATGTTGCTATCGGTATGTTGGAGTTTCCTTAACTTAGAGGTGTGTGAATTATTGGGTTCGGATCCACTATTCCCTTCACTATTTTTTTGTTGTTTGTGACCTTCTTGTGTGTGTCCTGAGTTGCTATGTGAATCTCTTGGTGATCACCGCTTTGTTGAATCTATTGTTGCTAGAAGCTTCATAAGTATTGTTCCGTGATCATGTGATGTCTAGGTCTTGCCTTGTAATTTTTTTAGATTGGATGTGGTGAGTTGGAGATCATACTTGAAGTGGATTGTTTGAATTATATAAAATAACTTATATAATTCTTGGTGCTAAAATTATACAACATAATAGGATTATTTCAATTTAGCATAACATAAAAGTGTCAACATAAGATGTATTTAGGAGAGGTGGCTAATAAAATTATTTTGACCTTGGCGTTTCATGGTTTTGTTGGAATTGTTTTATTTAAACCAATTTAATTGGTTTGACTTAAATCAATATTTAAAAAATTAATCTAATTACATTAAATTAAATCAAATTTTCATCACTTTGTTATTCATCGAGTTTTTTTTTCCTAATAAAATATATGATAATACACTTTCAAACACACATTTGGTTGACTATATTTCCAGATTTCCAGCATAATAGTAGTACCAAATCAAATTACTTTTTATTATTCTTTATATGAAATTTCGTATTAATTGTTGTAAATAATTAAAAAAAAGGAGACTTATTATGATTTCGTAAAGAACTAAGGAGATTAGGGAGATAAAGTGTAAGTTAGAAAAGAAAGTATATATTAAAGGTGCAAGATCGCAAATTGGTCTAAAACTGAAGATTTATTGTGGTGAACTTTCAACTTTTCATATACCTTGATGTCTTGACTATGTTTAAATTAAACAGTAATATAAGTAGGAAAAATGGAAATATGGGTTTGTGTCTATTAAAAATATTTAGGTTGCTTTTTGGGGGAGTTTGCAAATTGCAACGGAAAAGACTAGATTTTGAAGTTTTGCAAAATATTTGAAAAAATGATTGGGGAATTTAAAAGAAGCGGGCGAAGAAGTGATTACGTGGTCGTTTAAAAAAAGTAGAAATTCAAAATGAAGCAATGCAACGGTTATTAAGTTGCTCTTCTTGTACTTATATACATACATACTGTTCCACTGAAATCTGTTATTTTTCGCTCTGTGGCGCCACTTGGTGTAGGCCAAGTGTCGTCGCAAAATTAATGATGGACAATCTGAAAACATCCGTTGTGCCTTATCATGACCCTACTGATGATGATTCTCTTATCCATATTTCACTGTTTGATGAAAATCCAACCATTGATGGGGATGACCTCCAGCCCACCATTGATGAAAATCTAACAAATTTGAATTCTGCTTTTGGTGTCTCCGATTATGATCCATACAGTGATCCAGTTTTGCTTGACATTTCATACAATCATTTGATTGGGAGTAGTAGCAATGCTGATCAGGGGAATAGTAATTGCCAAATTCTAAGAGAAATAACTCATGCCGATGGTGAGTGCTTAATTAATTGTATTATTATATTCCTCTTTTGTTGTGTTAATTTGTTTGTTTCCTTCACAGGGTTGTTGGTATCTAAGCTTGGAATTTTCGGAACACTAGGAAAGTTCAGTCATGCAAGTCTTCAGAAATACACCATGGGTTTTCATGATCAAAACCATGTCTCATCCCAAAAATTTGAGTACGCAGTTACTTCCTTTCTACACTTGTCTTTCCCTCTCTTCTAGTTTGACTAAATATAACTCTTATTTTTTATCAACAGTTTTAGCAACGATAGTATAAGCAATGTCAAGCAATTTTTGGTTCAATATTTCGACGATTGTAAGAGGGATGGTTACATGGTGATCGATGATCCACTCTCTGATTTCTATCAAGCTTTAGGTGTTGGATGTGATGGTGGTGACTTTATTGACGTTGATGGTCTACTTCAGTTATCTCCAACAACTTGGGGTAAGTTTCGTCTAAATAATTAAATGATACGGTACAACAAATTGCTTTCTCAGACTGTTCTAATTCATATTACTCGCTTGCACCATGCTTTACGTGCAGATGATTTCCAAATGGATCGGCAAGAAATGATAAACGAAAGCGAGGGCACTAGCAGTGATGTGAAACCTGAAAAGCTCTCCCTGTCAGCACAGGTTTGTAGTTTGCACGAGGAGACCTTATTAATATGGCATAAAAAGGAAAGTTTTGTTTCGTACCAGAACATTTATGTAGAGATTTTGCATTCTGATCATTTTTTTTCTTTGATATAGCAGAGGCAAAGAACTGGAAAAATGAGATTGAAAGACTTTGCAGGATATCTCCATCTTACCATGGAGGAAGCAGCTAAGAAATTGAACGTATGTCCTACTGTGATGAAAAAGGTTTGCCGAAGTGGTGGCTTGCAAAGGTGGCCATATAGAAAGGTCTTTCTTTTTTCCCTTCCCATACTCAGCCCCTTATTTCTATATTGCCTCGGATAATTGAGGCCACGGAATCTTCATATTGCCTTGGAAATGATTGCAGATTAATAGCATTAAGAGGAAGATATCGGAGCGAGGAAAAAGTTTAAGCTCTGCTGATGTTGAAGAAAGGAAGAGTGCAAAGGCAGACATCAAAAATCTGGAAGAGGAACTTGCCAACATTTATGAAGCAGTCAATGGAAAAACATAGGTTTCTTATCAGTTTCTAGTAATTGTCAATCATTTTTGTCACTTAGCTATTTTTTACTTCTATTTTTAATTGTATTTATAGTTTAAGGCAGATTTAAATGTACAAAATGAGTTATTTTGTTTATGTACAAAATATAGGAGTTGGAAGTTTCATATTTCTTCCTTTCAATATTTTTTCTCTAGTAAAGTTTGTTGCAGTTTCTTCATTGTTTGTTTGTACTCGTGCCAACATCCTAGTAGTTATAAGACAAAAAGTTTTGCTGGTTTTATTCTCAGAATATACCATGTTCTGGAGCAATTTCCATTCTAGTTCAGATTGTTGTTTCTTCACTTTGTTTTCTTTCTGCTCACAAGAATCCATAGAGCCGGCCTGTTTGATAAATGACCCTTCGGATACATCAAATTAGAGAATATTTCTCTTATTCAAATTATTGAAGACCATAGTACCTTTCTAACGTTCACGCCTAGAAATCTACTTCACCTAGAGATGTCCGTGCTCGAGTGTACTATATTTTTGTGTCAAAAAGGGTTGATCAGTGCTGGATATATATGAAAGCTATTATGGCTACTCAAGAAATACTACTGTTCCATCTTCAAGAAGAAAAAGAAACAACAGAGGCGAAGGTTGAGAAAGTAGTTGGTGTGAAGAAAGTGAGGCAAAAAGATCCAGATGGATGGGATGTTAGCATGCCACTCCCAGGGGACATCATAGAAGTCGTTGCTGAATTAACTGCTGCTGATGACTCCTTTATTCAGACCAAAGCATGGTCAGAGTTAACCTTATATCTGAGTAAAATTGCTGGACATTTCATTTGGTTAAAGGTTAGAAGGGGAGAGAGTATACTTAAACTCAGAGGACATGTCTTAGTTGAACGGCGTTCCAATCTCCAGAAAAGGTTTGTCGTTAGAGCAGCATCTGATGCGAGACATCTTGCTGTTATAGCAGAATTAACTTTGGGACGTTGCGCTGAACTGCAGGGTATAATTCTTTTTCTCTGCTACTAAACATTTTGAATAGTGCAAAACATCTTTATACTGTCAGCATATTATGCATTTTTGTTGCACTCTACCAGGAACATTGTACATAAATTGTTTATAGCCGAGTTTTTCTTCATAATGCAGACATGAGTAGGAGAATGGTCAATTCGGGATCACGGGGGTATAATCAAATGGGATTACAATATGACTGGAAGATGAAGGTGGGAACTTATCTACCAGATTCTCAATCAACAGTTGTTAGCTCTATAGTTTTTATGCCTCTGACAAGAGAGTATAGAGTAGAAGCAACTGTAGTTCGTACCATGGCCTGGTTTTCAGCAGCAGTATCTTCAGGAGTCCCTCTTGTATTCGTTAACATTCAAACCGAGCAAATCAACAGTTTGGTATTCCTCTCTACCTTTTCTGATCGAGATTAATTTCTATACACTGACAATGTAAAACAATTCTTTACAGCATCAGGTCACTCAAAATCATTACAAAAGAACTGCCCAACATAAGGGGGTATTTTACTAAGCTGGATAATAAAAAGTTGTACCGCAAACTAATCTTTGTTCTTTTTCGTTCCTTTTTGTGTAAAGGAGAAGAAAAATATTAACGGAAAAGATCTCACTTGGAGTAGGCAACTAGATGGCTATGTTGGTAACCAAACCGCACGATGTGTAAGGCTGTGGTATCTACCAGGAACTGCCGAGGTTCCATTTGAATTAACATCTGAACCAAGAGAAGCCAGATTTGGAATAGACATTAAACGAACAGATGAAGTAATAGTCATGGCCTTTTCTTTTCCAAAAACAGCAAATTAAGTAATGCATAATGTAACTATGAAATGATAAGCTAGATTTACTTTTTCTTAATCTCTTTTCAGGGATTTGTCAGTATTTACTCAGTAGCAAAGGGGACAGCTGCAGAACGAGCCGGTTTAATGCATTTACTTGAAGAGGCAAACAAAAGCAAGCACCATCTAGTGATTTCAAGGCTAGAAGGAAAGAGTCTTTTGCCATCAACTGTTAGCTGAGAAGGTCTAATATACTGCTGTGATCATGCTGACATTAAGGACACTCTCAATTTAGCAATGGAGAGAAGTGAAAGTATTAGACTGCATATCATGTCTTGGCCTAATCAGACAATGCAAAATACCACAGGATCAATTGGCACTGCAGTTCTTATGCCTCCAAATTGATACCATCAGCTGTCCAACACATTAGGGTACTCGTTGATTACTCTTCAGCACCATGTGTAGAAATAACGTCAATGTTATAGAAATTTTGTCGACTAATGGAAGGAAAGTGAAAGAGATAACTTGAAACATACATAAGTACTTTTATCATTTAGAAAGAATATACATTCTTAAAGCTTCCAATTTCTATAGTACTGTACTTGTACAAATAAAGGGGCAAGCCCAGGGATGGGCCTATTGACCACAAACGTCTATTGTACGCAGTCTTACCTTCAATTTCTGCAAGAGGCTGTTTTCCAGGCTTGAACCCGCTCCAAGGCTCCCCTTCATTAGTAGCCAAGAGTGCCTACAAACGCATGAATTGAAGAAGAATATTTCAGTTTTTTCAGTCTTTTCTTTTCAGAACAGCATAGTTATCCCACTAGTAGCTAATATACAAACACACCCGAATGCACTCACATACATGGATCTAGCTGCACAAAGTTGCATTAGCATGTACCAAAGTTGTTATACCAGACAGTGGACACTGTAGTTTCCTTCTCTGGCAGTAGCAGTGGCCGCTCATCCTCAGCCTTTTGGCCACATCATGACCAATCATCATGGTCACAAGCATAAATTAAATGCCAACCTCCACCACTTTCCTATTCCTATAACATTCACCACATTCAAATGTGTCATAATAATTGAAATATGACACATTTGATTACTTGAATACCATAGTCAATACAAACGTACAAACAATCAACATGTTTGTGATAAAATATAGAAAGAGCAGTCTATTAAGCTTTTATCGTGGGGTAAAAACTATATAATGGTTCGTCCATGCTATTCAATCAATTACTGACTTGGTAAGACAAACTTTGATGACAACTTTGTATTACTGCTATATTGCCTAGTTTAGTGTACAATCCAACTTTCAAGAGGAGTAATTTCGAGGATAGCTTTATGAATCTGGTTCTTAGCAGTGATACTGAGAATTTTGTGTTTATGTATATTTTGATGATTGACAAATCTGACGATGGACCTGGTCCTAGAGATGCATGCGTATGTGATTACCTGGTGTTGGTGTCTCTTCATTAGAAAACTGGAATGTGGAACTTGTTCATGAAATCGAGCATGTGCAGTAACTTTTTGGGCAAATCTGATCCTCAAGGAATATTTGATTTATGTGTTCATCATCATCAAAAAGGGGAAAATTGATGAAGCATAGACATTGAGTTCTATGCATTGTTTTAATGATTTGACAAACCTTTTCAGGAAACAAATATATTACCTAAAGAACCTGGTCCATTCCGTAAAATCAGTTGTATGAGAATCTTGTCCTCACGAGGAATCACGTTGGAAGTTGATTATCAAGAAAAACTTTCTTTATGTGTTTGTTATCATCAAAAAAAGGAAAAAAGTTTTATTTTAGGATTTGATGAGTTAACAAACTATAGAGCAAAGAGACATGATCAAGGAACCTAGTCCGTGAAATGTTTTGTACATGTAAAAAAGTCAATGGTATACAGCTGTAAAGCTGGAGCGATTGGTGGACACTGTAGCAAAATCGCAGAAAGGTCAGTGGACCTCGACCAATGCCATGGCTTCTAGTCTTTAGTAAACTTATTTTATATTATATTATATTTTATTATACTAAAAGTGAGAAAAACTTAATCCCAAAGTTGATTATTATTTTGTCTCTACATTATATTAAAATACATTAAGACATTTAATTAAATAAAAAATATATTAATCATATTATATCATTATATTAAATACCATAAGTGGAAGTTATTAAGTCAAAAGTTAAAACATTATTTCATAATAAAAGTGAGAAGAACTTAACCCCAAAATCAGATTATCATTTTATCCCTACACTATATTATAATTTTTTAAGACATATAATTAAATAAAAAATAATATTTATTATATTATATCATTTTACTAAATATCAAAAGTGCAAAATTGTTACTTCAAAAGTGAAAACACTATTTCAATAATATTTAGGTATAAAGAAGTAATACATATTTAATGAATTTTTTTCTAAAAAAAAGTTTGATTAAAAATTTAAAAATTTAAAAATATTGATACGTTGAAATGGTCAAATTCATGCACTTAGTTCATTTTGGTTCTTTCTTAGTTTATAGAGTGAATAATTACTCTTTTCATTTATTTTTAATCAAATTTCCATTATTGCTTTCTTATTACTATTTTTCCTCTATTTAAGTACTTCTTTCTTAAAAACACTTAAATAACATTTCAGTTATATAATAATAAATACTCATCTTTTGAAATAAATTCATGGATTAACTGCAGCATTTGAAAGGATTCCTCATAATTAAGTGACATTCTGAGCACCAATATTTATAAATATAAAATATCATATGAACACCACTATTACTATATCATTCGCTTTTAGAGTCATTACATATCAATCATACGAAAATAAAAAAAGGAATCGGAAAGATTTCTTTAAGGGTTTAGCATTTCATATCATGAGGTGAAGCAAGAGGAAGAAAGGACGCAAGGGTTATAATCTATATTATTTTGCTTATGTCCGTATGTTAATTGTGTTTGTCTGATTGATTTTTATATGAACGGGAGAAAATAAACTATTTCATTGAAGGAAAAATTACAGTCACAAGCAAGTGATGAGAAGAGGGGTCAAGACTCAATAGTAAATTTTACAATAGTAAATTAAATTTTACAAGATAAATACTTTTGTTATATGTGTAGTCCAATGATATGTATATCATTTAATTATGATCAACAACATAAAAACTATATTAATATTTTAGGATAAACGTGCAATGCACTTTTTCAGAGACTAGTTAACAAAAAACATGAAGATTTTTGCAAATCAAGAATATCCAAAGTAAAATTCATTTCCTCAAGAAAGAACAACTTCACAATCAACAAGAAGGGACATGATAGAATTGTTCAAGAAAATCTCTTAGTTGATTTGTAGTGTAAATGTATTTTATGTTCTTAACATTATAAGATCAGTTCCTATATTTTAAAGGACTATTGATCATTTCTTGTTGCATCTCAAGTGACCAGTTCTTGGCTAGAGTTAGCCTTGAAGAAGGTGTTGAAGTCTATATCAGCTACAGGAAGTTAGTATAATGGGTAGTAGAGTTATTGCTTAGTTGTGGCTAAAGCTAGCCGTTCAAAGTCTACACTAACTAGAGTTAGTTTGTTTAGTGGGAAATAGAGGTATTACTTAGGTTCAAATCTTGTAACAAAGCTATTGCAAAGGAAGGGCTGGAGAGTATTAGTGCCTAGGTTGCAAGAGTTTGTAATAGACTAATTTGCTCTTGCATCTAAATGAAGACTGGTTAAGAAAATCCCGTAAGACAGATCGTGGTCGTTTCTCCCTAGAGTAAGAAATTTTTCCATGTAAAATCTTGCATTCTTTAGTTGTACTTTTTGTTCATACATCGTTACTATACCAAGGAACATAGTCCTTGATTATAGTGGACACATACATTCCAACAATTGGTATTAGGGCAGGGTTCTCTAATCGATTAATACCTAAAGTGATTTTTATGGAAGAATGGATGCTCCATTCAACCTAGAGTAAGGACAATCATCAACCAAACCCCCTTGCTTGAATGGTCATTTTTATAGCTGATGGAAAACTCATATGCATGGCCTTTTTATGGCCGAGTATAGTGAACTCATCTGGAATTTTCACAACCATGAGCAAGCAACAATATTTGCTCAAGAAAGATGTAAAAAAGGATGAAGTCTTGGCTCTAAAATTCACTCAAGGTGATGATTCTAAAGAGGATGAATATGTGACTCACATAACACGCAAATTTCATAAAATTATGAGAAAACATGGTGGATTCATGAGAGAACGAAATACAAGTAGGTCAACAAATGACACTGACTTATGCCACAAATGCAAAAACTTGGTTATTTCATCAGAGATTTCCCTGTTGCATAACTTGGTTCACAAGGAATATATCAAATTAGGAGGAGGAAAGGACAAGAGAAAGGACCAGGTCGCTAAGAAATCAAGAAAGAAGGCATCTACTGATTATGTAGTGAAAAAAGTTGTCGCTTTTTGGGAAAACTCCTCAAGTGACTCTAAAGAATCTGAATATCTAGAGGATGCACCCATGTTGGATGTTAAGGGTACTGAAGATGTGTTCAATAACATGTTTGCCTTTATGGAAAAATTCAAAGATGAAGATGATGAAGAGATAGCTTTTTTTGACCTCAAAGAAAATCTTGACTTTTACTCTATCAAAAATCTAAGGAGTTGTTTGGTGTGAGGTATGAGTTATAATATTTGCGGTATAAAATGTAGGATTATTTTATCTCATTTTTGGTTGGAGGTATAAGGAAGTCCTTGGACTATTTATCTCATCATTTTCACCTTAGTGATGGGATAAGTTATCTCAGATAAGTGATGGGATAAGTTATCCCAGATATATGATGGGATAACTAATCGCTTACTAACTTATCATGAGATTAATTATCTTGGGATAAGATGTTGCCAACTGAACGACTCGTAAGAAAATTGGGTAGTGTCTTGATTGACTTACTTTGTGAGTTAACTGTTGAAAAAGAATTTTGAATAATAACATTGACATACTTTGAGATGAGAAACCTGCATTGGTTAGTCAATTCATAGAGTTGGAAGAAAAAATTATTTTGTTGGATGCTGAAAATAGTCATCTCAATGAAATGTTAAAGAAAGACCATATAACTAATATCAAGTTAAAGGGTAAGGCTAACACAGTTGAGCTGTAACTAGAAGAACATTTAAAAAAATCTAAATTAAAACTAGCCTTGTCACTAGAAAGAAATCTCCAATTGGAAAGAGACGTGTTTCAAATCAAGGAGGAGTTCGATATGTCTTTGAAATGGGCCAACTCTTAAAAAATATTGACAAATTTGGCTAATTCAGGACAAAATAATAGAAAAGGTCTATAGTGCTCAAAATTAGGACCTCATTTCAATCCTCATAGCACGTATGTGTCTGATAACTTTTGGTGTATCCCTTATGGTAGAAATAGACACCTTAAGAGGGACTGTAAAACTTTTAAAAGAGTTAAAGGAACTTTTCAAGGTAGTCTAAAAAGAAAGAGAAATTGAAGAAGGGACCTGGTCAAAGTATCAAAAAGGGAAAGCAAAATCTACCCCTCTGGACCAGGAAATCATTGATTACACCCTTATTTGCTTATTAGGACCTCAAACTTAAGTGGTTTTCAAAGCTAATAGAAGATCTGTTGTGCAACAGAGAGTAAGAAAAAGTATTCACTATTGGTTCATGGATAGTGGATGTTCTAGGTATATGATTGAAAAACTTAAAAACTTCCTCTAGCTCAAGGCACTTCAAGGAGGAGGAGTCTCTTTCGAAAATTTTAAAAAAAGAATAATAGTGAATAAGATAATATAGCTATTATTGTAGTTAAATCCACATAGAAAGCATGGTGATGAACCAAGTCCAAAAGCTATTGAGGGACCAGGTTCAATCACCAAAAGAAAAAAGTTTGAAAAGATTGAGAAAATGTTGACGAAGATGGAGCGGGTCAATATTGAAGACCCAAAAGGTGTTTAATGAAGGGGTGTTTGACACTAAGATTCATTCTAAACCAAAAAATGAGAGGGCCAATTAATTAAGTGATAATTTAAGTTTGGCTTCATCTCTTCAAATAGCCAAATTCTTTTTTACAGGAAAGGGAAATGAAGTCAAACTTGTGTCCAGCTGTTGCATTGTCACAACTCCTTTTTCTCAAAATGCGTTCGTAATTGCAAGAGGGCGAAAGAATATATAGTTGATCTGAATTTAGTTCCTATTGATGATCTTATATGTCTTAGTGTGCAAAGTGAAAATACTAATCTATGGCATTGAAGACTTAGTCATGTCAAAGCTTCTCTTGTCAACAAACTAGTCTCACAGGACCTGGTCCCTGGGATACTAACAATCTAATTTGCAGATATTAGATCTGTGATGTATGTGTCAAAGGTAAAAAGAATAGATCTATCCTGATTCAAGCAAATGAAAAAAGTTAGCACCAATAGGTTTCTTGAATTACTCTGCATGAATTTATGTGGACCTATAAAAGTTTACAATAGGGGAGGAAGAATACATTTTGTTGATTGTAGATTGTTTCTCAAGTTTTAATTGAATCATGTTCTTAAAACTCCTAAGATGAATGTTTGATATTGTAATAATCTTTGCCAAGAAGATTTAGTTGAAGCTAAATTATGAAATTTAGGACCAAGTCGGACCATGGAACAAAGTTTGAAAATGCAAAATTAAAGTTTTTTTTTCAGATCATGAGGTAAGTTAAAACTTCTCAACTTTTAGAACTTCTCAACAAAATGGATGGGATAAACTCTTCTGCTCGAAAGTTGAGGATGAGTCAGGAGGTATAGAAAATCTAAAGAATAAAGATGATGTTGAGATAGAAGAACTTCTTCAAACTCAAAGAGACAGTCTCAATGAAGAAGCTTGTGTTGAGGTTTACTAAGAAAATTAATTATTTGGAGAAACATTAAGAAGCTAAAGGACCTGGTCCACACGATCTCACTGTAGCTATTGATTCTTCTTATCTAATTAATCAAGAAGTTGAAGGATCCGATGTTAGGCAATCCTAATAGCCCATAGGAAGATCATAATAGAATTCCTAAGAATTCTTATTTTCTTTGTTGCCTACATGGATTTCAAACAACTTGAAATAAATATGAAAAGTGCTTTTCACAAAGGGTACTTAAAAGAAGTATTTGTTAATCAGGCACCTGTCACGACCCAATTTCGATCATGATGGTGCCTGCTAGGTCTCACCTATAGGCAAGCCAAAAGCCCAACCCTAGGTGTACCTGTCTTAGCATCTAGTCAAGTCCAACAATAAAATAAAAGCATAATAATAAGATTCAACCCAGGACCTAGCAGTCAGCTATATGTAATCATAGTATATGAAGAGATTCATAAAACATAATATAAAATATATCTATACAACCGGGGAGTGATCCTACAAAATACATAATGTTACTGTTAAGACTCAAGCCTAGGGCCTAGATGTGACACGGCAAATGAGAAATCTGAGGGAACCCCAGTCAAGCCACTCAAATTATCGTTACACATCATTGGTCGCAGAAGCATATAAAAGACATAATATAAGTATAAAGGAACAAAGGGGCTAAGGGATAGCTCTCTAAAACATCAACATCAACACAAGGAGTCATAACTTATATCATGGTTACACATCTTATCTAATAACACCTCTAAATACATAGATAGAGCAGGGGCCAAGACAAAGTAACCAGACTCACCCTCATAGTCAAAATAGAACATAAGAAAGTATCTCAATATATAGATAATAGCAATCATAGACTAAGGTCCTTAAAATGGAGGACTCACCAACAAGCTTGGTATAGCACCGACTAGCCATGTGGAGGGGAGGATGATCCACTTAAGCACCGGTTCTTATATGGTGATATTATGTAGGCAAGAGTATGCGTTAGTTCATTTGAATGTACTAAGTATGTGGGATGCTATGCAACAAGAGATAAGTTTCATAATCAAAATGCATAACAATGGGCAATAAACATGATATAGAAACATGATATGTATGATCAATGCATAGGTAAAACATTCTTAAGTAACCCATGCTCATATAGGATATCATATGTGTAGAAGAGACCAAGCCAAATTTCTAAAGTACGAACCCCTTGGTAGGTTAGCGATGTTGCCACCCCATCACTTAGGTGGATGAGTACTAACCCTCATCTAGGTTGGTGATAATGCCGCCCCATCACCATGTATAAACCCCCATCTAGGTTAGTGATGATGATGCTCCATCACCAGGTGGAGAAGTACAAACCCTTCACTAGGTTATCCGGGTGCCCAAACCCCTCAGATTGGGCATGGTCGATTCTACACTTTATATAGGATTCATCATATGCTCTAGTGAAACACCTTATATAGGAATGATCATATACATAAACTTATTTCATGATCAAAACATCATTCATATCATATCTCATGCTTTGGACCTTCATTTCATCAAGAAACCATGACCAAACATTTTATCAAACACCTTGGGGTGTGTAATAGGGGTAAAAGACCATGCAATTTAGAGATGAAATCATGCAAGAAAATCTATAGTAAAACTATCAATCAATACCTTGCAATACTCCCAAGACATTCACATCAAAACCTCTCATCAAATCCAACATTAGATCCAAGATTTAGAGCTTAAAACATGCTAAGTCAACCATACTTTCATGAGCTAAAATCACTATGCAATAAATTTTTCAATATACAAGACCCACATGTAAAATCAACTTTAAATCATACAATATTATTAAAAAAGAGACTTTGACACTATGGGTGAAAGGACCGAATTGTTCAACACCATATACCTTAGCATTGGATGAACTTGGTGAAGATTGTAGATGTAGACTTGAAGCTTGAAGAAGAACCTTGACGGAGAACCTTAGATTGGGATGAGGGTTTGGGACTTGAGTTTAGAGAGTGAAAATATGACTAAGTGTTTGAGTTAGTATTGGAAAGTGTTTAGGGTGATATAAAGGTGAAATACGACTAAGTATAGGTAAAAACATGTATAGGAGCTTTTAGGCCTAAGACTTAAAGTCTTGGACTGAAGCTGAAAAACAAAGTTCAAAATTACATAGGGGTGCATCACGAGCGGGACGCGAAAACACCTCTGGAATTTAATTTTTAAAATTTCATAATTGCTAAATCTTAGCTCTTAAATCGGGATTAGACCCTTTATCCCTATTTTGGACCCCTTTAACAAGAATCTGAAGTCGAATTTTTGAAATCACAAATGAATTTTGAGATATAAGAAAATTAAAGTTTTGGGCATTTCGAGGTACGATTTGGGGCACTTTTTTGGTAGTTACCGACTTTACAAGGCCAGAGTCTTAAAAAAAAGATGACCATCAAAAAGAGGGGACTATGATGATGCTAGAGCTATCGGTACTTACCAAAAAAAGTCTCTTGTGCTCTCAAATCCCCAGAAATTAGAGCCCCGGACTAAAACCTAAACCTGCACCATGGGAAGATGTAGGATGATTACTTGATTAAGGCACCCAGTAGGCATTATCGGTTGACTGAGTGAAAATAATGTATAAGCAAGCTCAAATATGTCTATTAACTGAACTAGCTATGACAGGGAAAGAACACACCATCTGACCATAAATGAGTGAATCCATATCACAACTATCACTAAAATCGAACCATAGTACTGTGCATGGGTACAAGGCCCTACTGTATATGCCTGTACACTACCCGAGCCCCCACAACTCCAAGAGGTATTCCTATGCATAATATTAACGATAAATAATCATTGAAACCCCATAGAACTATCACATTGCCTAGGTCTCCATATCATAAGAACCAGAGTCAGTTGTACGTGGGTGTAAGGTCCTAATATATAATCTTGGATGCCCCCCGAGCCCCCATAAGCCTAGAGGGTACACCCAAGCATAATTAAGGTGTGAAAAAGTGAGTTCATCCATATGTAATGGTTGGCCGTCGGCCCTCAGCATCACAACAATAATCGGGTCCTCAACCTATCCAGAAATGGTATCACATAGGGACTCAAACCAATAAGATCACCTGGGGACTCTAGCTCCTAGGTCTTCCGACCTAGACTCCTGTCGGGTAGTTAGCCAGGGCCATATGGTCTGACCATAAACATAATGGTGGGACATATCCCTCCCAGTTGAAAGAATCCTCTTAACATAAATAATGTGTCTAAACTCAGAATATCCAGCACGGAGCCCCACCATTAAAATAGAATCAGTAGGGCCCTAGACCCAAACCATCAAAAGATGCTCAGTCCTAAGAATTGACATCCAAAGCTCAATGCTTAGGTGCGACCATTGAAACTTAGAACATGGGGCGTGTAATGTGTGAACTCAGATACTTAGACGTGGCCACCGGTGCTTGAACAACAATAAAGAGTGTCATCTTAGGACTCAAGGTATCAACAATAACTTTCTTAGCCAATGTATCAAGATTCGAAATTCCAAAGTCATGCCGCTCCCTAAGTCAATGTAAGCAATGATATTCTCAAACTAGGTATCCCACACAATCTATACAACCACCATCCTATGGATAATGCCAACTCACCTCCGATCTCATATAAGCAGAAACCAAGTCCAGCAGCTAACAACATTGCACAAGAGCGAAGACCTCAATAATTGGGATAGAATGAGGCCTAATAGGAAAACATGCTATACTCTAGTAAACCGCATATAATGGAAGCAAACATGCATTAATAATAGGGATATCATGAGTGTCCACAACAGATAGGCCCAACAGAAAAATAGCATGCTACTAATCAAGTCACAATATGGCAAGAATCAACAAGTGGTCCCACAGTTATCAGATCATATGAAAATTAGGCAACATACACCCATAGGTAATAGTTCGATCAGAATGCATACCTATCTATGACATCGTCCTACACACTGCCCTCAAAAGGTCTCATAGCTCTTAACAGTACCAATATACATATATACGTGCATTGAGATTATAGTATATTATATCCAACAACACAGATTATAATTCTCCAATCACAGCACTACGCATAATTGATGCTACTAGCATCTCATATATATTTCAGACTCAACCTGCATATGCTTTATTCAATCTACAGTTTAGAGAAAGACTAGCCTACTTGAAAAATGCCTTCCCAAATTCTGAGTTACACCAACCAAGCCTTCCCCATATTGACAGTCTCCAGAAGCTGCTCAATTGTCAAAATATAATTCAAGATGTCAACATGATCAGTTTAGCTGTAGTATTTCATGAAACGAGCAAAATTAGGAAAAAGGGGTCAAAATGGGCCCTATGCCTGAAAATCCAAACAAAAATTCCAAGAATGACCCCTACGACACCCTAAGACTACAACCAAAAATTTGACCCCAAACGGGCCTAAGAAGATCGAGAAAAAGCCCAAAAACAAAGTTAAAAACTTCACCAGAAAAATATTCCTTTCAAAACTTTCTCTATCAAAATTCTCAAAAAATGAATAAAATTAGTGAATACCCAGCATACCACAACATTTCTCTCAAAATGTAGAATAATTTAGGTTCAAGTTTCACTTAATTCCATCAAGAATCGATTAAGATATCAACACATCGATTTTTCCTCAATTTCGAGAAACTAATAAGCTAAGTCAGTGACTTTACCTCAAAATACGCATCAATCTCGAATCTGACTTTATCACGATGATCCTTGTGAAAACTTGAGTCACGTAGCTTTTTGAATTACTCAAGTTGGATAGAAAATGAGCTCTAAATCACGATGCGAAGTTGGGAGGATGATATAATATATTTCCCTGGAACCAACATATATATATATATATATATATATATATATATATATATGGCTGACGCGCCACTGATAGGTGCAGCTCTTGACTGCACCATGTGTCATCCCCAAAACTTGCCACCTCACCATCTCTCTTTCCCTTTACCATCAATCTCTTTTTCATCGTTTTGGATACGTCCTGACTCTGAATTTTGCAAATGAACTATGTAACCCTGTGGATTTTGATGTTCTGAATCTAATGGTGTAGTTAGAATTTTCAATGGAACTCCCTACATAGAAAGATGGTCCCACTTTTTTATACGCAACCTTTAATGAAAATCTCCCTTTGAGGTCAAATACATCTGGAGGTCCCCGAGTATCAAATGAAGGGTCACCCTAGACCAAAATTGACGTCTTAGAGCTAACTGCACTATCAAAATTTTGACTCATGGCATAGTTCCCAAGGATGTTGACACAGTCAACTGTTAACCAATTTCGATTGCTAAATTTGCAAGCCACGATATAATTGTATCAGACATGCTCCTAGCCTAATTTGACTATTCCAGAGCTAATGGAATAGTTAAAATTCTATTCCAAGGCCATTTAGTAGAACTTTATCTAAATATTAATTTTGTGGGTGGTTAACTCATAGTCCATATAACTCCTAAATAACCCAACCAATAGCTATCCAAACTGTCCCAACAAATTACCAATGGCCTGAGGTCATTATACACATGCTCAAATCAACAAGGTAGCCACATAATTATAGAAATGAACTTGTAGGTCATTACAATACCAAGTTTTGATGATAGTGCTTGATCCAATCATGCACTAAAGATAAATAAGGCATTATATGGGTTGAAATCAGAACTTAGAGGATGATATGAAAGATTATCAAACTTCGTTCTTGAGAATAACTTCGAAAGAGGAAAACTTTACAACATCATTTTTCTTGTAATCAAGAGGAAGAGATCTTCTCATTGACCAAATATATGTGTTTGACATTATCTTTGGTTCAAGCTTGTCCTAAAAAGTCTTAGTTAAAAGGTGCAATAAGGATTCTAAGATATCTACAAGGGCTAAGGGACCTTTGTCCTCTCCTACCCATTTCGTGATTCCTTTGATTTAATTTGCTATGTTGATTCAGATTGTGTAGGGTACCTAGGTGACATCTTTACAAAGGCTCTTTGTAACACCTCTTAAAATACTTCAGAATACTCTTATATTAGATGTATTGCGCAACGTATCATCCATTCATTTTTTGGAAAATTCGAGTCTGTATTCTTTTTCAAGATGTGAAATTTTATAAGCAAATGTCGCCTTCTATTTTTAAGTTAATTGTATTGAAAAAGGAGTTTTCACATATTTTTTCACTTTCCAGAAGGATATGCGACCTCTACATGTTAGGAGAAGACCCGTTTTAATTTAAAAATGATCGAGACTAATTCCACGGGCAAAATAGGAGAAAATTAATATTCGTACAAAAATGAACTATTGTAGAACAAGTCCGCATTGCAGTCTCGTTTCACCACAGTATAAAATTTCTCAAAAATTTTCAGATTTAAGTAAGGGTAATTGTGACATATCCCTGAACCATTAAATACAGGAATACTAAAAAAAATTCACCATTTGGACCAAAAGCTCTCTCTAATCTCTTAAAATCATCTCCAAACTCTCCCAAATTTGTTTCTCAAATTCTCTAAAGTTTCTAGGGTTTCAAGGATCTCCCAAGCTTCTTCCATCTTCTTCAAGACCTCAATGTATGTGGGTTTCTTTATCCATGAGCCCTTTCACCCACGGAGAACAAAAAACCTTTTCAATTGAATCTTTGATTTTAAGACTTGAATCACTACAAGTACTTCCTATTTTTATTATTATGCATGATTTGAATTGGAGTTTGTCAATTATTAATATGAAATGTATGAACTCCTAAAATTGGTTGATACTATGGATTTCTTTATGACATTTAAGCTATGAATCTTATGATGCTATGAAATTCTATGAATATTTATAGATTTTGAGATAATTGCTATGATGCTCTAACTAGGAGTTTTACAACGATGATGGTGGGTTATTTGAAGGGTTTTCAAAAAATCATATTTTACTTCATTCTTGTCCAATACTCTTGAATTTTATAATTTTAAGTATTTATGAATAAACTCATCATGTTTTGACTAAGATTATATGATGAAGTATCTTGTGTTGATGAAAGGCTTTATTGTAAGCTATGCAAGTCACAAATATCATGTATGATTATGGATTGCCTAGTGTGGTATGAATTCATGGATAATTGTTTGAATATTAAGCAAGATCATGAAACTCTTTGATGCTATGTTACATCCTTTTGCGAAAAGAAAATGCTCACTTGAAAGGGTTAAGGATGTTGATGAGCTAATTCTACTATGCTATTATGCTTTAAAAGTTATATATGCCATTATTATGCTTATGTTATGTATTTTGTGGGACTAGGCCTAGCACTAAATGAGGCTTAAGGTGGGAGCTTGACCTAAGGGCTCCTTATGTAAAGTCTTATTCTTATAACTATGTGTAACACCCCAAATTTATTTTTAAGCTAAGACTGAGCCATTTTTCATAAGATATAATATTTTAGTTAATAATTCATAATTGAGTATAAGTGTTAAAGTCAAATTATTAATGCAGGAATAGAATTGGAAAAGATCTAAAGTCACACGAACCCTCTAGTACAAAGCCAAGCTAAAAATTTTCTTAGCGTTTGAGTTCTAACATAAACGTTTATAATAAGTTAGGTAAACCAATGTCTTGTAAGTTGTATGTACATGATAGGGTCAACTCCTAAGTATTTAAAGTATATTAGGTGTGATTTAGAGTCATTAGGGATCTTTTACATCAAGCCAAGTTCAAAGAATTTCAAGCAACTAAGTTTTCATATGAGTTGATAGAAGGGTCAACTTCAAATGACCATATCTCCTAAAGTTTAATGAGTTAGATGACCTATAATATATCAAATTGAATATATTCAAATTAGATTTGCTAACATCTAATTTTGTGATAATCGGAGTTCGAATTAGAAAGTTATGACTATTTTAGAGGAGAGGTGCATAGTTGTCCAAAAGTCCGCACCTGGAGCGTGTCGTGGACCCTCACTGGATGAATTAATGACGTTTTTCTTTATAATTTGAGGGTATTTTTATCCTTAAACCTTTGAGAGTCTATTTATGGTTCCTAAAATATATAAAACATTAGTTTTAATAATCAAAAATCCTCTCCGTTCTCTCCTAAACATAAACACTCAAGAATGATCAAGAAAGCCATGAAGTTAGGATTTGCTTTCAAGATTCATCCTCAAGGTAAATTATTCTTCACAAATTTCGGTCTACCCAATCCAAATTTCTTAATCTATTCATGAAGCTTTAATAGGATCTTAACTCATAACCTAGGGTTTCAAGAAAACAAATTCAAGAATCCCAAGAGAGGATTTCTTGACTCTTCTTCTTCAAGAATTATGATTCTTCATCAAGAACTCTAAAGAGTTTAAGTCAAGATTTAATGAATCAAAGATAATCTTTCAATCAATGTCCTTCCAAGTTCTTTCACTTTAAATGAATTGCAAAAATTAGGGATTTTCTCCAAGAAAGAGAAGAGAAGATCGCAAACTTTCCCCAAACTTTAACCAATGCTTTTTCTCTCACTTTTGATCGAATTTGAGCAATTCAAAAGGCTAAATTATATATTTTTCCGAAGAGAACACACTGGGAACTTCAGAAATTATCTTTTTTGCTTTATTTGAGGTAAAATCTGCAGATTTTGCAGCTGCATTTTTAATATATTTCGAAAACTTTAACATGCGATCTCTTCCTCATATTAGCTTCGTTTTTGAAATGGTTTTCGCCGTTGAATTTCTTATCACTTGAGAAACATTTTCATGCATAAATTTTCAGATTTCAATGATATTTTCCAATGATAAAATTTTTGAACCATTTTACCCTTTTCACTGAATTAATTGATTTTAGTGTCGTTAGATTCATTATATAATTATGATACTATATTTGA
>JAOTQJ010000102.1:11823751-11854866 GCA_025642045.1 Solanum sejunctum
ACCTTAAGATCCGGATGCGTGTTGGGACTTGAAATTTGGAGATGAAATATTGTCTAAGTGTTTAAGAGAGTATTAGGAATATCTTGAATGATATGAGGGTGAAATAAGGCTAATTATAGGTACTTTCATACATGGAAAGGCTTGTCCCAGAACTCAAAAGCCTTGGACCGAACGAGAAAAATAGTGCACATTTTAACATGGTGGTGCGCAGAGGCTCGAATTGCCACTAAAAATCATATTTTTGCGATTTTCAAATTTTGCTATGGTTGTTTTTAAGTCAGGGTTAGACCTATTTTCCACTCAATTTGACCCTGAACAATAATATGAAGTCGAATTTTCAATATCACGCATGAATTTTGAGATATATGAAAATTACAATTTCGAGCACTTTCGAGGCACATCTTTGGGCACTTTTTGGGATTGTTTCACTTATATTTTGATTTGAATTTATATTTTAAATACTATAAATAGGATTTTCAAATTATTTTTCATACGGAACATTAGAGAGTTAGTGAAAAACATAGTGAGACACTTGGAAAATCATATTTTGTGTTCTTAATTCATAGTTGTGATTTTTGTTGAAGAGTTTGAATTTATTTTCTTAATTTTATTCTTGTAAGTTCTTAATTATACTATTCAATATCATGATTCTTACACTATAATGATAATGAGGAGCTAAATCCATAATTGGGTTTGTGGGAACCATAAAGGTAAAATCGGATAATTCATAATTCTTGGAAAGTGTACATGTATGTATTAATTAATTCTCTTTATTTTGAATTCATTTAATGGTAGCCAATGTTAGAACTTGCCTAGTGTTACTAATTGTATCAAGGTAGTAACGAATAAGAAAAGAGATTAATTAACCGAATTCGATCAATGTTTCTCATCTAATCAACCAAATTGGATCAAGGGGAGGTTGTATTGGAATAACAGGTAAGGGTTATTAATGTCACACTGCGGGGATGAATCAAATCACCTAGTGAAATTTACCTATCGCCTGGATTAAAGTGTTTGGTAAACTTAACCTACTGTTATGCATGCTATACACTAGAAAAGAATTTGATTATTAAGAAATACCAAGTTCGAGAATCATGGGGAACACAATACCCTAGTACTGATTTCACACTTGTCTTAGTCTAGGATTTCTTTTCTTAGTTTTACAAACTTTTGGGGAGATAAGTAGGTTAATTAACTTGAGCTACCTGAAATTACTCTAAGGCTACCATATTTCATATGGGTTCGACCCTAATCTTGGTTAGGTTATATATCTTGACAATGATCGTATTAACCTTCAAAAAGGAGGTGTAACTTGGGTGACATCATTCAAGACCAAGGCAAGCACCAAATGAGTCCCATATGGTCTCTATGGCACTTCGCTGGCTATATGGTGGTTTGTGTGAGTATCCTTGGCCTTGAAAATCATATTTGGCGAAGGAACATCACACTTGAAACTCATACGGTCCATGTGACCCTTCACAGATCGTATAACCCTCCGTATGGGTGTTGGTGTGGGAATTTTCTGAGTATGGAATCACCATCAGAAGTTCATCCATGGAAAATTATGTAAGTATAGCCTCACGGAAGGTCACATGGTCCATGTGCCTCTAGATGATCATGAGACCTCCCTATGGGACCCTTGGCAATATTTTGTCATCCATTTCATTAATGGCGTTCTTGTAGTTTTAGTTATTCCTAAAGGTCATTTGTGACTTTCTAACCTATTATAAACCTCTCCAAAAACCTATACTCTTCTATTCTCATTCAAATTCAATTCAACACTTGGAATTATTCAAAGCTCTCTCAAAAGAACTCCTCTCAAGTGGGCTAATGAAGGCTTGGGTTAGAGCTTAACGAAAGAGTCTCTTCTTCATCAAATTTTTCTTGTTTCTTCTTGGTTAGCTAAGGTAAGTGGGATCAATTTATGGTCCCTTTCAACTATGAATATCCCAAACTTGTTTCACTTGATTTTATGAAATTGAGCTTACATTTGATATGGTTTTTAAGATTATTATTTATTTGATTCAATTGATATATGGGCTATGGTTTATTGTTGATGTTAAAGTGAATAACAGCCTAATATATTGAATTGCATGAATGTTGTGAAGATTTGAATATGCATTGTCCCTTTAAAGTTTGATCTAAGCATGGTAATATAAATCATGATTTAAATAGGAATTTACATGAATTTCATATTGTATTGTTGATTTAAGACTGAATCTTTGTTTCTCATGCTATTCTCATATCATTCATGGCATATGTATACATGAGCATTGATTTTATGAAAATGATTCGGTGGGTTAAACCCACATATGTTTATGAAAATGATTCGGTGAGTTAAACTCACATGTGTTTATGAAATTTATTCGATGGGTTAAGCCGACACATGATTATGACAAGAATGTGATCACATAAATGTCTATGATATTTGGGTGTTTACACCATATTATATATATGTCAATGAGCTATTCCTATGCATGAAAGTATGGATTGAACTATGATTTAGCCTTTGATCCCAAATATGCATGATTATGAAGAATGTTGAATTTTAAGCCTAAGTATGCATTGAAATGATTTAAAATTACAGAGCTTCTTTTGAAAGCATGTATATATATAAGTATTCTTGTGGGATGATGACTTAGCACCGAATGGGATTAGACGCATCGGGATTATCCCTAAGGGTCCTCTTCCTCTCTCTTGAACTATATGCCAGCATAAGTATATGGTAACCATTACCGAAATGATCGGGTCTTAAGGTGTGGTTACAATTGTAATATGATATGATATAAAAATCCTTCTGAAATGACCGAATCGTCAAGAAGGTGGCCATCATACTAAAATACTTAGGTCGTAAGGTGTTGTGTAGATTACCTTTGGCAAGTAATCTTGTCTCACCCGATGGGAGGCTTTCATCAGAAAAATTCATGTAATAGCTCACATGGATTTGAATGTCAGCTATGGTCACATCCCCTCTATGTGTACGCATTATGACATTGCATGCATCATGGATTTGATGGCATGTTGCTATATTACTCTTCTTGTCTATGTACTTCTTTCTATATATATGTTCCCTTGCCATCTAACATTGAGTGTAGGTTTAATAAGTTCATATACATTATATGTCGCCATACTTAATATATTCGAATGCACTAACACATACTTTTTGCCTACATAATCTAACCATGTAGGGGTCAGAGATTATATCCATCTACTTTTTAACGGCTAGTTGGATTCGTGAAAGTTGTTGTGGTGAGTCCTATCATACAATGACAAGCCATTGTCCATCTACCTTTTATGTAGCTATCAGTTATGTTATATTTACTTTGAAGGTGAGCTCGGGACATATTTTGGCCTCCGTCTTATTTTATGACTAGAGGCATTATTGGACAACTTGTAGACTCTTGTATAGATATATGTTATGTTTTCTATTTTAATATTATGGATATGGTTATCTGTTGATATGGGTATTATGATGATTGGTTATGATATGATATGGAAATGTGAAAAGTCCCAAGTCTCGTTCAATCACCATAGAGTGGGTCATACTTACCCGTCCCTTAGTTTTTATGTAATATGTACTATGTGAATTCATGTTAATCCCTATCCCTATGACATTCTCATAGTGTGAGTCCTACTTTCTTGTCCCATAGATCTATGTGTTTACTACTTTGTTATACTCTTATGAACTGATGATGTGAATTTGGATACTCTGAGGCTTGTTTGGAGACTCTTAGATTCTCGTTCATCATGTTACTCGTAGACCCTAGGACCGAGTTGTGACACCAATGCAATAAAACAAGCATAATCTGGGATAGAAAATAGATAATGAGAACAGGATATAATAGCCATAACCTCATAAATGCTAGGTCATGTGTATCAACTAATACAACAATACCATCAACAAGTGTCTCATCATCACCCTATCATTTATAATCCAACTGTCACAGAAGTTGAACTCCAAAAGTCACCAAGATAGTATCATAAACCTCTAATACATCAAAAATATTCTCAATTTATCCCATAACTCCATAAATAGTCTCACAAGTCTCATATTATCATAACACTATCCAAAACATCTCAAATCCCATCATATCATAATGATATCCAAAGTTATCTCAATTCTCATGATTTTTTCTTAGGATATGAATAAGATCATCATTTACTCAGTACTCAACATAACCAACATCACATTCCCATCAATTTCAATCATATCATGTTATGGGCTCATAATTCAATCTACATCTCACAATTATCACATAAGCATGATCAAGAACTCAACTCTAATCCCAAAAAGATTAGTTAAACCTACCTTGATGTCAAAACCACATTCAGACAAGCTTTTAATCAACTCAAGCCTCCAAACGATCCCTGAATCAATCAATCACAATCAAAAATAGATATTACCAACAAAAGATGCATTTGAGACCCACATTGGCACGAATTAGGCTTTGAGACAAAATGATCAAAACTAGGGCTAATATTCAAAGTTTTCAAGTCAGAAAATTGACTTCAAAATTAGGTTCTACAGAAAAAATGGAGTTCGTCAGTGAAAATCTCACTAAAATCGAGTACAAATTTATAGAGAAATCACCATTTAGAGTTTCAAATTCATAGACCAAAAATCCCCAATTTTGGACATTCAAAATCATAAAATTCAAGATAAAATCAAGATAAAAATCATACATATTAATCAAACGATGTTAGAAACACTTACTCAAAAGATTTATCTGAAAACTTTCTTCAAAATATCCTCTCAAATCTTGAAATATCAAAAATTGAGTAAAAATGATAATTTTACATCTTAAAAACTGACTTAGATAAAAAGTACTCCGCGATCACGGATAATTATCTGCGAACACAGAGAAGTAAGCTAATTATACCTCCACAAACATGGAAGTTTATCACCGAACGCGGGGAAGAAAATGGAGCTACACCATATGCTTCACATCAACAATTGCAAAATCTTTAAAAAGACCCCTAAGGTCCATCAAAATTTCACAAACTAGACATATATCCGCATGGAAATGGCAATTCAGACCCGACAAAATAATCAAAATCTGATTTTGAGGTCTCCACGATATATTTACTAATGCAAGTCGAATAAAGTAGTTTAAAACTCAAAATACTGAAAGTACCCTCGGTAACTCCTAAAATTATAACAAGACCATTTCTAGCGTTAGGGCTAAAACAATTAATTTAATTCAAAGCAATCCTAGATCCTTATTTCCAATTTCAACTTAAACATGAACTCCATGCCTTGGCATTAATTCCATCTCACATGTCATTCAAACCTTTCAAAGCAATATAATCTTTGAAGTTAAATTAAATCAAGAAACATATCATATAAGTAGATGAATCGAAGAAAGTAAAATGGAAAGAATGATACCCAAACCCTAGCCGCCAAAATTTCTTGCCAGAAAATAGAGTTGGAGTGCCGAAAAAGTGGTTGGAAAAAGAATGGGGTAATCCCTAGTAATTAGGGTTAAATATGAGGTCAAAATAATTTAACCCCTATTTATACCTTATAGGGTTTTACCTTTAAAAATTACTAAGTCAAGTCTACAAAACCCCGACAATGAGTCGTAGCTTGGTCTATGACTCGTACGTCCTAGTCTCGTAGACCTCTCAACACTTGAAAAAATTTAAGAACATACATGGGTTCTATGAACCCCATTCACGATTTGTAGTGTGGACTATGAGTCATAAAGTTGGCTCATAGATGGACTGCACTATGAGCCTGCTCACTGTAACACTCTACGAGATAGGACTATGAGTCGTAAAGTGCAATACGACTCGTAGGCTTGGTTGTAGAGATTGAATCAGATGCAATTTTTGTAATTTTTGTCCTAACCTATATGCTCCTTACAAAATGGACTTGCACCTTAAATGCAACAAACCCAACATCAAAAATATCAATCAAAGCACAAACAAACACTTAATTCAGAATTCAAAAACTGAAAATAAACATCAAACTAAGCTAGAATATGAGAAATGCTTGGGTTGCCTCCTAAGTAGCGCATGATTTATTGTCGCAGCATGACTTAGCCATTTTGAGTACTTAGAATTCCTCAACAGCCCAAACTTTACTTTTCAATTTATCCGGATGTTTCATAGATTGGCGAATATCAAAAATCACTTATTCATCATACACGCTAGATCTGAGTTGATCGGAATGGATATCGACCAGGGCACTCCCTGTGGCAAAAAATGATCTTTCCAAGATAATAGGGACCACAAAATCAACTTTACAATCAAGAATCACAAAATATGCTAGGAATATTAATTTGTAGACTTTCACCAACACATCAAAAAGTATTTCTTCTGATTTCTTGATTGTTCTATCCATCATTAATAACCTTATTCTCTTAGGAGTGGGAGAATCAAAACCAAACTTTTTGAAAATTGCAAGAGGCATTAAGTTTATACTATCTCCCAAATTACACAAGGCCCTTGCGAATTCTACATCACCAATGGTATAAGAGATGGTAAATGCACTGGGATTCTCCCTTTTCTGGAATAAAAATTTAATGGTAATGGCACTATAATGTAGGAGCTCTTGCAAAAACTCTTGGCTTATTGTGTACTTCTTTGTCACCAAATCCTTCATATATTTAGCATAAATGGGTATTTTGTTTAATGCTTCAATTAGGAAAATGTTAATGGAGAGTTATTTCAACATGGAGAGGAAATGCTTAAACATACCATCCTCCTCCTTTTGCTTGAGTCTTTGGGAAAAGGGAGAAGGAGGCCTTGGGATGGTCTTACCCTTCTCTGGCTCCTTAACCACTTCACCAATTCTCCTCCTTCATTCACAGCCTTCTCCGCAAGTATCTCTTTATGCATATCATCCACATCTACCAGTATTGGAGGATCAATGGTACTCTTACCACCTCTAGTTGTGACTGCCATACAATACCCCTCATTCTTTGAATTTTAAACCGTATTACTCGGCAATGTACCGTTTTGGCATTGATTTAGTTGAGTGGACACTTGACCGAGTTGTTGCTCAAGTTCTTTAATGACCACTGAATGAGACTATATCTTTTGGTTAATACTTGAGATATTCGATTTCATTCCCTTTAAAGTCTCATCTTGTGTTTTAGCCTTTTTCATCAATTGGTCAAACATTTCTTCAATTCTTTAATTGCTAGCCTCGGCATCGCGATTATGGGGTGGCATATACAGACCATTCCTAAAACCATCTCTTCTAGCCCTCTCGGCTTCTAGCACCCTATTTCTTTTGAAACAACCACCATAGTTATCTCTATAAGCACCTTCTTGATTGTAGTTCCACCTTGCTTCCCGGAACCTTGATGCAGTAGTCTGAATTGGACCCTTGGGCATTATTTCAGAAACTCATGCTTGATTACTAACAAAGCAAGCATCCTCATTATAATATTGCTCTTCATACATGGGCACTCTAGGAGGTTGGTGGACTACCGCATGCACTTTTTCATGATTTTGTTTAACCACCAAATCCATACTTGTGTGGAGTTGAGCAAGTTGTTTCATGATCTCCTTATTGATCTTAGACTTCTCTGAACTAACATTTATGGCACATGAGCTCCTTATAGAAGTTCTCTCCCTTCGCCCCCATGCACGGTTTGTTTTGACAACTTGCTCCATTCTCTCGGCAATCCTTGTAAAGGGTTGATCCAAGAACATGCCTTCAATAATGGTATCAGCACAAGCTTGACTATTCTCATCAAAACTTGATAGAAAATCTCTACTAAGGCATCAACCATGATCTTATGGTATGGAACACTTCCCAAACACTTTCTAAATCTCTCTCATGTTATGCTAATGGAATCACCTGGCAATTGCTTAAAATTGTTGATTTGATCTTTTAATTTGAGCTTCTTTGACCTCGAGAAGTACATTTCCAAAAAGGCCTTTTGTAAATTTGCCCAAGTGGTGATTGAGATTTGTGGAAGCTCCGATAGCCATACCACTGCATTACCATTAAGATATAGAGGGGACACACGCAGCCCTACAACATCCTTGGAAAGATTTTGTGTCTCCATTACTCTTTTGCACATAAAAGCTACATTATGTAAATGGCTATGAGGATCCTCGAATTGTAGACCCACAAAAATACCACGATTCTGAAGCACAAGGAGCAATCCACTAGAAATCATGAACTTAGTGTTGGCCGGTAATAGTGGTAGCACTATAGCTCCCATTATATCCATGGCCATGGGATTCAATCTATGTTGATTCTATCCATAAGCATTCTCGTTAAAGTCCCTAGGTTGTGGCCTTTTCTCCAATGGTGGTGGATTGTCATCCCTATCCTCATCATCATCATTTTGGTTATAGCTTCATTAACCGCAATATTCGCATATGCTTGAGACATTCTTCTTGCGATCCATTGGATCTCTAAGTCAATTAGAGCTAAGGGATTTCCTGGACTTCTTGTACTGAGCATACAATACCTAGTATACCCTGCAAATAAACAAAATAAACAAAAACAAAAATAAAAGTAAAATACAAGAGAACTAAGAAATTAATACTTAAATTACCCTACTAGTGAATCCAAATCAACGATTCGCCGCGTTCCCTAGCAACGGTGCCATTTTTCTTGATGGTCATGCTCCAGATATGCCTATATTTCAAGTTCTAAGCGATCGTCAAGTAATAAACCTAACCAAGGTTAGGGTCAAATCCCTCGGGGAATACGGGACTTTGCAACTTGTTTCACCAATAGACCATTCAAGAATTAACTAACTCAATTCCCAAAAGGGGGGATTGTAATGATTTAGGATAGAAAACTAAATTAAATTAAGAAAAAGGAGAGAAATCAAATTGGGGAGCAACTTGGGTAATTGTGTTCCCCATAATTCAATCACCTCGGATAAGAAAACTCTCAATTAGGATATTGCATGTAGGATGGTAATTTAGGTTCTTCCAGCCCTTTTCTGAAGGTGAAAGTCAAATTTCACTATGGGTCTTAGCCGACCTCCATAGTGTGCCAAACTAACCATTACCCATTGTCCCAGTCAACCTCTCCTTGGCTGGGTTTGGTTGATTAGACAAGAAAACATCATTGAATTCTGTTAACCATTCTCTTTTCCTATTCATCACTACCTGGATCGGGATCATGACACTAGGCGGGATCTAATATTGACCACCATTAGAAAACATGTAAAATGAAGAGAAATGGCCAATACATGCAAATACCCAACTTAAGAATTGCAAATAATCTGAGTTTTTTAAGTTAAGTTCTCATGGTTCTCTCAACCCGTAGTTGTGAGTTTAGCTACTCATAGCTTGGGCAAATGAATAAACAATGAAATTTTTTTTAAGCACTTACCCAAAGAAATTGAAGAACAATAAATCACACTTTATATTTAGAATCACAAGCTTGAAAGATGTAATGAATCCATAACTGAATCTAATCTCCAAACTATAGTCTCGAAAGATAAACCCTACAAATTACTCTCTATTCTCTACTCTCTACTCTCTTCTAAAACTGAAAAACTTCTTCTCCAAACTAAAGACTGCTGCTAAGAACCTAAAATATTCTATTTATAGTTTTACAAATGAGTCCTTAAATTAATTAGAAAAAATGGTCGGCGCTTGATATGAATAGCAATTATGACTCGTAGTATGTCCTATGAGCCGTAATCAGGCTTTTGTGGTCAGCATCTTCAATATCGAACTTTACTACTACGGAAAACCCTTATGAGTGTAGTTTGCTCTAAGACTCGTATTTACTTCTCATAGTCTACAACTGCATTTCTTGATTCTATCTTGATCAACACTGGAAGTGTCTACGAAACTCCCCTTTACAAGTCATAATGAGGTCAACGACTCATAACTGAATCTCATATAGCTGAACTTTAAATTATTAGACTTTGCTTTTGAACACTGGAAGTCTCTACGAGACCACCTCTATGACTCATAGACTAAACTACGACTCATAGAGGGTCTCGTATGTCCTAAAAACTAGCAAACCTATAATTTTTTCCAAAATTGTGCCAACCTGCTTTTCCTGCAAAAACACACACAAAATACATAAAAACCATAAAAGTCGCATTGAGAACACACAAAATTCTAATCTTTAGGCACCAAATATTTTGTATTTTGACAGCACATCACAAACCTGCATGCAACAAAGGTCAACAACACACAATATATATATATATATTTACAGCCTCAGTACACAATATTTTCAACTGATCAATCTCAATAGATTACAAAAATAGGGTCAATCAACATATCACACTTAGTAAGATTATAGTAATTAAAACAAGAAATGAAATGAAATATCATAATATGCAAGCAACACAATGCAATGTCAAATAATTTTAATGCATTTTTTTTTCTATGATACACATTTGTTGATATAATCATAGAAGAAGACATGGGGGGCCTCATATGGACCATGTGTCCGCTGAAACTATTTTTCTTTGATATTTATCTTTCATATCTAGTCGAAACTATTTTCCTTCGACTTTTTTTTTCTTTTATTTTCTTTTCTTTCTAGGCAGAATTTTCTTTTCTTTTCTTTTTCTAGCCTACTTATTTTTCTTCGAATTTTATCAACAACAGGACATGAAGTAACATATCATCACAAAACAACAATAACTTTCATAAGCATGAGAATATGCAAGATGTCCACATAAATTATTTATTTAATAATTAAACAATCAATTCTCGTTGTACTTTCAATACTTGAGTAATCATTAACAGCATCATACAATAGTAACATCATATTATAGCTCAAGTTCTCAATAACCACTTTATTATCGTACCTTAGGAATTCTCCTCATTTAGTTTACATTTCACAAGCATTCATTTCAACAACATCAACAAAGGCTAGGCTATACAAACTAGCTCAACATCACATATCGAGTACTTCAATAGACACTTCCATATTAATATGAGGTAATGCTCAACAATTAAATCAATATGAATAACGTTCACTTTTAACAACCGAGTATTACAAGCTCAATCCACATTATCAACTCAAGGATCATTATCATTAATAAGTATGCATAATTCAAGAATTAGTTCATACATATTATCATATCAACATTCTCATTACCCCATCAGATTCGCTAAATCATTTTATTAATCCCAAAACATGCAATAAAGAAGATACCAAATTCAATTAAACTCAACAGGGTCTAGAAATTTGCTTGCCTCAAATAAGCCAAACAATTAATCCAACAAGAGTGCCTTCTCCTTTACCTTCGAATTCAACACACCACAATCTAGTCAAAAATAGATTTACAATCATGTTTCAAGAATAACGACACCAAAATCTAGCAATTCAAGGAAAAGGAAAGAAATGATTCAAAAATTTGATGCCAAAAATCAAGGACAAATTTGGTATTTCTTAAATGGAAACATTCCTCAAGTAATTGAGAATCTACAAATGAAAATCAATTTAAAATGGAGCATAAATGAGCTCATGATTATCACTTTTGTGAAAAATTCAAGTCGACAAAAAATTCTCAACTTACTCAATTGAAAACACTAATTTTAATGTTATAATGAAGCAATAGTCCATGGGTAGGAAGAGGGGAACCAAAAATACCTTTTTCAATGAAATCTTGTCGAAAAACTAAGTGAAAATCATCTAACTCATGTTCTCAGAGTTCAAAATGGAGAAAATGTCTAAAACTCATGCCCAGGGCCAGAAACCAACTCTCTGATGCCGCTAAAGTGACACCCACCTGTAGGGTGGGCTTCGCTTTAGCAAAGCCTGGTCACTTTAGCAGCCTTGCTATAGAGAGCCTTTTCTCACTTTAGTTATGGTCACTAAAGCAATTAAGCCATCACTAAAGTGAGGCATAAGGCATTAGATACATAGCAAATCTTCAAATACATCAAAAGCTCAGAATCAACCCTCGTGATTCATGCGAAACTCTGTATACACAAATTTATGCAACCCTACTAAATTCTACATTCCAGACTCCATGTATTCCTCAAAAATCAAATCTGGGGCCTCCTTTATTTGAAATTCGATAAGACACAACTAAACTAATTTAAGGAACTCAAAATATCAAAATACTGCCAGAACATCCAAATATTATGGCAAAGCTTTTAGCACTAAGATCGTCTCCTAAAATCAATGGAACCATCAGAAATTCAATCTGAGCGTCGAAACTCAAAATGTTGACCAAAGTCAAACATTAACTCAATTTTCAACTTCAAATCTTAAATTCACATAACAAATCCAAAATTCAGACAACTCTTCTAGAATAGTTTTTGTATTTTGAAATTGATAGAATTGATGTTATCCTATTACAAGACTCAAATCTGTGCATTAAAATTTTGAAATTAGGCAAACGTAAGCCTTTAAAAATCAATTTTATAGAAAAAACTCAAAAAATTATAAGTTTTCCAAAACCAACTTCCAAAACCTATCAAACATTATTCGAGCCCGCTGTCGATAGAGATAAAATGATAATTTTATTAAAATATTAAAAATAACCTTCAGAGTCATTACATGAGGTATGTTACTCAAGATGTTGAGTAAATTTTCTGTACTCACAAATTAGGACTCACAAATTTGTATGTCGATAGAGGTATGTTACGCATTTCTTAATCACTTTAGGACTCACAAATTTGAACCTCAAATATGTGTTTTCATTATTTTTCAATCAATGCCAAAAGTTGCAAGATTTGGACCTTTGGTGATGAAAATAATGATAAAGTTAGTGTTTAATTAATGAATATAATTTTTTTTTAAAAAAATGCTTGATGAATCTGGAAATTACTCCATAATAAGAACACAATTAATATTTTCTATTATGATTCTTTGGAGTCTAAGATATTTTCAAATACATCAAAGTTACATAATTGCAACGAACTTCTTCCTCTAAAGCAAAATCACCCTCTTTTATACAAAACTTTTTCAAGTTAATTGATCGCATTATGTGTTTCTAAATCAAAAAAAAATTGAAAATCAAATGAAATTTTCACTCCAAGCAATTTCATATATTTAGAAAAACCTGAACAAAATAATAATAGAAGGAAGAAACTAAAAATCAAATCAAAGAAAAGGCGGAAGGAGAAAAAATTGAATTATTCTTCATTTTAAATAGAAACAATTAAAATTATCTCCTTAAAAACTCAACTTTAGATTTGAACTGAAATTAGCAGGTCAATAGAAGATTCAAATGAAAAATTATTGATTTTCTTTGAAATTTCATATCTAGAGCAAAAATTAGGGTTGATTGAAGTGACCAGTCGAGTAGGGCGACTGGGCCACACCGAGTCAGAAAGGCTTTGATGACTCAAGGTTCATATTAGGGAAAGGAGAGTGAGGGAAAGAGGAGGCAGCCCTTGGCCCGATCATCTAATTCGCTCCAATAGACAGGCATGGTTGTTAGTCAAAGTAACTTCATCACTTTCATGTGCCCATCGGACTAAGCCTCTAAGATCCTTTTTCAAAACTGTTCCCACTTTGATTTCAAGTCAAGAATCAATCTCCTCCTTTCATGGAGTTTTTGAAGATTTTCGTTCAAATTGAATGTAGAAAGTATAGAGGAGAAATAGAGAAGAAGATTTTTTCTGATTTATTTCATTGTGTTTCTCAGTACATTGCTTGTGAGCTTTATTTGCAGAGCATGATCTGATTCTCTAACCAATTAATTCTGTTAGTTTGTTAGCCTCTAACTAACTAATTGAACAAAATCTTAACTAACTAACCCAGCTAGTTGACTGACTTGACTAATTTATCAACAATCAACACATCAATTAACACACCTACTCAAGCTGATATATGAAGGGATTGAACATGCTAATCTTGGATACCAACAATTGATGCTGAGCAGTCCATAGTCCCTTTGTCAATAAGTTTGCAAGATGTGAAAATGAATTGAGGTTGAATCAGACCATTCTTGATTTTTTCTCTAACAAAGTGGCAATCAATCTCAATGTGCTTAGTTCTTTCATGGAAGATTGGATTAGATGCTATATGTATAGCTACTTAATCATCACAATATAAGGTAACAAGAGTATGTACAACACAATTCAGTTCTTCTAGAAGACCATACACCCACGTTAGCTTAGAAACTGTTGCAGCCATACTTCTATATTCAGCTTTTGCTGAACTCCTACTAATAGTCTGTTGTTTCTTTGATTTCCAAGACAAAAGAGCACCTCCTAACTTCACTACATAGCCAGTAACTGATCTTATGGTGTGAGGGCAAGCAACCAAATTATATCCACAGTATACAGTTAACTCATGCTTGGAGTTGGATGGAAAGAATAACCTAAGACCTGGGGATCCCTTGAGATATCTTACAACTCTCATAGCAGTTTCTAAGTGTGACTGCGTTGGTCTTTGTATAAACTAACTAAGGACTTGTACAATAAAACATATGTCTGGTCTAGTAATTGTGAGATATATCAACTTTCTAATCTGTTTTTGATAATTAACTATATCATCCAATTCAGCATCACCTTTGGTTCCTACATAAACATCATAGTCTACAGCGGTGAGTTTGTGATTTACTTTTAAGGGAGTAAGGACTAACTTAGCACCACTGAGCCCAACTTCTGAGATCAATTCCAAGCTATATTTCCTTTGGTTTAGAAGTATTCCTTTTTCTAATCTCACGAACTCAATCCCAAAGAAGTATCTTAAATCTCCCAAGTCCTTAACTTTGAAGTGATGATGTAATGTTGTCTTTGCTTCTTCAATTAGCTCACTTTTACTACTTGTGATCAGTAGCTCATCCATATATACAAGTATGATGAAAATATCAGTACTTGCCTTTTTTGTAAATATAGAATGATCATATGCACTCTGTGAGTATCCTCCAGTCATCAGTGCATCTTTAAGCTTCATATTCCACTGTCTAAAAGCTTGTTTAAGTCCATATAGTGACTTAACTAGCTTGCAAACCTTTTTATCTCCTTTCATGCTGAAACCTTGTGGCAACTTCATATATACATCTTCATATAATTGTAAGAATGAATACTAACATGCATTTGGGAGATACACCAAGTCTTATAAGCAACGAAACTTATGATTATCCTCACAAATACCATCTTTGCTATCGAGAAAAAAGTTTCATGGAAATCCAGTCCTTCCTTTTGGTTATACCCTTTTGCTACCAGCCTTGCCTTATACCTTTCCACTTCACTATTCGACTTGTACTTGATTTAATACACCCATTTGGATCCTATAGCTTGCTTACCTGCTAGAAGATCTACTATGTCCTAAGTATGATTTTCCTGTAATGCCTGAATTTCTTGCTCCATTGCTTCAATCCATTTCTTATCCTGGGATGCTTCTTTAAATGACTGAGGTTCAAGTGATGCTGAGAATGTGATGATGGTCACGCTCTAATAAGAAAGCAGTCACTATCAATATTTAACCTAACCAAGGTTAGAGTCAAATCCACAGGGAATACAGGACTTAATTATGAGAATTCACCACTAATCATTTCTAATATGTATAACTACAATCTCTAGATATATGTGTGTAGGGGGTGTGTGTGATTCCAAAGCAAAGATAAAATAAATACTAATTAAAAAGTGAGAAAACACTCAGATTTGGAAATAACTTGGGAATTGTGTTCCCCATGGTTTGTTGACTCAAATTCCCTAGATAAAATAACTATAATTGGTAAATTGCATGTAGGACGGTAAATTAGGTTCTTCTAACCCTCTTGTGAAGGTGAACATCGAATTTCACCATGGCGCTTGGTCAACTACCATGTCATGCCAACTAACCATTACCTATTGTCCCAATCAACCACCTCTTAGTCAGGTATGGTCAATTAGACGGAAACATATCAACTGAATCCTGTCATCTGCTTCCCTTTTCCTATTCATCACTACCTTGGCCGGGATTATGATAGTACACAGGATTTGGTATTGTCCACCACCAAACAATGTTAATAACGAAGGAAAATAGACAATACATACTAAACACCAATGATAAAAATGCACAATACCTAGGTTATTTCATGTCAACTACCTATGGTTCCCACAACCCCAAGTTGTGGGTGCTTAGCTACTCATAGCTAAGATAAAACATACAAAAATGCAAGTAAAAGGCATAGTTGAAAATTTTACCAACTCCAATGAAAGTGAAGACACCCAAATTGCAAACCTAGAGGCTTGATAAATTCCAAAGTTTATAGCACAAGATTTGCAATTCCCCAAAAATGGGTTTTCAAAGAGAAAATACTAATCTAAGATTAGAATCTTAAAAATATTCTTGAGAGAATATTTTAGAGCTCAAGAACAAGACAAAAAAAATTCATAAGTGTCAACTCTCTTCAAATAAAACCCTAATTAAACTATTTATAGTGTACAAGTTATAACCCTAAAAATAATATAGAAAAGACAACTAGCATCTGGGACGTCTCGCAGATAAGACTCGTAGGGCGGCTTACGAGTGATAGTCGAGGTCTCGTATCACTGTCTTGGCATTTTGTACCTCTCTGGTATGACCTACTAGTACGAGTTGTAGCTTGGACTATGACTCATATGCTGGTCTCGCAGCCTTGGTCTTCTGCTTCTTGGTCTATCATTATGGCTCTCTAATTATTACTACGATCCCACCTGTGCGAGTCATGGGGTAGCCTCATGGGAGTGACCCTCATTTGGCATATTTTTGAACTTTTGGTCTTTATTTCCTGTTATGACACATCCTATGACTCGTAGGATGACTCATATGGCTATGCTTCAGCAAAATTTGTAACTTTTCTTTCAAATCATGTCAACCTAACTTTTCTACAATATCAACACAAAAACACATAAAAACTATAAAAAGTCGCTTTAAGAACTCACAAAATCCCTTGTTTTAGGCATCAAATGTGTTGTATTTTGATAGCATATCAATACCCTCAACTTAGAATTATCATTTATCCTTAAGCAACGATTCTATCTACATAGACAAAGAGAAATACATAACAACTATACTACTGGCATATAGATCACTTCTCAGGTTTAGGTACCCCCTATCCTTTTCAAAACTAGATTTCAAGGCTATTCAGCAAGACAAGAACACAATGAGATACCTGGCAATTCAACTATGATAAGCTAAGGAGCATCAACCTTCCATAATCACTGGTGCAGTCATATGCTAATCAAGTAGTACAAATGCCCTCACTAGAAAGAAGTCCCATACACGCACTCAAAAGCATTTAGGATCAGGAATTGAGGAAATATTCTTACTCTCACAATTAAAATCCATGCACAATGATTGACACCATAAGCTTTCCCCTGTACTCATCTTTCGGCTTGGTGACAAAGTGGATTTAGACCACTTTAGGACTTAAGAGCTTGTAACATAGGTTCAGGGAGCTTTGGAATGGCATTTTAGGCATTTAGTGACTAAAATCTATCCTTGAACTATGCTTACCAACACTTTTACCTTCACAATCCATCCAATTTCACTAATTCCTCCCTTATTCCCCCATTTCAAGCTTTTTTTTGGGCTTTTCTTTCACTTTTTCAGCTGTGCCTCAATTTCAAACTTATTTTTGCACATCCTTTCAGATCAAGGCACTCTTTCTTTTCCTTTTCTTCACTCGGCTCATGATTAATTATTTTCTTTCTCTTTACCCCAACTAACTACCTTATTTTGTTACTTTACCATAATAAGGGCCACTCTTAACTTAGGATTTTAGCCTAAGGTGAAGTACAAAATATCCATACCTCAAACCAGGGCCACCAGTGCAGCCAACTTAGGCTTTTAACCTCAATCAAGGTTCACATATTCAAGGATAGATCAGGGCCAATGTCAGGGTAATTCATCAAATAAAAGAATGAGTAAATGAGAAGCTCAAACATTCGGAATAAGGGATTCACTAGATCATTTGGTAGGCAATTTAGGCAAAAGTTGGCTTCCTATTAGAACAAAGGCCTAAGATCACTTCCAAATCAACTAAGTCACTTCACCAAGCTTAGAGTACGAGGGAAAGTTCTTATTCCACATATAATACGTGAATGAATCAAAATAAGCTCAAAATACACATATCATTGCACTCATAATCAATTATAGACTCACAGGTCATGCTTCAAGCTTCATATCAAAACAATCATTGTCAAACACTTAAAATGTACAAGTGTCTCACTAACCATAATCCAAAAAAATATTTTTTTAGGGTACCCAACTTTTATCAAGGCTTAAAGAACATTAAAGAACTATATATATGCCAATAAGTAACATTACTATGCATTCACAATTTATCTACACATCCTAAAATATGCCGGTCAAGAAGAATTTAAACATCCACAAGGAAAAAGAATCACGGCAAGAAAACCTTGGGATCAAAAATAGGGAAAGTTATGCGTCTAAGGCTACTCAGACTTTACCTTAATCCATACTTCCACCATCCCAACAACAATAGAATACTTTGTCCTCAGAGTAGAAACACAAGCTAAAACAAGAATAGGAGAACATAACGAGGATATATACATTTAAAACAAATAGTTTAACTTAAAAACAACATCCAAAACTAAACATAAAAACATCATCCAACAAAAAAACATTTAAAAACCAACAGAAAATTAAACATTGTCTGAAAATAGGAACAAAGTATCCAAATATCAAAGTGAGAGCTGGGTCAAGAAAGATTAAACATCTTAGTGCTCATGCACTGGTTTCTGGCTAGTCAACAGGATCCAGTGTCTGGCTCTCGTCCTCGGTTGGCTGCTCCTCTCTCTCTATTTAAATAGCTGCTAGCCGTCGTGACTCCTTCAGCACCTCATAAGGTATGGACTCATCATCATCAGGTCTCAGCCTCTTCAGGGTCAACTCTAGATCATCATGCTCAAGGGATCTCTTCCTGCGGGTGTTCAAATGATCTATAAGACAAACAAAGGCATCACACTTGCTGGGGCCACCTCTAGGACTGGAGTAGGGGCTACCAACAACTGTAACAAGTCGACCTTGAACTTGGGCAATTCCTCAGTCACTGCACTAGTATCAATAGGCCTAGCACCCTGGAGCCTCTTCTAGATTCTATCCTTGAATGCATCGACCCGTACATCAACCAATCGGACCTTGTCATCAATTAGATCTTGGGTGTATGCCTGCATTTGCTCCTCAGCATCTCTGATGGTCGAATCAATCAAAGGCGGAACCCAAGATGATAATTCATGGAGTCTGTCCTCTGCTACAGATACCCTATATGATAAAGCCTGAAAAACAACAGTAGAGAAAAGAGGGTCAACCTATAAAGTAGCTATTGCTGGTGCTGGAGTGCTGATGGAGGGTGTAGACTCGATCAACTGTTGGTGTAATATGTACAGCAACCGGAGTTGTGCCTATAAAAGCTGGAGCTGGAGTTGGAGCCTGAGGATCTACCGGGAAAGGCTGTGGGATAGGAGGAGTTGGTCATGGCAAGTCCACCGGGTTCTCATCAGCCTTTATTAGGCTGGGATCCATAGTGCATATAGCCTCTACGTGAGGGCCCCAATAGGGGTCGATGGGAACACCTACTACACTGCATATTTGATGAATAAGAACTGGAAATGGCAGTGAGATGTTTGTCTATGTTGCAAACTCATAGATCTACTCTGATATAATCCAGGCCCATTCAATAGAATAACCAGCTAGGATGCTAGCCAATAATATAGCCCTCTCAAGCGTGATCACATTATTCGTGAAAGTTGACCTGATATGCTAGCAGATAATGGACTATCAAAACTTGGCCCTGAATGACAGGTGTGACTTCACAATCGAGTCTGCATGGTTTGTGATCCATATAGGCTCCATACTCGAATCACAAATCTGACTCACTATCTATTGTAACAACTCTGTTCTGACCCCAATATTTTTCCCAATAACTGCTTTTCTCATCTTATCAATCTGACTATCATACTCAGCAGTCGACTGGGGTGCTTTATAGGTGGGCCTAAACTGTACTCAACAAATCATCTCCTCTGAGATGTTTACCTTCCTCCCCATGACTGGCACCACTTGTAGCCTCGACTGATCAATTGGCTTCTTATTCTTTTGCAGCCCCCGGTGGAGTGTAGCAAGGTATGTAGCATAGAACTCACGAACCACCAAAAAGGCATATTTGTCCAGTTGCTATGTAGTCCAATGAAGTCTGTGCTCGTCTAATCTTGTATCCAAGTCAAGTACTCTATCTAACCCGTCGTGCTCAACCTAAACTCTTCGTGAAAATGCCGAACCTGCTTGCCATTCCCTTTATATACTAGCCCTTGGTTGTAGATCTCTCTCATTCCCACAACATACCATCTAGGTTCGACTGGGGGTTGAGATTAGCCCTTCTCCTGCTCAGGCTGATAAGTGCTCTCGGACTCTAACTCGGAGCTGGAATCTATGGGAGTCATCTAAGGCGAACTTCTCCCCTAGTCATTTATTTCCACTTCTTGTACCTCCTCTTCAGACTGGGAGGCACTGGTGACTTCCATTGGCTTTCAAGTTGTACGGGCTCGGGTTTATGGAATATTAGCGAAAGGGTCAATCTTGACCCTATAGACTTCAACTGAGCCCTCGGACCTTTCCATCTTGGAAGACTCGTCCACTAGCCTTCTCCTGAATGTTTGTATGGCTTTCTTATCTTTGGGAGGCATGGTATCTACAATATGACCAACATTCCATATGAGCACCAAACAGATTCATTCACTTAACATAACAAATAACAAAATCAAATAATAAGAAAAAGACACAAACACTGATGCATTGCAGATGTGTAGGTACAAGTGCAGTTATGGCTCATAGGGTGACTTAAGAGTCGTATACTGGCCTCGTAAAACCAATTGTGACTTTAGAAATGCTTTTTAATCTCACATATGAGATGCAATTACGACTCATAGGATGTCCTGCGAGTCATAGGCCTGGTCTCATACCTAGTTCCAAAAATATTTTCAAAACTTAGCCAAGTTCATGAGACCCTCACTACTAGTTGTACCAGGTACTACGAGTCGTATATGGGTCTCGTAAGAGAAATATGAAGGAATTATAGGTGACTGATACTTGCTACGAGGGACCATTATGACTCATATAGGGACTTACAAGTTGTAGGAGTGCCTCGTAACTGAGTACAGAGTCACCTACAATACCTGCTCATTTCTCTCCTAAGGCACAAAATCTTTATCAAACCTCAATACATTCAAGCAACAAGGAGCGAAACAAAACCAAATGGCACATATTTAACTTCAATCAACAATGGCAATTCAAAACAACCATTTACCCTATGAGTTGGACTCGATTATGCAATTTTTTCAAGCATACCAAACACATAACATAATGCAAACCATCATTTGACAATCATATAACATTCCAAAAGGGTGTAGTTGTCATTCAAAATGATTCAATTGCAATTCACATGATAAAATACAAGCAATTACACCCATACTAACTAAACTTCAACTCCAACAACCATTCTAACCTCATATGAACCACAATAATATCACCCAAACCAAAAATCAATCAATTCCACATTCATAACAATCCATTCACACTCTTAACAAGACTCAACCATTTTCAAAGTCAACAACCCTATATTACAATCCTAGCTTAAACATGCATAAGTAAACATCTTTTTGTGCTATTAAACCAAGCTTATACTCACATAGGAAGCAACTTATCAATAATAATCAGAGAAATTCAAACAAAGAGCTTATCAAATGGGTTGAGACATGAACCAAAGGAACAAGGAATGAATTTCTCATCAAAACCCTAGAATTTGGAACCCTCACCGGACTCTTCACTAGAAAATGACGTGGATAGCTGGGATTTTTTGTCAGAATTTGATTTACTAGGGTTGGGAGAGTTTTTCGTCACCTTTTAGGGTTAGAATTTGGGAAATTGGGGTCAAAACTTATTTTGACCCCTTTTATAGCAAACTCAATTTTAGAAATGCCTCAGATCGAGGCTAGGAGACCTCGACAACGAGTCATAGGTCATCCTATGGCTCGTAAGTCCCAGTCTCGTACCTGATCCAACTCTTAGCAAAAATTCAGAGTTCATACCTGGGCACTATAAAGCCCTCTTACAACTTGTAGGGGACCCAACGACTCGTAATGTTGGTTCATAGTGTACGTGCCAACTTTAGATGCTTACTGATTCCTACTACGAATCATGAATATGAGTCATAATGAAGACTATGACTCGTAGACCTACTCCAAGTCTAATTTTTCTAGATCTTCACTTCTTCTAATTCCTACCTACATACCAAGTCGCAAAGCACAGAAATTCCAAATATATTACAATTACATCATTATCTTGAAACAAATCACTACCACTCTAAGTTCAAACACAAAAATAATTAGCAAAATACTTGGGCTGCCTCCCAAGAAATGCCTTATTTAATGTTGTGGCTCGACTTTATCATCTTCCTTCATCAACAATCATCAAGGGCCCATACCTCGCTCTTGAACTCATTCGGATATTTCATGGATTGGTGAATATCGAACACTACCTCAGCATCATTCACCCTAAATCGGAGTTGACCCAAATCCATATCCACTAGTGCTTTCCCAGTAGCCAAAGAAAGGTCTTCCCAAAATAATGGGTACCTCAAAGTTAACCTCGCAGTCAAGAATCACAAAATCTGCCAAAAAAAATTTATCAACTTTAACAAGCACATCCAACAGGATTTCTTCAGGCTTTTTGATGGTTCAATTGGCCATGAGAAACCTCATTCTTATAGGGATAGGAGTGCCAAGACCAAGTCTCTTGAAGACAGCAAGAGGCATTAAGTTGATGCTAGCTCCCAAGTCGCACAATACCCTTGCAAATTCAACGTCACCAATAGTATAAGGGATGGTAAATGCACTAGGATTTTTATGCTTTTGCACTAGGCTTTTAGTCATGATTGCACTACATTATTGGAGAGCACTTATGATAACTCTTGGCTTAAAGTGCATTTTTTTGTTACCAAAATCCTTCATATATTTGGCGTATCTGGGCATTTTCCCCAAGGCTTCAAAGAGAGGGATGTTGATGGATAGTTGTTTTAATATCGACAAGAATTGATTGAACTTCCTATGTTCTTCCTACTTCTTGAGCCTTTACGGGAATAGAGGAGGCAGTTTTGGAATTGATTTGCCCTTCTCTTGCTCTCCTACCTCTTCGTCCTCTACTCCCATGCTCCTTGGAGTTTCTTCCTCACCCGATACCTTGCTATCAACAACTCTCTCCTCAACTTCATCATCAACAATCCACATAGGAGGGTCCGTAGTGCTTTTTCCAGTATGAGTCATCACGGCCATGTAATGTCCTTTACTTTTAGGATTTTGAACCGTATTGCTTGGTAAGGTGCCTTTCTTGTATTGGTTCAACTGTGAAGACACTTGTTTGAATTGTTGTTCAAGTTGCTTGATTTCCACAGAGTAAGACTCAATTTTCTAGTTTATGCTTGAAATATCAGTTTTCATCCTCTTCAAAGTCTCGTCATAGTGATCCACCCTCTTCAACAACTTATCGAACATTTTCTCAATCCTAGAACTACTTGATCTAGCATCACGGTTATATGGTGGTACATAAGGACCATTCATGTATCCTTCTCTTCTACCCCATTCTACATCTGGCACTCTTTCTCTTTCATAATATCCACACTTGTTATCTCTGTATGCCTATTCTCGATTAAAGTTCTGACCTTGATTCTCGGAACCTTGCCTCCAATAATCCAAATTGGATCCTTGAGGGTTATTCCAGAAATTCATCGCTTGGTTGCTCACAAAACATGTATCATCATCAAAGAATTGATTATCATAAACTAGTGTCCTTGGGGGTTGGTGTGTCACTGCTCGTACACGTGCTTGGTTGTGCTTTAAAACCAAGTACATGCTTGTACGGAGTTGAGCAAGTTGCTCCATGATCTCTTCATTTACCATTATTCATGGTAACTGCATAAGAACTCTTCATTTTACCCCTCTCACTTTGGCCCCATACTCGATTGGTCTTCACCACTTGTTCCATTCTTTTAACGACAAGTTCAAATGGTTGATCAAGAAAAACACCTCCCATGATGGTTTTGGCACATGCTTTGCTATTATCATCAAGTGCTCTATAAAAGATCATGACCAAAGTATCATCAACAATCATATGATCAGGGATCATTCTCAAGCATTTGATGAACCTCTCCCATGTAGTGCTAAGAGAGTCTCCAAGCAATTGCTCGAAATTGTTAATTTGGTCCTTAAGCTTCAATTTCTTTGACCTTAGGAAATATCTTTCGAGGAACACCCTCTGTAGCTTAGCCCAACTTATGATAGTACCCAGAGGAAGCTTAGATAACCAGCTAGTTGCATTGATAGTCAATGATAATGGAAACATCCTCAATCCAACAACGTCAATAGAAATATTTTGTGGCCCCATGACACTTTTGCACATAAAAATGACATTTTGGAGATGGCAGTGGGGATCCTCTGATGGTAGCCTTATGAATAAGCCATGGATTTGGAGTAATTCACTTGAGACCATGAACTTAACATTTGCCAGTAGAGGTTAAGATACTATAGAGCCTGTCACATCCATTTCCATAGGGTTCAATCGATATTGGTTCCAACCATAAGCATTTCCGTTGAAATCCCTACGTTGAGGTCTGTTATCCCTTGGTGGATTACTCTCTCTTCCTATATCCTCCTCATTCAAATTTGTCTCCTCCTCGATCGTAACATCTTCATTCACTTGAGCCATTATCTTGAAAAGTCCTTGGATTTCCAAATTAAACGGATCTAAGGGTTCACCTTGACTCCATGTGCTGGGCATACAACATGGCATGCCCTCCAAGTAAATTTAAATAACAAAAACAACAACAAAAGTAAAATACACAATATTCTAGAAAATAATACTAGAATTAATTAATAGTGAACTCAAGTCAAAACCTAGTTTTATTATCCAGCAACGGCGCCATAATTTTTTATGATAATTACACTCCAATAAGAAAATGATTGCTATTAATAAATAACCTAACCAAGGTTATGGTTGAATCCACAAGAAATATAGGGCTTGACTATGAGAATTCACCATTAATCATTTCTAATATCTATAACGACAATCTCTAGATGTGTGGAGGGTGGGTTGTGATTCAAAAGCAAAGATAAAATAAACAGTAATTAAAAAGCGAGAAAACACCCAAATTTGGAAACAACTTGGGAATGGTGTTTCCCATGGTTCGTTGACTCAAATTCCCTAGATAACATAACTACAATTGGTGAACCGCATGCAAGATAGTAACTTAGATTTTTTTAGCCCTCTTGTGAAGGTGAACGTTGAATATCACCATGGCGCTTAGTCGGCTACCATGGCGTGCTAACTAACCGTTACCTATTGTCCAAGTCAACCTTCCCATGGTCAGATTTAGTTGATTAGATAGGAACACATCAACCGAATCCTGTCATCTGCTTCCCTTTTTCTATTCATCACTACCTTGGTCAGGATCGTGATAGTAGGCAGGATTTGGTGTTGACCACCACCAAAAAACATTAATAACGAAGGGAAATAGACACTACATGTAAAACCCCAATCATAGAAATGCACAATACCTAGGTTATTTTATGTCAACTACCCATGGTTCCCACAACCCCAAGTTCTGGATGCTTAGCTGCTCATGGCTAAGATAAAACACATAAAAATGCAAGTAAAAGGCATAGTTCAAAATTTTACCAACTCTAATGAAAGTGAAGACACCCAAATTGCAAACCTACAAGCTTGATAAATTCCAAAGTTTGTAGCACAAGATTTGCAATTCCCCAAAAATGGGTTTTCAATACTAATCTAAGATTGAAACCCTAAAAATATTCTTGAGAGAATATTTTAATATTTTTGAGCTCAAGAACAAGACTAAAAAAAATTCACAAGTGTCAACTCTCTTCAAATGAAACCCTACTTAAACTATTTATAGTGTACAAGTTATAACCCTAAAAATAATGCAGAAAAGACAGCTGACATCTGGGACGTCTCATAGATATGATTTGTAAAGCGGCCTATGAGTAGTAGTCGGGGTCTCGTATCAGGGTCTTGGCATTTTGAACATCACTGGTATGAGTCGTAGCTTGGACTATGACTCATATGCTAGTCTCGTGCCTTGGTATTCAGCTTCTTGGTCCAACATTTTGGATTTCTAATTATTACTATGATCCCACTTATGTGACTCGCCATATGACATACGACTTGTAGGGTGGACTCGCAGGAATGACCCTTGCTTGGCAGATTTTTGAACTTTTGGTCTTTGTTTCCTGCTACGACATGTCCTATGACTCATAGCTTGGGCTATGACTCGTAAGATAACTCATATGGCCTATACTTCAGTAAAATCTGCAACTTTTCTTCCAAATCATGTCAACTTAACTTTTCTGTAATATCAACACAAAAACACATAAAAACTATAAAACGTTGCTTCAAAAACTCACAAAATCTCTTATTTTAGGCATCAAATGTGTTGTATTTTAACAGCACATCAGAATGCAGTCAAGTATTGCTGATAATCAGGAGATAGTGAGGAATAAGAAATGTAGTCAGAGATGGGAAATAATGAAGCCTGGCCAGTTGTTTTCTTGGGCACCATCTAGTCTTTTAACCAAATAGGTGGCCTTGATGTTCTGGAACTACTTCTAATTGCTTGAACTTGTTCTGATTCTTCTGGTTGAACTTGTTCTTATTCTTCAAATGAAAATGCATTCCTTCCTTTATCTAGTGTTGATGGTGCTTCATGTTTAATACTTGATGGCAATATGTTCAACCCTTCTGATGCAACTTGAGTTGGAATCTCATTAGGAGGTATACATACCTCATTTTTAGGTATTAACAAGTTGTCCACCTGATCATAGTCTGGATAGAGAGAGTGGCAAAATATATCATTAATGTATCCTTTTACTCCTTTAAATGGAAAAATGTTTTCTCTAAAGCTGACATCTCTGCTCACATAAAAGTTTCTTGCATCTAAATCATATAATCTATATCCCTTTTGTGTCTCCTCATAACCAATCAGCATATCTTTCCAACTATGGAATTAACTTTGTCTCCTTTAGCCAGCATACTGGAAAAACGAAGACATCCAAAGACTCTATGGTGATCAAGGACAGGAGGTTTCCCATGTAAAACTTCTAAAGGAGATTTTCCTTGCAAAAAACTAGTTGTCAACTTGTTAATGAGATAGACTGATGTCCTCACACAATCACCCCAAAATCTATGTGGAACACCAATTTGGAACTTTAATGCCCTTGCAACCTCTAAAATGTATTTCTGCTTTATTTCCACAATACCATTTTGTTGTGGTATATATGAAAAACTACTTTGATGGATAATACCAAGTGAAGAAAATAACTCATAATAGCTAGAATTGAAGAATTCTTAACCATTGTCAGATCTTAGAACTTTAACATTCAAATAAAACTGAGTTTTCACTTTTAATTAAAAATCCTTCAACACAACAATGACCTCACATTTTGATCGAATTAAATAGATCCATGTATATCTACTGAAGTCATCTAAAATTGTAACAAAGTATGAGTTCCTATTATAGGCTGGAACCTTAAAAAGGATCCCCATATCTACATGAATTAGTTGAAAACAAGCAGCTTTGTGAGATGTACTTAGTGAAAATTTGAGTCTAGTTTGCCTTGCAATAGGACAAATTATACAAAGTTGTTCTGTTGTTTTACATATTTTATCTTCAAAAAAGAAATATTATTGAGCACTTTCATAGAAGGATGGCCGAGTCTATTATGCTATAGAACAGGTTCAACTTGATCCTTCATTACTGTTGCAGCTCTTATTATCTTCTCTTCTTGTAACCAATATAGCCCATCATGTATTCTACCAATCCCCATAACCTTGCCATTATAGAGCCCCTGAAAGAGACAAAAATCTGGATAGAAACTGACTGAACAACAGAGTTCCCTAGTTACTTTGGAGATAAATAATAGTTTGAACTTGAAGTCAGGCATATATAACACATTTCTAAGTGTGTGATTCCCAAGAATAACTGTATCTCCTATATGAGTCACACTGCACTTGTTTCTTGTAGGGACTTGGACACCATTACCTTCTTGTCTATCTACTTGTTTAAGATCATTTAACACTTTTGTAAGTGGTGCTATATGATGAAATGCTCGTGAGTCTATAATTCATTCACATTTCTCTACTTGAGATAGTAAAAATGATATACCTGTAAAGTTGCAATTGGAATCTCCTGTGTAATCTTGTGACTCCATGTTCTGTGTCTTCTCATTTAAGCTCATGTAATGTTGATATTGTTCATCTGAAATATAATGTCCTTTTGATGATTCTGCACTTGACTGTCCTTCATCCACAACAGCATGGTTAGCATGTGAAAAGCTCTTCCCTGTTGCTAGTTTGGATATATCCTTGTTTACATGAGATCCCAAATTCCTTTTGCTTTTGAAGTCTGGTGGATATCCTAGCAACCTGTAATAATATTTCTTCAAGTGCTTTTTGAATCCACAATCTTCATAGATTGTACCAGGAATAGTTCATATTGTTCTAGTAGTAGCTGATTTTTTGTACTTAGATCTATTATTCATTCTACCCATTCCAGCCAGCAAATCTAATGAATCTCTATTAAGATATACTACACCTAAACTTCTCTGACTTTCTTCTTGTATGACTACAGAATAAGCGTGACTGGCATTCAACACTGGAGTTCTAAGCAATACATCACTTCTCACATGACTATAGCTCTCATTTAGCCCCATCAGAAACTGTAATAGCCTCTGATTATTCAAGTGGGACACATATATATATGATCTTGCACGTTCACACATAGGAGGATGAGGTGCAACAGGTTCAGTCATCCCAAAAATCTGTTAGCTTTGAGTAGTAAACAGTAATTGAATCAGTACTTTGTATGTGTATAGCAATTTTTCTCCACATTTGGTACACTCTGGTGAGATTTGATTTGTGGAATCTCTCCTTGAATTCATCCCATACCTTTTTTGCAGTTAAATCAAGTACTATACTCGATACTAATTCTGGTTCCACCACACTACTGATCCATGACAATATAAGTGCATTATGTCAATCCCATTGCTTTGCTAATTCCCCTTTGTAGAGGCTTCGAGGATAACTTCCATCAACTAGACCTAATTTGTTCTTCCCTAACAGAGCTAATGCCATTGATCTACTCCAAAATGTGTAGTTTTCTGGCCTGTCAGCTTTAGGCTAATCAGTAATGCCCCTAGTGTATCTGAAGGATGTAAGAAGAGAGGATGAGTATAGTTTATTTGTGAGACCTGTGTTCTTGTGTGATCTCTGGATCTATCATGTTTTCTAGCTCTTAATAATGGTGAATCTACACTCGGCGTAGCTCCTACAGCAGCTGATGTTCTGATACCATGAAGATTTTCATTCAAATTGAATGTAGAAAGTATAGAGAAGTGGAGAACAAGAATTTTGCTGATCTATTTCATTGTGTTACTCAGTATATTATTGTGAGCTTTATTTATAGAGCATGATATGACTCTCTAACAAACTAACTAATTCTGTTAGTTTGTTAGCCTATAACTAACTGATTGAACAAAATCTTAACTAACTAACCCAGCTAGTTGACTGACTTGACTGATTTATCAACAATTAACACATCAATAATGCTATCTTACAGTGGATCTAGAAATCCTTGGATAGTGATAGTTGGCTTTGTGAAATTCGATAATCGATTAGCTTTAAAAAGGCAAAAGGCGACTTGCCCAACTTAGACATTGTAACTGAAAGTTCTGCTTACTTCTCTTCTAGGCTTACGATAGTCCTAAACTACCTTCTTCTTTACTGACTTGGGAAAGGCCCATAGCCCGTAAGATAGAAAAATTAGAATTCTGACTTAGAGAAAGAAATTGGATTTTGGTGCATATTATCGTTATTTTGGGTTAAGATTACATCTACTTTTTGAAAATCTTAACAGTTAAATTAAGTGAATTAATACGCCTTACTGTGGCCAGTGGGCAACGACAAATTCAATAAATATAATTGTTTTTCTAGCATGCATTTTCTCATCAAATATTTTTACCTTAATTTTATTACTCAACTATGAAAAAATAATTTAAATTGATACAAACGCGGATTTTGATAAGTTTTCCCCCATTTAAGTGAGTTCTTTGGTGGAATATGTTCAGATTCATCACATATAGTAATGATAGAAGATTAGAGTTAATTTGATACTGTACTACTCTAAATGGAAAAAAAAGAAAAAGATAAATTGATAGTGAACCGTGACACGCATTTTTAGTATTTTTATTTATTGTTGTTAATAGGCACGTCATCAGCTCTATCACTTAAGGCATCTTTTGACTTTAAAATATTTTTGATAACCATACACTTGGCAATCATCTAATTAAAATCCATATTCTAGCATCACGACAATAATTAGTTTAATAAACTTTAATCTGGCAGCCATTGGGAATTTTAAAAAAAGGACAATTAAACTAATCCCATTCTTCAATAGTTTGATGTACTATGATTAATAATTTTGTTGGGAGTTGATAAGATCGAATTTGGACTCTAGTACTCACCCTTTTTATATTGCCATTGTAAATTAATATTATGTCTGCTTGTTAATTTCAGTTTCATTTTGCAAGTTTATTCTGCTCAATTGCAACGATCTCATGAGCTTTAAGACATGTGGTTTACAGGGCTGATAAATTATTATTGTGTTTTTGATATAGAAGCTAAAAGAATAGATTCCACTGGTCCAAAGTGTAAACTTTGTTTAAAGAGAAATGGATCACTCTTATTCTCCAAGGAAACACTCCTTGCATTTGTTAAGATAAAGATGCTTTTATTGTCTTTATTTATCACTACAACAAAATGCATATTTAGTGTTAATAAACTTTTCTCATAATATTTATATGGTCCTAAAAGAAGATAAATAAGTTAATATCATCGTATCAGAATGTCTAAACTCTTTATTGATGTTTATATAAAGTATTTATTATATATACTTATTATTGATGCCAAATATAATTTAACGATAATTATATAATTACCCTTAGATCATTTATCTGTTGCAGTACATTACTAGAATTATCAAATAATTCATCTCGTGCTTTTATTTTTAAATTTTTCCTTCTCAACTCTTTCTGCTTTTTGCTGGCTGCAACCCAAATATAAGTTGTCCTATGTTAGATGTCATTATTCTATATATATATATATATATATATATATATATATATATATATATATAAATAGAAATGGTCTATTT
>JAOTQJ010000102.1:11864272-11887113 GCA_025642045.1 Solanum sejunctum
ATTCAATTTGTAGTCCTTATAATTCAATTATAGTCAATTTCTTTCAATTTATTTCAACACTAGTCAATCCTTCTATAAATTCTTTCAAAATTTAGCATAATAGATCAATTTGTAGGTAAATTTTAAATTTTCAATTCAATTTAAATTATGATACTCATTGTTTTAATTCGGATCGGACCCATCACACGAATTCAATCCTAATCGCTCATTTTTAATTGGATGTTTGAGATTTCATCTCATATTTTTATTCCCAATTCAATAGATAACCCCTAAACAACCTTTTTCCCAGTGCAGAATCCTGCGAAACTCCCACCAACGATCTTTGTCTCCTTGTTCCTTTTTTGGCAAAACACAAAGTTATCACCCCAAAATTAGGAATTTTTTTACATATTAATTTTAGTTGTGTGCTCAATGATATGCATTATACACGTAATAAAATTATTTATTCTTTAATCTTTTTTACTAAATGACGCGGTGCACACGTACGAAATAGGTACACTAAACTAGTTTAATAAATATTAGATATTAAAAATTATTTTTGTCAGATTCATTAATACGTAACAATCATCCAAACTAATATTCAACAAAGTGTCTCTGAATCACGAAGACACACTGAGACCACTTATGTATTTTTCTCCCATATGTTACAATCATCCAAATGTTGCCAAAGAAGTAATCAAGAATCACAATGTCAATTTGCACATATATTAAAAAAGAAGGTGAATTTTGATAAATAGCACAGATTTGAAACTTAATATGGTGATTTTGGGGGGCTATTTCTTTTGGTTTCTGGCCGGAGCAGGTGAATTTTGATAAATAGCACAGGCTTGAAACTTAATATGGTGATTTTGGGGGGCTATTTCTTTTGGTTTTTGGCTGGAGCAGCGAGGGGTTTCAGGGACGAAAGAGGTCACGATGGTGGCTTGAATTCGACAAATTTGGGGTCTATTTTGGTGAAATAGTGTTTTAGTGGGAGAAAGGTGGCGTTGGAGTTGGAGTGACGAAAAAGAGAAGAGAAGAAGGGGACAGACTGGTGGACAGGGGTCGTTAGGTGCAGTTTTCACCCGAAATGAAAAAAGAGAAAGAGAGGGATAAGGGGTCGTCGGGTGCTGCCGGAGAGAGAGCAGTAGAGAGTAGGGGCGGTGACCTATTTCTTGGAGAGGAGAGAAATGAGAATGAGTTTTTGGTTTTGCGGGTGTAGCGTAAATTATATTAAAAGAAAAATTGATCTGGACCATTAGATCAAATGAAGCAGATGACTGAGATAAATTCTTGATGAATGGGTCGATTTTGGGTCAAACAATGGGTCATTTAGATCAAGTAAATGGAATTGGGTTGAGGATTTAAAATTTGGTCACATTTGGCGACAAATTGACTCAATTATGCTAGAATCTTAAGAAATTTGACTAAAATTGAAATAAATTTCAACGGAATCGATTAAAATTAAAGTAAATTTGTTAGAACAGGTTATGAACTAAATGAATTGGGATAAATTGAACAAAATTGACATTTAATTATAATATCCACACAAATAATATTTTAAAAATAATAATCCTCACGTAAAGAAAACACGCAATATGTAATAATTGTAAAAAATATAAAATATTATTTTTAAAATTAAAATTAATACAATAAATTGGTAAACATTATATTTAAACATGACACTAAAATAATACTAAGTAAAATAGTGAAAGTAAATAATATCATTAACAAATACTATTATTATTATTATTATTATTACATAAATAAATAATAATTTTTTAACATATAACAATAAATTTTCAAAGTTAAAAAAATATATTAAAATACGTAGTTGTTGTACAAATTGAAAATAAATTTATTTATTTTAAGTAGCTTTAAAAATATACATTTAATCAAATGGCAATCCGACAAATGTTAAAAGTCGGTCAAAATTGAGTGTTAACACTTATTTAATCAAATGACAATCTAAAATGGTTATAAGTCGATCAAAATGGGGTGTCAACAATAAGTTTCAAGGAGATCGACTAGAATTGAAATGAATTTGACAAAAAAGACTACTATTTAAACAATGCGATGAAATTGGATAGATTATCGTCTAATTGATAAAATATACAATATTTAAAAAAAAATTCACATAAAGAAAATGAGTAATGTAACTAATTGTGTAAAAATATTTAAACATATTACATATTATTTTTAAATTAATAAATAATAAATTGATAAAAAAATTATATTTGAAATATGCCACACTAAAATAATAGTAATGAATATATTACTAATACTCAAGTAAAAAGAAATGAAAAATAAATAATATTAGTAATAAAAATAATAATATTACTACAACTATACCTACTAAAATAATTGTCATGATAGTAATAATAATAATAAAAATAATTTAAATATATATATAATGAATAACTTTTCAGAGTTAAAAAGTATTAAAAATATGTTATTATTGGATAAAAATTAAAAATAAACTCATTTAGTTAAAAAGTTTTAAAAATAAATATTTTAATTAATTGATAATCTAAAATAATTATAAATCAATCAAAATTAGATATATATATTATTTGTGAAATAAATAATTTTGAAAGAAAAGTTAAAAAGTAGAGAAAAATTATTAACTAATGATTATTAGTCAAAATATCAAAACTCTATGGATAAAAAATTTAATAAAATTCTACTCATTATTACTTAAAAAGGCACAAATATCAATTCACATTTTGTGCCAATTTGTGCCTAAACCCTTAGAATTAGTGGTTCCATGTCATTTTACTTGGCAGCATCATTCCAAATCCTAATAATTAGGTTAGGTGGCTGATCTAGTCCAGTATAGTCAGTCATATATCAAAATTGAAGAACATGCCTGATAAACACAGGAGGAGGATGTAATAATACTTGCTTAGTATTACATATGATCATCTTTTGTTTCACCCCCCTTTTTCTTGTCTGATGAAACATTTTTTAGAATTGTGGAAAGCAAAAGAAAGGAGTGCCTACTACTAGTATATAGTATTTGCACTATTTTTTTTTTCTTTTTCTGGTAGGAGCAGATGTATGGATCCATCTTTGATTACCCAAACTAAAAGGTCTATCTTTATCTTCAATCAATTTAGCAAATCATATTTTCATGCGATTTTCTTTTTCAAACATCATATTGTTATTATCCTCCACACCCAGAAAGTAGATCAAACATTGCTTGCTTGCTTCGATCTTCTAGTTTGTATAAACTTGGCTGCCCAAAAGAGCAAGGGAAACAATAATGGGGTATTTTATGCAGATAAGGGCCTCTTTTTTTTTTTTTTTTTTTTAAGCCTTTAGGTATAGATAGAGTATTTGGTACTTAATCGTGGTGTAGGCTCTCAATAGATTATTATCTTATAAAAAGCTACAGTTTTGTGCTTCTTCTCCTACTTGCTACGGTGAAATTAAGCTTTCTTGTACATTTGCTTACTGCTGCATTTAACTTTGGCAATGGTAATTTTGGCAGTTTTTTCTCAACTCGAACAAAGCTCTGTATATATATAAGTTGGAGATGCAAAAGTCTTCATTTGAGCGTCAGTTATTTCTTTTGTATCTTGGGTTTAATGGAATACAAATAAGACAGGGAATAAAAGTCTGCCCATTTGATTAATTGAAGCACTTTTTGGATGAAGCCTAAACACCATACTAAAGCTTCTTTTTAGTTGTCACATCTTCCACTTATCTGAATTGGAGATTTAAGCGTAAATTGTCCATACATTGTAGCATTTCTTTTAATTGTTAATCAAATTTTGTTAATAAAGAAAAAGAAAAATTGTTTCCACTTCTATATAGTCTAGAACTATTTATTCTCTGTTGCTTCCTCTGTGTTATACACAGCTGAAAAAGAATGGAAGTCTGACAGTATGATACAGAGTTATATCTACTCGCCAGTCCTCACTACTCCTCTTGAATCGATTTCTCTTGCAATGTGAGCTCATAGTTGATAGGTCTAATAGATATGTGCCCTTAGTATATGAAGAGCTGCATTAACATACTGGGTTGACCGCTAATTTGCTTGATTCTTCTTCTTATTGGGTTGTAGTGGAAGGGTTGGTTGAGGGGAACAAATATTTCTTATTGGCTGACTCTAGTGCTCATCTAATTATCTGCACATCACTATCTTTTGGTGTTCTTCAATTTTGGCAGAAGCACTAATCATTAATAAGTAGTCTTTAATTCATCATATTCAGTTTCCTATTGCTTGCCTGTCCCTGAGTGATTGTTATGTCTATGTCCTCTAAATATATGTCAGTCAGCCTCTTCTTCCCCTGAGTGATTGTTAGTCTATGTCCTCTAAATATATGTCAGTCAGCCTCTTTTTCCTTGTTAATGTGTGGGTTTTGATCCCATTTAATCAGGTAACTCCAGTCTAGAGAGCTATAGTGTATTACAATAGCATAGAGGTTTTCCATATATTTGGTATAAAGCTTCTAGAGCACTGCTTTTAAAGAGGATGCTAAGTTTCTCCAAGAAAGGAGGCCCTGGAAAAGAAGGTCAATCTTTTGCTCCTTTGTTTGGGAGTTGCTCATCTATGTGGAACTCCAGTGACCAACAAGAACATGCTCCCTCAAAGAAGGTACTGACCGGAGTGGAGTCAGTATTGAAACATCACTCCGATATCAAGAAATCAGAATGCCAGGTCCAAGATCAGGATTCAACTTCTACTTTGTCAACCGGTCAATCTAATCATGTGGAGGCTGCAATGGGAAAAAGCAATACTGTTCTGCATAATGTTGCAGCTCAACCAGGTACAAAATGAATGATATGGAATGTAATCTCTTCTTAAGTTTCAATTCTCTTGGATAGGGTGCTCAAAAGGTTAACAAATTGAGACCTTATCTCCATAAGTAAGAAAGGTTAGATGAATTTATTCACCTTTGCGGTGAAAATCTCGGCATATATGTAACTCAAATAATATTCTTATCAATATAACTCCAAATAGGCTTTAGCAGGAACTTTAGCTTTTCATATTTGTGATTGGTATATCGTATATGTTCGCTGACATCAGTTACGTGATGTTCTTCCACATAGGTTGGGGTGGTATTTATGAGGTGCAAGCAGAGAGGGGAACAAACGCATCCCTATCAGGCGAAAGTGCCACTAACACTCTTCTTCAGCCGCAAGTGCATCATAATCATCCAATGGTCTGTAATCTTTTACTTATTTTCCTCCTCTGTGGACTAGTTACTGGTATACCTTGATGTGTCAGTTTGTTGCATTCCAAACAGTTACTGTCATCCACTCATATTTGTCTCTTTTTGTTCCTTATTACAATTTATCTTCCACTTCCTCTGTGGTGACTTGGTTTTGGGGTGTGGGTGGAATAATTACTCTTAAGTTCAAAACATCTCTCTCTCTCTCTCTCTCTCTCTCTAACTTCTTTCCTTTGTTTCCTTTTCCTGTTCTTGCTTCTGTTGTCCTCTCCCAGAGGGATTGATTAAAAAAACCGGTTTCAATGATTTAGTGTTTTTCACCATTCCAAGTCACTACAACTCAATAATTTACTCAATGATCACAACTTTTAGCATGAGTTGTTGGATATAGGTTGCACAACATTGAAACTACATTTGTTTCCCAAAAGGAATAAAAGAAGATAGAAAAAGAGATTCGTTATGTGGAGTGCACCTTAGCATTCAGCAGTTCAGATGAAACGATTATAAAAGTAAAATAACTTGTAAAATTAATCAATCACTTTTTCTTCTAGGCTTGCCTATGCTACCCTTTTGCTGACACTTATTTTGGAAGGCTTGTGGCTACTTATGGATCAAATGCTGTTGTAAGTAACCTTAGCGACATGTTATTTACCCACAAATATTGACAAGATTGCTATCTGTATCTTTTATGTTTTCTTTTATGATTCGGAATCCAGAATATAAGGTTACTGGAGTGAAAGAGTCAATTTAGACTGGTTTATCTCTATGGCTCTTCCTGATGTTGTCAATGTCATGTCACATGTGACTCAAGTTTCTTACGTTCTCACCTTCTCATGTTGGGATATTTGTTGCATATTCCATGTCAAAATGTTTCTTCTTATGTAGTCATCTTTTTTCTTTTTGTTCTTGGATCTGGGTGACATTTGGTGCTTGTCATAAATTCTATTCTTTGTCAACAGAGAATTATCAAACGTGATGCAATTGATTTTCTAAGAGGAAATAGTGAAACTAAAACTGGTCATCTTTGATGCACTGCCCTTGCTTTTATTAATAACATGAAAATGATTCGAGGTTAGAGCAGGAGATAGCCATCTGGTGATTGAGTTCCAGTTTTCGAAGTTTATCAACTTATCAAGTACCTTTGGACACTTTTCTTTTACTAATTTTGTTTCTGTTTTCGAACTAAATCTAGAGTTCCTGATACTATGAGATTTGTCAGCCACTAACAATCTGAAATTAATTTAGACTGCATGGAATTATTGAAGTTACTGTATAGTCTCCACATACGCTTGGCATCTAAAGTAGTAATTAGGCAGCTTTATTTGGCAAGTTTTGAAAATGATAATTTCTCTGCTATCGTACTCCTTTCATTACTTTGCATGTGTCTTGTTTGATTTGACACAAGATTTTAGAATGCAAAAGTCTTTTGAATCTTGTACTTTTAAAGTAATGTACGACATGGGTTTGGATCCCCTCCAGTGCCTCCAGTAAGCCTTTAAAATTATTACTGTCTACTTAAATATTTAATGGACTAGATTAATTTCATTAACCAAAGTCTTTAATCACAGTTAGACTACTATTTTGCAACATATCCTTTTCTTCCTTTTTTTCTTTTGGAAATTCATTAGATCCCAGCAAATGTTCTAAACAGAATAGAATTTAACATATAAAATCAAAGACCAAATTGAAGATGAGCTAGTTCATAAGCATCCTCAAAATGCTCACTTGCAAAAACTGTTGGAATGTCATTGCGTCCAAAATTGAGGAAAACGGGAATTCTAGGTCATCTTGTTTTGGTTGAACCATTAACTGGCTTGGTGGATGGAAGCTTGTCCATGGAGTATTTCAAGAAGAGAGCAACATGGAAGTGGGTTTCTTTGGCGAAGAAGGTGGTCCGCCGATGAAACTCATGCACAAGCCATTTTCTAATTTTGACAATGGTGGTGTTGGTTAAGTAGAATTCAGAAAGACAGTGAGGAGATCGAGAGAAACACAATGGTGGTCGTAGAAGCCGCTCTTTTGGAATTTAAGACATTTAACTGACTATGCCATTTCAAATTTCATAACCTAGATACATCCTTTTCATTAGAGATTTGGTAATACAAAATAAATTATTGTGTAACAAAGAAAAACATTGATCTGAAAACAAGAGAGAAGGAGAGAGGTAGGCTATTGACTCTAGTTAAAGGCTTTGATATATGCATAGACATCTGTAATTAATTTAAAGGCCTACTGGAGGCACTCGAGGAGATCCCCACTGGAGGATCCAAATCTGTATGACATTTTACTACTACATAAGGGAGAATACCCATTTTTTATAGTCCTGTTATTTAATTTCTATCTTAATGTAGCCATAGTTATTGAATTAATATTGGTCTTATAATAGTATTCATTTTTTAATTAAAGTTATTCACCATTTATCATTTGCTATTTTAAATTTTTATTCGTCGGTTAAATGTAAAAGTTATTATTTATTTCCTCTTATACATTTATGTCGTACATGTTGGGCTGCTATCAGATATAAGTTATTAACAAAATTTCACCTAAGGTAGGATTAAGTTTTAATTCAAAAGAATAAATCAAAAATAACTTATATTATTGTTAAAGACTTTAAAAAGGTGTCAAGATGTAAATTTTAATCCTTATGTGTCAATTGAAAATTGAATTTCAGAGAACGGTGGTTGATTAATCTAAATTTAGGGGTCATTTGGTAGGATGTATAAAAGTAATGCTAAATAGAGTGTATTAGTAATGTTTGTATTGTTTATGTTTGCATTAATTATGATGAGATATTTCTTATGTATTGTTTGGTTTGGTGTATTAAAAACAGTATGCATGCATAATATTATTTTTAAAAATACTCTCATACATATGGTGGAAAAGATGTACATAAATAAAGTTTTGAAGGGCAATCGGGTTTTTAACCATGCTAATCCGTGCATTGAGTCTCCTTGCACTACTAATATCTAAAAATTAATGGTATTATTAATACACGCCTTAATACACAATAGAGTGTATATACACTTTATTGTGTATTGAAGAGTGATTAATACCATGGATTTTTAGGTATTAGTAGTGAAATTGTTTTAATGCATCATTAGTATGACTAATGACCCAATTGCCCCGCAAAATCTTTTTTACATCTTTTCCACCATAATTGTGGAGGGTATCTTTGTAAATAAGTTTTTTAAATGTAATGCATGCTATTTTTAATGCATCAAACCAAACAATACGTAAAAATATTCTATGTATAATTAATGCAAGCATAGCTAATACATGCATTACTAATGCAAGCATTACTAATACACCTTATTTAGCATTATTCTTATACACTCTACTAAATGACTATTTATATGTGTCCACATTTAACATAAAAGTTACCTAATAAATGACTATTAGAAGAGGTACTATAAAACATTATTTTATATATAAATATATATATATTATTAATTTGTTTTTCTAAAAAAATTGGAGGGAGGGGGTAGAGTAAGGGTAAAATTGGGAAGAGAATTACAAGGTGGGGAATTGAACCCTCACCAATATGGTGCAAGTTCATATAGCCAACCAATTGAGCTAGTATAAGATTTCTCTTTGAAAAAATTGAAGTTCGAGAAATACAATTTGACCTACAAATAGTATTAATATTAAACAATTGCAGAAAGAATATTTTTACTTTTTGTCAATCTCAAAACATTTTTCTTTTGGAAACCACCTCTCCACCTCCACTAGGTAGCGATAAGGTATGCGTACACTCTACCCTCCCTAGAGCTCACATTGTGAGATTTCACTGGGTATATTGTTAATATTAAAATATTTTGTGAAATACGGAATAATCAATAATTGTATACTTCAGGATAAATTAGTTAAATTCAACTTGAAAAGGTTGTTACAATTAGTAGTGCCATCTATTCTGAGCAACTCGTTGTTGTTTGTTTCAGTTATTCAATAGCAGAGAGTAGCAAATCATCCTGTTCTTTATACAAATGAAGAGTCTTCTCATTTAATGCTCTGTGGAGCTCCTCGATCTTCAACTTAAATGAAAAACTAGAATCTGTTTCAATTGGCAATGAACTTATTATTGTCAATATGTAACTCTTTTCGATGTCTTTATCTAGATATATCCTCAAATGGTGGGTGTCACCTCTACCAGAGTCGCACTTCCTCCTGAATGCACAGAGAGCTTGCCCATTTATGTGAATGCGAAACAATACAATGCTATCCTCAAAAGGCGACAGGTCCGTGCCAAGCTAGAGGCTCAAAATAAGCTTGTCAAAGACAGAAAGGTACGTCTATCCAATATAATACTCTTGCACTTACTAACAATGATATTGTGGTCTTATCCCAGCTTTTGTATGACACAGCCATATCTTCACGAGTCTCGACATCGTCACGCAATGAAGAGAGCTAGGAGTTCTGGAGGGCGCTTCTTGAACACAAAGAATATGCAGAATCCCAAGCCTTCATCTCCGAAGCATGATAAAAACTTTAAGCGACAGGCAGATGACAACCTATCTAGTTCCATGGTTCAGCAATCAGAGAGTGGTAGTTGGGGGACTTCTACCCAATCTGTTTCTGATGTGACAAGTATCTTCAGTGGCGATAACATGTTCCAGCAATCAGAATTCAGAGTCTCTGGCTTCCCTTTCCATATGCAGGAAGCTGAAGACTTCATGCATGTTGGAACCTAACAGCAAACCTGTGTTATCCATGGTGGTGGTACCAATATATGTTACTGGTGCACACAAATGGATAATCGGCAGTTCATCCTTGGCTATTTTACTCTTACTTTTCCTGAATTGAACTCATTAACACTTTTTCCTAAGCTTTCGTTGTGGTCTGGTGTATGGTTCCTGGTTAATGAGAAAACGAGTGCAGGTTGGTGCTGCACTTCATCAAGAAGGCAAGGAAAAAGATGAATTGTTCTTAATAAAAAATACAGGAGATTAAGGCTGTTTTCTCTTTTTCTTGGTCAAGCGTGTATGGATCATCTTGCACTTTTTAAGTCTGCTTATTACTGTTATTTGCATTTGTGGTTTTCATTTTTCTGTGCTATGTATTGTATCATTGTTAGTAAGTTTAACTCTGGCTTTGTGCAACAAGATGAACTTATTGAATCATTTTCATGCTTAGCACAAGACTTTTGTGGTTGTGCAACATACATTATCTTGATGAAGGGTGCTGACTGCACAGAATCTTATAGGGGTTTAATTTAAACCTGGAAGAAATGCTAACAATTCAGTTTTGTGCAATTTGTGTTGCAGATTCTTTAAGATTTGTTGATGACGATTGTTGGTGTTTACTAGCATTCAATTCAGTTCTTTTGTGCAATTTGTGTTGCAATTCTATCAGATGCAGTTCTAGGAAAAGTTCTACGTGATAGGAGTTAAATACAATTATGCGGGGACTTTGTTTTCCTCTGAAATGGCTGAGAAATCTCTGTATCTGCAATACTATAAGGTCAACATGATACATTTGCTAGAGCCTCTCGAACTTCCTCTGTTTTGTTGTTTTCAATTAGGATTCTTGAGCACGATGCCAGCTCTTTTTTGGTTGAATGTACTTGTTTTTAATGGAAAAGGGTAAAAAATGATTTTAAATTATATAAAATCAAATAAAACTATCCTTTTTATTACAAACATATTGTTTGTCTTCTTTTTATGCTCAAATAAATTGGTTCACAAGTGTAGGGGCAGAGATTGAGGTCGTTTTCTCCTTTTCTTGGTCAAGTATGTGGATCATCTTACACTTTTAGAGGGGTTGGCAAGGAGAAAATATTTTTTCGGAAAATGTTCTTCAATTTTCTATATTTGGTTAGTCAAATGTTTGAAAAATATTTTATTAAAAAAATAAATAACCTAATGGAAATTGGAAAAAGATTCGAAAAATGTTCTTCAATTTTCTATATTTGGTTAGTCAAATGTTTGAAAAATATTTTATTAGAAAAATAAATAACCTAGTGGAAATTGGAAAAAGGTTGCATTTTAAGTTTATTGTCTCCTCCCTACCTATCCAATTCCCTAACCTCTACCCCTTGCCCATCCTACTCCCACCACCACGGAACCCCACTCCCCATTTCATCCTGCTTTCATGGTGTTTTAAATGCTCTTTGAATAAAAATAAAGTAATAAATGCATTTATTTTTTAAGAAAATATGTTTTAGAAAATCATTTTCCATGAAAAATATTTTTGTTCATGCCAAACACAACTTGTAGTGTTATTAGTATTTTTGCTGTAAAATATGAATAATATAGAATAATGTAAAGCAAGGTCTATAAACAAGAGATATGAGAGAGGAAGCTTTCTTATTTTTCTTTTATAATTTGATTGCATCTCTCACATGAGAATGATAACCTATTTATAGTTTACACACTGTCTTCTCAAATGTAAGAATTAGCGACTTTATTAAATTGACACATGAATTACCAATAATTGGTACATGTATATTTAAGAGAAGTTATTGATGGATATTCACATTCAAAGAATTTGTAAACTCCCCCTTAAATATTCATAGATAATGTATCTCGTTAAAATCTTACTAGGAGAAATTCAATAAAAAATATGCTAGTAATAGAAAAAGAATACAAGTATCTTGTCATATGTGGGCTCATTAAAAATCTTATCAGAGAAATCTAATGAGACAAAATCATAGTTAAGCAAAAATGAGTACAACATGTATGTTACCTCTCCTAATGAAAGCTTTAATTGATATTTCGAAGACTACACATTTTAATTTTATATATTAGTTTCTCAAATATTGATGTTGGCAATACTTTAATGAATGAATCTACAAGACTATCACTTGAACATATCTGTTATACATCTATATTAGTATTTTGTTAAAGATTATTGTGAAAACAAATTTCGGTGAAATATACTTTGTTTGCTTTCATTTGATTATTCTTCCTTCAATTTGAGCTATGCAAGTAATTTTATTTTCATGTAATTTTTTTTTTCACAGAATGACCACTTAATTGCAATATATTTTAAGTCATTGATCTCAATAATATGCACTCTCAGCTGACATCATAAATAACTATTATCTCTACATCATTTGAAGAAGTGTCAACTATTATTTGCTTTATCAAATCAAATGATATATGTAATGTAACACCTCTCAAAATGTCGTCTTATGACCTTATGAAAGATATCTTGCATAACATATTATTCATGTTCTTTTTGGCAAATTCAAGGCTGAATTTTTGTTCAAGAGGTAAAATTGTGTGAAAAAAATGGTCGCTTTCGATTTTTAGAGCAACTGTATCAAAAATAATTTTTCGTAAGATTTTGCATTTTTGGAAAAATGTGCGACCTCTCCTGTCGCGAAGAGGATTTATTGTAGTACAAAAGTGACCTAAAATCATTCTTGGGTCATAATAGGGAAAAATTAAACTTTACGCGAAAATAACCTAGTGGAGCAGGACCACATCGCGCCTGTGGTTTACCACAGTTCAAAATTTTTCGAACAATTCCAATTTCAAGTGAAAAAATTGAGATCTTATTCCTAACCGACCTGAAATGCATTTGGACGATTTTTATGACCAAAACCTACTCTATAAATAGCCCTTAACTCCCAAATTGACCCATTTATTCATCAAATCACTCATTACAAAAATTTTCTCTCTAAAACTACTCTCAAAAGCTTTCTCTCCAACATGCAACGATCTCCATTGAAGATAAACTCAAGCTCTCTACTTACTTTTTAAATTCTAAGGCTATTACTTAAGGTATGTGTCTTCTCTACTTCTATTAATTTCTTCAATTATGATGGAGATTATGTCTGTTGATCAATCCTAATGTGGATTCATGTCAATTACATGAACTTAATAACTTTTCCATGAACGATTTCAAGTATATGATGATTAGAGCTTTTTGAAATTGATATGGGTTCCTTTTAAATAATTTAATGTGATCTCGATTACATGATTCCTACATTTTTCATCTAATTGCATGATTTTGGCTCAATTTCTCATGAACCCATACATGATCCTAATTTTTCTATGTTAAAGCTATGATCTTATGATTATGATTTTAAGTATGAAAGTATGGTTTCATGATGATGATGATGATGATGATGATGATGATGATGATGATGATGATGATGATGATATGATGAGGAAGGTGACCTAAGACTTTACTGTTTATGAAATAATGATAAGATGAGGAGTATATCCACACTATATGCAAAGTTATGTAGATAGATTATTCCTTTGTTATGATGAGGTCGTGATATTTATTTCACAAGTTATGAAAGTGTGATTTCTCAATTATGATGATGTCTATGTATATGCATGGTTATGTATTCCATGGGATATACTTGGTACTGAATGATCTTGTGTGAGCAGGACTCTTTCCAAGGGTTCTTACATAAATCTTCATGTCTTATAACTATGTGTCATTGTAGGAACAATAATAATGTTTATATGCCTGTAAGGTGTGCTGATGGATCCATTTAGCTTTGAAATGCGACACTCACAGTACTAGGATAGAGCCTAAAGGGTGAGGTCAATGATGAGTTTTCACCATGTTAGGATAGAGCTATAGGGTGAGGATCGAGTCTACCTTGACAAAGTAGACTCCTCTTTTGCTCGGTTCTCATTACCCAAGCCTGGGTCCTAGGCATAACACGGTAATGGAGAACCCGAAGGAACGCTAAACAAGCCTCTTAAACATGTGTGACACATCCTTGATTGCAAAAGCAAAAATTAAAGCAAATAACACACAAATTGTAAGAGAAACGAGACTTTGGACTCACACTATAGGAATTATATAGGGAAGAGGATTAACATGGATCACATAGCAAATAAGATGTAAGGGGCGGGTGATTATGACTCACGTTATGGGGGCAATTAGGGACTTGGGACTTAGGACTTCCATCTCATCCATACAACAAACATTCAACGCATAGCAGGGCGTAAGGGACTAAGGGAGTCTTTCATAATACATAGCATAATAAGAGTCAGGCCCATTACTTACACATCCATATATCTAATAACACCTCTAATATGAATGGAATAGGGGCCAATACAACTCTCGGGCTCACCCTCAAAAGATAAATATCCATAATTACACAAGTCATAAATAAGCAAGAAAGTAAATAGCTATTGTCCTTAAATGTGGAGGACTCATCAAAAGTGATCTTCGACCGAATCGTCTAGCCACGTGGAGGAGGAAGATGGACAGGAGCTCTGGTCCCTATATGGTTAGAAAATATAGGCAAAAAGTTTGTGTTAGTACTTTAAATGTACTAAATATGCAGGGTGTGATACATCAAAGAATCATAAGTCATAATTAAACAATATACATAATCATAATCAATGGGTATAAGCTCAATATGTCATGAATGCGCAATGCCTTAGTCAAAATATGCATGAGGAATTATCAAGTTACATAACATATCATACACAAATGAGAAGGGATCATAACTGATATATAAGACCAAGCAAGCTACTACTTGAAATCCCCATGTTTACACTACACCAGACTAGGAGTGGTCTACTTTTGTGAAAGTAAACAAAACCTTCACCTTACGGGAACTTTCCCATTTTAGAAAGTGCTTCATAAACACCTTACAAGAACACCACCCTTTTCAATTAAGTCAAGATAACCATCTTACGAGAACACCACCCTTTTTGATATTTAATTAACATGTGTCATACCGAAACACCACCTTTTTTGATCAATAATGTAACATGAGATAAATAAATCCATTAGTTACTTCACAAACCTGTGGTGGCAACATAGTTAAGGGACAATGGTTATCTACCAAGGTCCTCTTGGTACTAGGTCACAATCTCAAGGAATATTCAAATTATACTTATAGCTATAATATGTAAAACATCATAATATCATAATATTTTCATAAAGTAGCTCATCAAAATCAAAGCTTCATAATACCAAAGATAGGGCTACATAAGTTTCATAACTTTTACAATATTCTCATATCTCATAGCATACATAATACCCCTTTCAAAATTCATATCATTCATAGTTTGCATAACTTGCCATAAGACTTTCATCAATATGGAAGCTCGGCATACATCTTTAATCAAATTATAGTGGGTACATATATATAAGTTTTAAACAATGAAATTCATGAGTAAATAACATGAAAGAAATAGAATAAAGTCACTTGAGCATTATTCAAAATAACCCACCAAAAGCATCATAAGACATAGCTAGGATATCATCAAACCCTCATAAAAATTCATAAATTTCACTTGATTTTTCAATGCTTAATCATATACAATGATAATACATCATAAATCTCTTTACAATAGTATCATACAAAGAGTTCATAAAAATATCCATAAATATCCATAACTTGAAAATAGATGAGGGAGATGAATGGTTGAACTTGTGGAGGTTTCCTCAATCAAACCTACATACCTTGATGATTTAATGGAGGAAAATCCGACTATAGAGGTAAAACATCTGAAACCCTAGCTTACTCTCTTCTCTTAAAAGTTTGAAGAACTTGAGAGTGTTTGAGGACTAAGAATATTTTTGAATGAGTGGGAATAGGGTAGATTAGGGTTACATACGATTGAAAAGGGGTCTTTTAGGGGCTTTGATGACATAGTATAGGCATTAAATAATAGAAAAAGGTCAAATTTTTCCCTTATAAATTTCTATCAGATGGAAGCACGATACTCTGATTATAGGCGTGGTCCATTCTACGGGTTGTAGAAAGGACGGAGTTTATCTGATAATATTTTGAACCCTCAGGAACTTTCTCTGATCCTCAATCTACAACAGGACTTATGACCTATCAACCATTGTATGAAATCCATCCTAACTCATTCTCCCAATTTAGGAAATCCATATTTTCATGAAGTTTGGCCATCACTCCACAAGTATAGCTTATGCCCCGTGGGACCACTTACGACCCATAGGCCCTCTCGTAAAATCTACTAGTACTTGAAAAATTTTCAGATTTCATTTTTTAGGCACTTTTACACCCATTAAAATGTCGGGCTCTACAATATCTCCTCCTTAAAACTATTCATCCCTGAATGTGTTAAATGTAGGCTCTAAGGAATAGAATACATGCATCATATGTAAAATGCAACATATCACCATGAAAATTTTCAAACCATGCTTCATATAACATTTACAATGCAACTTCAAAATTACATACTTATGCATAGATGACATGTAAGAATGGGGAGGTTCTCAAGTAGGAAAAATCTTGTACCTCAAGCTTGATTAGAATGGAAAAGATACGAGTATCGCTTCTTCATATCGGCTTTGGATTCTCAAGTAGCGCTTTCGACTTGTTGGTTCCTTCAAAATACCTTGATGGATATAATATCTTTGTTTCTTTCGACTTATTAGTTTCTCCAAGGATTTTGATGGATGTAATATCCTTATTTCTCAACCTTTTTACTTGCCTATCCATGTTTTCCACTGGAACTTCCTCATAAGTTAGATTCTCCTCAATCTTCACCACCTCTAAGGGCACAATGGAATTAGGATCCCTAATATATTTCCTCAACATGGAGACATGGAAGATCAGATGAAATATGGTCATCTCCATGGGCAATTCTTGTTCATATACAACTTTACTAACACATCCGGCAAGATCCTACATACCTAGGGCTTAACTTGCCCTTTTTGCTAGACCAGACTACACCTTTCATTGGTGAAACCTTCAAATATATCAAATCATCAACTTCAAATTTAAGGTCTCTCCTCCTAGTGTCGGCATAAGACTTTTGCCGACTTTGAGCTATATTCAATCTTTCCCTTATCATCCTTACCTTTTCTAAATCTTTGATAACCAAATCCGGATCTAACAAGTCCATCTTCTCCACTTCAAACCACCCAATTGGGGATGTACAATTCCTACAATATAGAGATTCAAAGGGAGTCATTCTGATGCTAGAGTGATAGCTATTGTTATAAGAAAACTCTATGAGTGGAATATGCTAACCCCAACTACTCTTAAACTCCAAGACACAAGCTCTAAGCATATCCTCAAGAATTTGAATGGTTCTTTCGGCTTGACCATTCGTTTTTGGGTGAAATGACGTGCTAAGCTTAACTTTAGTACCAAGGACTTTTTTAAAGGATCTCCAAAAGTGTGAAGTAAATTAAGCACTATGATACAAGATAATGTCCAATGGGACCCCATGAAATCTAACCCATTAATGAATGTACAATTTGGAATAATTTTTGACTCTATAAGTCAGTTTAACCAGTAAGAAGTGAGCCGACTTTATCATTCTATCGACAATAGCCCAAATGGAATCAAAGTGCTTCCTAGTATTTGGTAACTCAACCACAAAATCCATGTTGATTTCTTCCTACCTTCAAGTAGGAATTTTAATATCTTTGGCTAGCCACCCAACCTTTGATGTTTGGCTTTGACTTGTTGACAATTATGGCAACCAACTATGAACTTAGCAATATCCCTTTTTATGCCACCCTACCAATACACTTTCCTCAAATCTCTATACATCTTGTTTGAATGGAGGTGAATGAAGTAAGATGAATTATGACCTGCATCCAAGCTTAAGTCGCTCAACCCATCGACATCGAGCACATATAACCTAACTTGGTACCTAAGGACACTGTCTACCCCCTGGGAAAAAAACCTCCACCTTGCCCTCCACATAAGCTTTCAACTCTAACAATGTGGGGTCAAAGTCTTATTTGGATTTGACCTCTTCCACCAAGGAAGACTTAGAACCATCTACAATCACCATATCTCCATGTTCGGCCTTATCCAACCTAACTCCCAATCTAGCCAATCAGTGAACTTCTCTTGCTAATCCCTTTTGGCCATCATCAATATGTGTCATACTCTCTATGGATGCCCTACTTAGAGCATTAACCATAATATTAACCTTTCCCAGATGATAGTACACACTCATTTCATAATCTTTAAGGAGTTCCAACCACATCATTTGCCTTAAGTTTAGATCCCTTTGGGTGAACACATATTGTCTTTATGCCAAGTTTTCTAATTGCAAGTTTTGGTTGGAGTTTGTGACATTTTAGGGCACATAATGTTAAAGAGAAGTATCATGGTTGATTTGACTAAGATTGAGGCTATTCATGGTTGGGCCAGACCCACCTCTATTATTGAGGTTAGGAGTTTTATTGGTTTAGTCGGGTGCTATAGGGGGTTTGTTGAGGGATTCTCTACTATGTTACACCATTGACTCGGCTGACTTGCCAACATATTCCTTTTGTGTGATTTGAGCAGTGTGAGTTGAGCTTTCGAAGGCTCAAAGAGTTGCTTACTACTGCTCTTATTTTGAATATTTCTGTTGAGGACTAGGCTTTACCATATATTATAATGTATTTGGTGTTGTCTTCGAGTGTGTTCTGATGCAGTAGGGTTAAGTTGTTGCTTATGCTTCTGAAATGTTGCGAGTTCACGAGCACAACTATCCTCCTTATGACCTAGAGTTGGTAGCAGTAGTTTTCATGCTCAAAATGTGGAAGCACTACTTATACAGAGTTCATTACAAGGTATATAGATATCATCACAGCCTTTATCATGTTATGAGCCATAGGAAAGGAGCCATAATTCTAGACAGAGGTGCTGGGTTGAGTTATTAGCAGATTATGATATTTCCATTCTCTACTATCCGGGCAAGACTAATGTTGGTGTGGACAGCTTGAGCTGAAAGATAGTAAGTATGTTTAGTTTGACCTACTTACCAATTAGGGAGTGGCCCCTACCTTTGGACATCCGATCCTTAGCTAATGGGATGGTTACATTGGATATCTCAGATTCCAGGTGGATACTAGTTTTTCTAGTTAATCAATCTTTCTTATTTGATTAAATCATACTAGGAAGTATGAGGATGAGTCATTAGTAACCCTAAAATACCGAGTTTTATTAGGTGATGGTGTCTCAACTACTATAGGCCCAAATGGGGTTCTCAAAATTAATGGCCAATTGTGTATTCCAAAGGTTGGGGGTTTGGTATAACTGATTCTTTATGAGGCCTATGATTCTAAATATTATATCCATCAAGGGACAAAGATATATAGGTATTTGAAGCAGCATTACTAGTGGGATGGTATGTAGAGACACATAGTTGAGTATGTATCTCGTTGCCTTAGCTATCAACAGGTGAAGGTCGAACATTAGAGGCCCGATAGAGAGCTTTAGATTTTATCCATTCCCAAGTGGAAATGGGAGTGCATTGCCATGGATGTCAGGTAGGATTGCCTCAGACTTCCAGGCATATTGATAGTATTTGGGTCATTATGGATTAGTTAACAAAGTTCACTCATTTCTTCCTAGTTTGATCCACATTCAGTGTCGAGCGAATAACTCGAGTCTATATTCAAGAGGTGGTCCATGTTAATAGGGTACCAATGTCTATCATATCAGATCAAGGGTCACAATTTACCTTCAGTTGCTGGAGAGCTTTTTAGAGAGTTGGGCACCTGAGTTTATGTTAGTACTATGTTTCACCCACAGAGTGATGGTTAGTCAGAGCGTACTATCCAAGTCCTGGAGGATATGTTGTGGGGTTGTGTATTTGATTTTAGTGGTCAGCGAGATCAATTCTTGCCCTAGAGGAGTTTTCATACAACAATAGTGGGTTTTTACGGGTATCACCCTTGAAGGGCATGATGAAGTTTGGTAAAAAAAGCTAGCTTAGCCCTCGGTACATTGGGCCATTTGAGATTTTGAGGAGGATTGGTGCAGTTGCATATGAGTTAGCTCTCCCTCCAGCATTTTTAGCTATATACCCAATTTTTTACATCTCGATTCTATGTCAATATTTACCAAATGAGTCTCATGTGTTAAAATACGATTCAGTTGAGTTGCATGGTTGCTTGACCTTTATTGAGGAGACAGTAGCCATTTTAACTAGAGACATCAAAAACCTTCTCTCCAGAGCCATACCTATGATTAAGGTTTAGTAGATGGATTGACTAATTAAGGAGGCTACTTGGAAGACCAAGAAGGACATGTGAATGCAGTACCCGACCTATTTGAGCCTTTAGGTATATTATTATCCTTACTTTCCCTAACAAAAAGTTTTTTAGTAGTAGATGTTGTAATGATTTTTCAGGTCATTTTTTATGCATTATGGCTTTTTTTTTAGTTTAGAGCATTCTTATAGCAGCCCTAGGTCATTTATGACATGCTGTCACTAATAGCTCAATCTCCTAGTCGTTTGTTTGGATGTTGTATAGTTCTTCTTATTTAAAGACCTTTATAGCATGAAAAGTTGATTTTTGAGTAAAAATGTAGGTAAACAATCAGAGAATGGAATTTGATAGATCCATCAGCTTCAAAATGTCAAATTAGGCTAGAAGCATGGTTGACTCAAATCCAAGGGCTTTCAATGCGAGTTTTAATTATTTTTTAACATTTTATCCTTGAAAACTAACTAAAAATTGATCTTGATCAATATTCTTGAAAAATGTGCCTAATAATAAGAATTTTAATAGTGCTATTAGCTCCAAAATATTAAGTTTGGTCTAGAATGACCTTACGTTCGATTCCTTAGGCTTTTGAAATCATTCTGAACCCCTTAGTGACTTTTGATTAAATATGAATTTAGGAGTGGGACTCATATTTAGATGAAACAACCTTGTATGAGAATTCTGACTATGCCATTGAATTCGAAACATAGAATTTGATAGGGTAGCATAGTTCATTTACTTGCATAGAATTCTAAAAGAATTTTGAATACCTCGTTAGAAATTTTAATGTTGGGAGATATCAATAATTTTAACTGATATATGGCACTAGCTGACTTGTCCTTCATGATCGCGGGCCCCTAGTCATGACCAGGAAGTCAAGCCTACAAGTGCTCCTGACTATGATCAAGGAGTCGGTCCTATTTAGCCTTCATGTTTGCAGAGGACCCTCGGTGATCACGAAAGTCATTCTCTTTGTGCTCTGCAATAGCGGGGCACTGGTTACTACGATCATAGAGGGTATTTTTGTTGGGTCCCTTTTTGTGTATATGTTTATATATGGTCAAATTTAAGTCTCATCTTTGATAGGCTACATCTTCCTCATTTTGAGCTCAACTTTACTGAACCAAAAGTCAAAATTGTAAGCATTTTTTAGAGGAACGCTTTAGTAAGCTCAAAAATTGATTTAGAAGCTTCGTTTGAGGTGCATTTGACATTTTAGCTATTGTTCTATGTTATTTTTGGATTGAATATTTGAGAAACTTTAGAAAGTGATTTCTTGGCCAATATAGGTCCGAATTGGGTGATTCGAGAGTCTAAATTGTAGGATTTCTTGGAGAATGTTGTGGTGTGCTTGGTTTTAGTTGTGGAAGCTTCAATTATGGTATATTTTCATAAATAGTTGCTGCCCTAGTTAGTTATTGTTTTAGCTAAATTTTGATTTTTCTTATTCATTGACATTGAGGTGTTTTCGGATCCTGAATCATGTCCTGTCTTAGGACATGAGCTTGATAATCTAGTCAGTATCGATTTTCTGGATTAATTTTGGACTTAAGGATACGATTTCCACTTTTCTCGCTTTTGACTTTAAAATTTGTTCATTTATGTTTCTTATAATTCTAATGTCATAACAATTATTAACATTATTCTATCTCTATTTTTGACAGCTTGGTAGCGTTCGGAGGCTATACATAATGGAAAAGCTCCAACAATATAGGTTGGAGTATAGGTAGGCTATGACATCCATTCTCTTAGGCTGAGTTCGTATAGGTAAACATAGATTGATTTGTATGAATAATGGACAGAAAATTAGTGATATATGCCATGTGTGCTAGTATTCCTATTTTCAACTCTTGAGGCTAGCGGGTACTTCCTAAGATATTATCGGATCATCCATACTTGTGTACTTATTTTGTTGAGATCATAGTTTGTTATTACTTGCTTTTGCCTTAGTCTAGACTTAGGCTAGTGATGTCATAAATCTGCGTTGTTTCCAAAGCCAGTAAACTGATTACATCAACCTAGTATGACTCAAGAGGCGCAGGTCCTTGTAGATTGGCATAGATAGACTTGAGTTTGGTAGATTGAGCGTTAGAAAGGCATTAATACCACCGAAAGCCTGATCATCTATTGTCCCCATTTTATCTCATTGGAATATCTTCATGGCATATAGGAATTCGCTTGGCTTTAGAGATGATCGTTGGGCTACATTGATATTCTGGGAGAGCTAATCCATCGTTAGAGACCCAGGATTTTTCCCATCCCCTCCACCTATCATTAATCATCTATTCTTTAACCATGAAGTTGACAAACAAAGCTTGACTATTAATTTCAGCATGATGTCTATGACTAGTATACTCGTGGTTAGATGCCCGGGGTCTATACCACACCTTGTACACCCCTGGATTAGTGGTCTGGGATACATTGTCATTAGAGGCTCAGGTCTTGTGCCACACCTTACACCATAGAGGTCCAGGTTCCATGCTACCCTCCATCAGAGCTCGAGAGTGCTCACGCCCCAATTGCATCTTAGATCTACTAGAGGTTCTCGCACCCCAATTGCATCTTGGATCTACCAGAGGTTTACTGTTCCTTAAGAGTGTTTTTATGTGCCCATTTCTATTTTAACATTGTCTGCGGGTGTACCTTCTAGGCCTTTAAGAGCACGGTGTACCTTTTTGGTCTTTAAGAGTCTGGTTGGCGTATATGTCACGACCCAACCCAGGGGCCGTGAATGGTGCCGATAGGACACCGCGACAACCACTTATACTGAATCTTTACTTA
>JAOTQJ010000102.1:11891146-11908633 GCA_025642045.1 Solanum sejunctum
GGATAGGCCCCGCCTCAACTAACTATACAACACAAAAATATAAGCTCTAGACACACAAAGCTCCAAATCAACCTAGAGCTTCGTAACAGCAGTTGGATATCCTGTACTCTTACTGAGGAGATCTATTAGCACCTGTACCTACAGCATGAAATGCAGGTCCCCCGTAAGGGACGTCAGTACGAGATAATGTACTAAATATATAAGGAAGGAAATATTGTATACGAAGTAACAACTCAAATGAAACTATACACTGGTGTAGGATAAGAGACCACCTTTAGTTATACTATGGGACCATATGCTTTATGTTCTTTTTATTACTTTACCTTTACTGTATAATCTATGCACAGTATATAATACAAATGATCAGCTGATCAGTAGTAAATCTATATCAAGATCGACCCTGGCTAGGCTTTTCCTTTAACCCCTTGAGCTACCCACCGTGATAGGATCGACCCTGGCTAGGTGATTCTTCCACCCCTCGAGTTACCACCCATCAATATGCAATATACTTTATCTTTCAATTACTTTTGAGATGATTCTTTTGGTGGTCATTATATTGGAGCTGTAGGACTATAGATACAACATATGACATGTAAATAATTACAAAAGACAATACCATAATGAAAGGAGTAAGTTACACAAATAATAAAATGCATAAGAGGTAGAACAACACATGAACTTTATTTAGTAGAACGAACTCGTATATCCTGGTATCCAAGTATGTATGCAGATTCAAAGGTGACTATATATGGGAGCATATGAATATGTGAAAGAGTGGAGACACGGCTAATAGTTCTGTCGGAGTTGGTAAGTGCCTTTATGTGCTAAAGAAAGATCTATGTTTAATGACAAATAATACGAAATCAAGTAGTCTTACATACCTCACTGTACGACCTCACTATTACCTCGAGATAACCTTTTCTTCCTCCAAATATTTATCTATAATATAGTAGGTGATAAAACTAGCATTAGCAGCTAATAGATACATCTTGGAAGCCCAATCTCATAAAAAAATAACACATGGGCAGCAAGCGGGTATTTATAAATCCTAACGTATTCTTTTAACCTTTTCGCCCCTAATGGTATTTTCTAATACACATTCTCATATACATATCATGTGCAGCTTGTTCTAGTGCCATAATAGTCTTACAATAGCCTACAAAGTACAACACATAATAATTCTACACGACATATAGATAGGCGGCATAACGTTACATCCCTTCGCTACATTTTGATGTCAACAATCCCAAACCTATTTCAACTTTACCGAAACTATATTCAATATTTTTTTACACATAAAATCAATCTTACAATAGTCCACAAATAGTCCCAAATTAGGTGAAGGTCGTGAAACAATAATTCCAAATTATCAAGTCACAAGTTTTTTTTACGAGTACAATTAAGATATCCTACAATAAGTCATCTTTGCGGACTGTAATAGTGGTGAAGCAGCATGGTTACATTGCTATCAAACCAATTTTTGTTAAATACATAAGTCTTACTTCATAATACAGCCAACCAAGAAGAGAAAAGCCTCTTAATTAACATGAAAAGTGTATCACAATCCTTATAATACATGTTGTCCAAAATTTGTACCACATGTATAGTTAGCTTTTATTTCTTTGGTTTTTTATAAATAAATCATACTAAGTGCATAAGTAGATTTACTTATCTTTAGACTCAAGGTTTAGAGCTTTTTTAGGAATCCTTATAAGGTTGTGAGTCCTGTTTTCATACTTTGAAAGAGGGTAAAGAATAACCAAGAAAGCAAATTTTTTTTTTGTCCAAGTTGAAGTGACTTTAGAGGGTTGTCTTCACCCCTTTTTAAAAGACCTCTTGACCGACTTACTTTTGATTTCTTAGCCTTAATATATTAAGTTGGTGATGCAGCTTCTTGCTCTTTTCACTTGGGCCTTAAGGAGCTCCAAATTGATGGGCCTTTGCTGCCCATTTTCTCTCTTTCTCTTAGTTTGGGCCCAATTAGCCAAGTGGATTGTGGAGTACTTGGGCCCTTTTATTATTCATCTTGGACTGAAAATAAAGTTTATTTATGATGCTAAAACACGGGCTAAAGTTACACCCTTAATACGGAGTTTATTCATAATTGGACTTAGACAAATTTGACGTCAGGCCTCGTCTCTGTTTAGCTAGCAAATTTAAGCTAAGCAAGTAGGTGACTCACCTGCTGGCTTCTAAGTCTTACAAGTATCTCAATTCTCTCACTTTGTTTAGGGTCGTGATCTCCTCAATTTGACTCAAAACACGTAACACTCGACCCTCTTAAGCGTTAGACGCATATATCGTCCTATAACATGAGATTCAAGAACTTTTAAAAATAGGTGCTAATTTAAAAAGGCATGTCATATTTTATTTGCATAGTATTAATATTGTAAGATGTGGGGTGTTACAACTATGTGGATATTGTGTTATGAAACTGAGTCTGCTTATATTCCTAAAGGATTATTATACAACTTGACTTTAGGAATCAGTTGAATATTCTAGGATACTATTTTTTAATACGTGTGTTGTGTATTATGTTATGCTTAGACTTTTCTGAGTTTAGGTATGTAGTTTGACAGTATGTGAATAGGTGTATAAGAGTACTTGTATTCTTCATTGCTTTACTTTAGGTTTAGTTTTCATTGACCATATTGTTTGGAGCTCATACATTGCTATGTTTTTTGTAGGTTGTGAGTCCAATCTCTCTTGTTAGACTTACCAGTGACATGATCGAGCTTCTGGACCTATCGAGAAGTAGCTACTTATCTCTTCGGCAGACCCTCGAGAATATTTTACTATGTTATGTTTTATTTAATGAATGGACATAGAGACTTATATTTTTGTTTGAATATTATTATTTAAAGGCTTGTACTTGTGACCCCAGTTCTGGGACGATTGTATTTTGAATTTTCTTATGCTTATCTATTATGTTAGACTGTTTTACCTCCCACTTTTTTTGTTGTTATATTTGGGTTGTTTCGGTTTAAGTTGACTCGCCTTGGTGGTTAAGTAAGTGCCATCACACTTAGATTTTGGATCATGGCACATGGTTGATAAGAAACTTGGAGATTTGTAGGACTTGCAAAGAGTGTCCATTTGATGTATTAGGTGTTGCAAGCTAGATGCAGAGAAGTTAACACCTTTTGTAATATAAAAAATTAGAGTTTTTTCTTAAAATTATGTTAAATATGATCAAATTATACTTTTGTCATACTCTTACCAAGTTTTAGACATTCTCAGAAGTCGAAATGATGTTAAATAGTACTCTTTTTGAACACTATTTTATTAATTTGTAGCTTCTAAGAAATTGAAAAGTAAGTTACATGTAAATGCAATTTCAGTATTCATATAAATCAACTTTTTGTATCACTAGAAAAAGAGAATTATCTTCCTTCTTATGAGTTTTTAAGAAAAAATTGAATACCAAATTATTTTTAAAAAAATTCGAAGAAATTCAAAAAATCTAAGAAAATTTAAAATTAAAAAGTTCTTTTATCATTGGTTAGGTTTAGTTTGTTAATGTAAAAACTCGATACCTTTGGTTTGGCTTGATAAAGGAAAAAATCAAACCAACCCAACTTATGTACACTCCTAACTAAAATGAATACAAATTCACCTATATTATTTTATAGTAAAGAAATATTTATTTCTAGTAGTGTCTCACTTTTCATGTCGTGCTATTTTAATCTCATTTAAATTCAGTATAACAAGTAATAATAATTATAATTTGTGTTTAGTATTATGATGAATCATAATAAATTGATCACCTGTATGTTGACTAACCTATCTTTTACTTTTGTCACAATTATATATTCCTACTTATCTAAGTTTAAATTCGACAATTTACACAGCGGCAATTTAACATATTGAATGGACAACAATGTCCAAAAGATAATTTTATGATAAATAATTTTAGAAGAGAGATGGATGTTATAACTAAAACTCAAAATTAAATATCAAAATCATTTATTTTATTTAAATTCTGAGATTCTTTCTAGATATTTTGGCCTTTGACAATTTAATCGGGACAGTGTCTCGTCCAATTGAAAAATAATTGCTTCATTTTCATGTAGATTTTCTTCCATCATTGAAAGAAAATTCCAAGATTTAGTAGAAATTAATTTTTATTAGCAGCTCCTTAAATGTTTTCCTTAATATTTGACCTGACATCAGCTCCCAAATATATAGATAGAATTTAATTAGTCCTCTAATTCTACCCAAAACTCTCTCATTCGTTAGATTATTATTAAATGTGTATAGTACCAATTTAAGCGGGCATTGCCGTACAAATATTTGACTCTTCCAACTTGTGAATTAATGATTCAACAAATTGACTAATCGTTTTTTCAATTACTTTTTTTTAATACAAATATTTATATTAGCGTTACAGCCTCCGACTAACACTCGATCACAGATATTTTATATTTTTGTATTGAATAAATGAAAGTTGGTATAAAAATATTAATTTTTTCTAAAAAACTTTTACTTTATTTAGAACTAGTATTTGGCCATGATATTGTCAAATCCTATTTCAAATTTGATAAATAAAAATAAATGAAGTCGGAGAGGCTAAAATATACGCAGATCTTACCACTACTCACAGAGATAGAAAAGTTATTTCTGACTCATCTATGCTTTATTTTTCACTTATGAAGTTTTATTTAAATACAAATATTATTTTAAACACAATTTTATTTTTGACCCAATTATCATAAATTTTAAATAAAATGAAAAATATTTAAACTCTATCATCTACCGCCTACTAGTTAGATCTATTTTTAGAAAATCTCCTCTTTTATTCGTCCCTCCGCATCACCATCCCGACGAAACTTAAAAAGAAGGGACATGTTGAGAATGTACATAATTGTCCATAAAGTTGGGGAAGAGGGGCCTTATCCCTAAACATTGGATGTTAAACTAATACTTAAAAAAATTATTAAAAATTTACAATGTCGTTGGAGTTGTATATTAGCATAATGTGTGCAAGCTGTCGTTAGAGAAAAGACAAATTTATTGTGCTGTCATTTTCTTTATAAATTTTATTATGTTTTGGAGAGGTCCGATCCATTGTCCTTTCTTCCTTTCTTTTTTTTTTTTAAAAAAAAAAATCAATACTAAGTCGATACTCATATTTAATTTTGCAACTTGTTCAACTCTCTTGAATTAAAGAGTAAAGTGTCAAAACACACCTATATTGTCTCCTTTTTTAAAATTTTAAATTTTTATTTTTTTATTACATTCTACACTTTTTCTTTTATTTAAAAAAAATAATATTTTACGTGAATAAATATTTCACCTTGAAAAAGATTAATTATTAATATTACAAAAATAGAAAAAATTAAAGTATCATTATCTAAACAAATAAAGTAAATCATAAATTTTAAAAAAATTTTATCTCACTCCACCATTTCCTCCCACTGTACCCACCCCTTCTAAAAATTTTTAGATCGATACTATTTTAATTTCTTTTTTAAAAAAATCTATCCCACCTTACATATCCCCTCACTCCCTTTTTCTTTTCCATTTTTCTTGTTTTGAATTAAATATATACCTATGCTTTTAGAAAAGTATTTTCTATTTGCTGTAAAAAAAAGTTAAAAATAAAATTGTTATTTAAGTTATAATAAATATGCAAGTAGCAAAAATTATTTTCCTAAAAATATATGGTTATATCAAACATAACATGAGAAATATATATATATATATATATAATAGAAGTGGAGGACTAGCATTTTTTATATTACCAAAATAAAAATAATATCTATTTTTTTTTTCAGTCGAGAGGGGGTGGAAGGAGGGAGGAGTTGAAGTAAGATTTTTAAAATATTTATAAAAGAATTTTATCCTTGATCTAAGATTTCTCTATGAAAAATATGAATAGGAGTTTGAAGAACGGAAGGGAGAAGCACCTCCCCCCATATGTATATACAAAAGAAATTGCTCTATTGTTTTTGTAAAAAAATAAAAGAGATATTCTATTTTATTCATATGACAAGACTTTTTCAAATTGAGAGTGTTACGCACACACTTGGGGTATTTTTTTCAAATAAATGAGTGATAGTTCTGTAATATTTATTTCCGTCGTAATTGATAGATCAATGGAGAGAATTTGTGCCAAAAAACTTTTGACTAGTAACTTAAAAATTTTGAGCCTAGGCTAGACTTGGACAAAATCAAATTGGAGGATTATTTGTGAGTTTGATCTTTTCTATTGATAGCTAAGAGAAGTAAGGAGCATGTATTGTTTTACGAAATCGAATTCAGGCGAGTAGAATTTCTAATACTGAATTTGGCACAAAATGTTAGACTTGAAACGTCATGGTTTGAAGGTGCATTGTGAAATGGGGGCTTGGTAATGTCTAATGAAGGAGCTCAAGAGCTCCTTTTATAGGGGAAATTCTACCCCTTTGATGTCATTGGTGACATCACAATGGCAAGAAAAATTCAATTTCAACTTTGCTACTTTTGCAGCCATTGTTGAATTCAACAATGGTGGCTTCTAGAAATGGTGGTTGTTCCCATGGCTGCTGTTCCAATTGTGGCTGGAATTTCTTCAGTAATTGGAAGTATAGTGGTAAACAAAGGCTCTCCACCTGTGGGAACACACTTTTAAGCTCTTATTCGTGTAAATTACGGTGGCCTTGTGGTTGGGGTAATGGTAGAGTGTTACACGGGTTAATCCACTTTGGTAGAGCTGAATGCTTTTTTTAATAATTTCCTTATATACGATATTATACGTTGAATGATCATTTATATCATCAATTGTAGATGGTTATATTAGTATTTTGATATTGGCCGAATTCTTTGCTCTGGATAGAGCCACATAAAGTTTGGTGTGGGAAAACATGGGTTCTCGTAAGTCAATTCCAACGAAATCTAACATTTGTCTTTGGGCTTTGTTTATTGTCATTGCAAAGCATAGTCGAATTAGAATTGTGTTCTTTTGAAGGCAATAGGTATTTTCTCATCTGCCGAGGCTAATAATGGAATTCTAGGAATAAAGACATGTGTGTTTTGGAAGTCACCGCTAGTAATAGTAGCGCTAATAACATGCCATTTAAAATTGTGGCATACCAATCTTGTTCCATTACAAAGTCCTTCAAAAGGATTTAAGTTTCGTAATAATATAAGAGGACAATTTTTTTCAAAGTTAATTTGTATGGTAAATCGGCCGAATTTTAAGTGTGTAAAAATTCCTTAAATTGACATTGATCACTTGGTTCGACTGTTTCATCAATAGCAATATAAGTTGTAGCGTCATCGGAAAGTTGATGTATAAGCATATCGTTAATTTCATTAACAAAGTCATTTTTAGTAGTTAATATAACTCGAGAAGTTATTGAGGAGGGATTTGCGAAAAATGACTTTATATTCAGATAAGTTTCCCTGAATAAGTGATTTAGGGATTTCAGCTCTTCGATATAAGGAATGATTAAGTTCCGAGGGAGGGCAATTTTTCTAGTTTTCATCAGTACATTCTTCTCCGTTTCCTATTCGCATTAAGTATTCACAGTAAGAAGGATCTTCTTTTGCTCTCATGTTTTCAAATAAGGATAACTTTTCCAGTTGATTCCAGATACTAGAATATAGAAGGATTTCACAGACAAAGTCTTCTCTCTTGCCATTACGCAGAACGGGAAGTGTTTGTCTGAAGTCTCTATCAAAGACTACAACTTTTCCTCCGAACAAATGGTCTGTACCTATTACGTCTTTTAATAGAATATCCAAAGCTTGTATCATTTTTTCTTCGCCATGGAGACTTTATCCCAAACAATTAATTTGGAATCTCGAATTAGAGTGGCCAAGGAGTTTTGTTTACTTATATTGCAAGTGAAATTATTGTCAATATCAATAGAAATTTTGAAACGTGAATGTGTTGTTCTATCTCCTAGGAGAATTGAAGCCGCTACTCCAGAGCTTGAAGTTACCAAAGCTACAAAGCCCTTGGATTTTAGATCTGCTAACAAAGCTCGATACAAAAATGTTTTCCCTGTTCCTCCTGAACCATCAATAAAGAAAGTGCTCAATTTGTTCGAGTAAACTGTATCACGTATTTTCTGAAAGGCCTTCTATTGCTGTACATTTAGCTTTATTTGCAGCAATAGATCATCTTCAGTTATTGTTAGATTTCTTTCAAATTCGACCCATTTGGGTTCTTTATCTAAGTTTAAAAGCATAATATTTCCAGGAATGAAATTGTATTCTTTTATATTGTGGCCCATGGAATGTAATACATCGTTGATGTGATTTATAATGGATTGTTGAACAAATTGGGCTATCCAAACAGTATTTCGGTTGAAATCTCCAGAATTAAACCTTCAAATATTTTCCATAGTTCTTTTAGGTTTACCGGATTGCAGTAAACTAATATTGTTGCAAATAAACGTCTTAAACTATAAGGCATTTGATATGTTAATGCTTCGTACAAACATTCAATTAAACTTTTATCTGAATGTAATAAGCATCTTTTCTCTGCAGCTTCTCTAAATGTTGCGTAACAATACTCCATCAATCATACAGAGATCTTCATAAGATTTAGGGCCTTTTACATTGGTCAAAAGTAATCGCAGATAATATCTTTCGCCTTTAGTTGGATGACATGTGACAATTCTCCCAATGGCATTATTATGTCGACGGCGACGTGTCCATATTTTGTCAGATGTTGACCAAACAAAATACTGTGGAAAATCTTTATAGAGTAAATTGAGTTCTATAGCATTTTCATTGGTCCTATTCATTTCAAAAAATTCGATTAGCATGGTGCGTCTTATCATTGGATTATTTAGAATTTGTTCAACACTTTGATTGCTTTTGAATGATACATATTGTTGTCCTTTTAAATGTAGTTGAAGTTGGTACACAGTAGGAGTCATTTTGCTTATTGGAAACGCAAATAGGCGCCATGCCATTTCTGGTAGTGACACCCATCTCGCCGATTTGGTATTCTTTTATCTCATGTATTTCCATAGTTGAGTCGATACTATGTACCAGAAAAGCAATTTTGTCATGTCCTTTGCAAATATATTTGTAGATGTACTTCACTACCTTAATGTCTGAACAAATTTCAACATTAATATGATAGTTAATTTGCGGATTAAGCAAAAATTATATGGAACAACCCAAGAGTTATCAACATTGTTTCCTTTCAGTTGAATTGGTTCTTCCAATTTGCGCCTTCAATAAATTGGGTATGAATTTTTTCCCTTATTTGTTTGTTCTGAAAGCTCTTTCTAATATTTAAATTTACATTTACCTGTTTTCATGCAATGACATGACGGATTGATATAGGCACAAGGCCCATGAATCATATGTTTAGTTACAAATGTGTACAAATCTTCATATACAGGTAATTCCGTACAAACAATCTTATCATAAGCTTCTTGTGTTAACAATATATATTAGTCAGTCAATATAATAAGAAAATGTGCATGAAGTAGTCCTCGCTTTTGAAATTCGATGATGTACATCAGGGCTGCTACCTTTCCAAATATATTTTTTTTCTGTATATCATTTTTAAATTCCTCGACTTTAGCTCTGAAGAATCGGCCAACTAAATCAGGTCTATTCTAAACTTAATTAGTTTGCAACAAATGCTCATTTATTTCGGGCCATGAAGGATTGCAAGTCATTGTTAGAAATATGTCTGGTTTCCCAAAATGTTGGACTAATGCAATAGCATCCATATAGCGACGCTGCATGTCTCTAGGACCTCCTATGAAAGTTGCCAGTAGTATTCGGCCCTTGCCAAACTTAGAAGAGTCTCTTTTGCCATGTCGTAATCCGTTGATAATTCCTTGCAAAACCTCTACTTTAAACAAATTTTGATTCAAGGAGAAGAAATCTAATCGTTGGGTCTCCAACTTGATGTATTGGTCTACTATATATTGTTGGAAAAGCCTGCCTGAATGTAAAGTCTCATTTGGTTGTCTATCTCTTATTTGAATTTGGTAGCAATAATATTCCCAGCATAAAACATTTGCGCATTTCTTTTTACCTTTTGTTAAAACCTCTGACTTCATGTTGAGTAGACACTCAATCGAAGCCATGTTTGCTACACTTGGGAGTTGTTCACTTTCACAGTAATTTGGTTGTCTGGAAGTGGTAGATGTGTGGCTCACCTCTTTAATACCATAGTGCCACCCATTTTGACCATGAGGGAATAATAGTGGATACTGTAATGAATCATAACAGCCATAGTAGTAATTTACAATTTGTGTTTTTTTATTGTGGGTGTATATTCGAATATGAGATGTGGATAATTTATCATTTGTTTGGTCTTCTATCCAGATCTCCCCTACCTCCGAAGCAGTAGGCAATTGTAGGTTCATTGGTCTAAACCAACAGTTGATTTTAGGGCAATGTAGAAGTCCGATAATTTGGAACGTCTACTAATGACTTTAAAAAGAAAGTATAGGGATTAAGCTGTAATATATCCATGAGCTTTCCCACTAGTAATTCACTCAAATTATCTGGTAATGGCAGTTGATTTCTTATGTCACTTTCATTATCGTAGAAATATAATTGCAAATTTCTTGGCTTGTCGTTATCACGTAGTAAATCTTCAATAAAGTGATACATGTCTATATGCCGTGACTTCTCTTAGCTAAATTTCTATTATAATTTACTCGAAGGGATGTAAATGCGAACATATTGTTATATGTCCTACTGTAGGTCCGTAAATGCTTAGATTCTTCACTGTTGCCGAGGAAAAGACCCCACAACTCAGGTGGCATTTTATGAGAAATTAGGTTTATTGATCTGTTATCGCAACAGAAGCCTGGGGATTCATATTGAATTTTTTGAGCCTCGCAGAATTTACAATTAGGTACCTTTTTAAGTTGTACATAATTCGTCGGTAGTAGATTGTTGTTCAGTAAATTAATTTCTGAAGTCTTGTTACCTGTACTGAACCAATTGTAATTCTATTATTCACCCAACAGTTACACCTATCTACTATGTTTCATTGGAGTACGTACCTGTAGTAGGAGAGAAGTTTGGTGATGGACAATTTGATCTCGTAACAACAAGTCCTAGTGTGAACAACATACGTGGTTAGCCGTAAAAGTTGTTGCGCTTTTGGGGTGGTTTTTGTTTTGTTGGGGGGTGGAAGGGAGGGAGGGGGAAAAGGGAAGATAGAAGGATTTCTGGGCGTGGTTTTACTGACCGTTTTCAATAGCAGCAATTGGAAGACTAATCACGGAGTCATATCCTACAAATATCGCCATAAGTAAATTAGTGTAAGCAATGTCAAGTTAGTTCGCAGAAGTAGTTTGTTTACGCTCGTTGGGTGGCAAACTCGCACACGCAGGTCAAGCGTTATTAGGTAAAGAGGGCATTCTGAAGAATGACTCTAATGTGCTTTCGTTGAACTGTCAGTCAGGCGTGGGACTGCTGTTCAAGTAAGTTCAAACTCTTATGTCACTACGATTGGTAAATTCTATTTCTTGTTTTGAGGGTGTGTGTGTGTGTGTTAAACTTTAGGTGGGTACACATAGGCTTGTCGTGAATTCAAACAAATGCAAACCATTCAGAGTGTGGAACTGAAAGCACAGATGTTATCAGTAAAGTGCACTCTTGGTGTGCAATAATAAAGTAAACTGTGTTGGCAGTCCAGGGGAGGGGCACATACCTGCAGGTGAAGTCACATAATCCCTTGACGTGGCTTCACTCATAGCTCCTATGTTTGTTGTGAATCCTGCCAGTTTTACATGCAATAGAGTTGATATAAGAGTATTTAGAGGTTAAATTTTTATGCCGTAGCTACTTTAGTACAACCCTTGGTTTGAGCAGACGGCATAGCGTAATCTACGATGTGGGAAGTGGTAAGGTTTAGGCCGAAGTTGAACTTTACCTGGGCGGTGACATATACGTCACAATGAATTTGATGAAATCCAATATACTGTATAGGGATATTTGATAAGCAATAAGTGGCACATAGTAAACTTAAGGCCCTTTCAGTGAACTTCTATTCAGACACCTAGTTGGTTATTCTATATCAACGGTTATATCATTCATGCCTCTTGAGTAATGCAGAATCCCAAACCGAGTACATGTAAATAGTATACCAAACCTGCACATGTGGTCAGTGAAGACGCTAAACTTGGAGTTATATTGACATGATCAGACTGACTGTTCACTCCAGAGCGCCCATATGTATCATTTGGTTGTTGCGACAGTCGACTCTTCTTTGTTCAGCTCTTTTGGCTTGCTGCTGCGCGAGCATTACATTCTTCCTCTCCGCTGGCATTTTGGCATATCTAGTACGCCGCAACAAATTCCATCGTGAATGTTGTTGTTCCGTATTATTGGCCCATTCTGTAGGCGTATCACCTTTGTTTTCTGACAGCGTGTTTGCAGTGGATTCTGCAACTCAGGGAACAATGTGTAACGATATAATTAAGTGTGTCTACAGCTGAACGTACACTGAGTATTACGTATATCTTTGTCAATTCACCCTTTCAATATACTAAGAAGAGTGCTTGTTAAAAGTAGGCAACCAAATATTATTGTGCGGGGGAAGGTGTAATTATAGAGTAAGAGGTTGGTGGGTAGCCATGGTTCTTGGAGGTCCCCAAATCCATTTAACAGCTATTCAACTACCACATTATTAGAAGCACCGAGTTTCGCTAAAAGTACACCTTTACTTGGGGGGTACTATGTACTTTTCAAAGACTTTTTGGGGAAATGCAATATGATGTAAAGTGGTATTATATAAGCAATAATCTGTAGACACTCGGTTTAATGGCCTTTTAGTAAAGTTCGATTCAGAGACAGAGTTGGTCCATACATATCAAATGTTGTAGCCTAAACAAAGCTGGCCTAATGTAGAGTCACAAACAGAATAATTGCAAATAGTGAAGCAAACCTGGGTATGTAGGCACTGAACAGCTGGAAGTTGGAGGTATATTGGGATGGCTACAGTGAGTGCTCATTTCAGAGGCGCCGTATGAATCGTTTTATTCCTCTAGCAGCCGCATCTGCGGGCTTCAGCGCGTCAAGCTTGCTGTTGCCCAAGCAATAGAGTTTTCCTCTCCACAGACAGTTGTGCATATCTAGTACACCGCAATAAATTTCGGCGGGCACGCTGTTGTTCCCCACTATTACCCAATTGCATAGGCGTATTAGCATTGTTTTCCGTCATCTTATTAGCAAGTAATGCTGTAGCATAGGAAACAATTTGTAACGATATAATTTAGTGAATTTTACAGGTGAACGTAACCTAACTCTTACGTATACTTTGGTCAACTGCACCTTTAAATATGGTAAATATATTTGTTTGGAAAAGGATTCCACAGATGACTCTTGGTCATGGGAGTGCCCCATTAGAAACTAATAGGTATTTGGGTTATGTATACGGTATTGAAGGCCTCCAAAACTGTGTCATGAACTACTCAAGTACCACTTTATCAGAATCATCCTACATATATATGTGCAAACTCTATAAACATACGGTGCTAGATTGTAGAATAGCACCCACCGTTTAACTACATGAAATTATCGATATAGTGTTAGACGGTGCATGAATCTTACTACTAATAGTCCGTAAAGTTTTGGTGCACAGTTAAACATGGGAGCAAAAGTTACTTCGAAATGTACACAAAGAACTGGTGTACACTATTGGACCTTTACAGTAGAAGCAACTATATGTCCCGGAAAGACAATGGGGGAAATTGGCAATTAGTTTTTGGGTAATACTGAAATATAACCACAAATGTTTCTTCAAGAAGGCTATATATGTAGGTTGGACATGCATTTGAATTACATTGGGGCAACACTGTTGAGACAATTGTTCTCCATTTTACCTCCTATTAGTGTGGTGATACTTAAACTAATGGCTTTTCTTTTAGGCAATGGGCCCAACTGGTGGGAGCATTTACTCAAACATGTTGCCTACAATGTATAAGCAATAGGGACCTTGTATAATTCTAGATAATTGAATTGAACACAAGGCAATACAGCTATAATGGGATGTATTATGGCATGCTAAAAGCTGAACAATTGAAGAATGGGCGTAAGAAGCAATATGGTACCTTGTTTACAGCAGTTTCAACTGTTGTGAAGGTGAAGCATTTGGCTGTTATTTGTTGGGTGGAGGGTTTAACCATCAACCAATTCTAAGCAACCCCAAAGGCTTCCAGGCACTATATTGATTAGTTGCCTTTATTTCTTAGTAGAAGGGTTTTTTAAGTTGGCTGAAGCTCTTTAAGTGGCTGAGAAATGCGACTGTTGGGAAGGGATAGTGTGGCAGAAGCAATTTATTCTGCTGATTGGTGGCTAAAAGGGCAGGTACTGATAGGCCTAATCAATGCAAGCACTTGTCTTCCCCAATTTTTGGGTAGTAGCCAAATTGAATAGCCCAAACTACGAAGAGTTGCTATTTCAGTTAAAAGTCTTATACAATAACTATACATTGGCAACAATGACCTCGTAATTTCCGTGTACCAATTGTCCGGCGTAACGTGAACACATTAGTTTGATTCAAAGTGCTTCAAATCTTAATTTACGTAATAAAAGTCACTGAAGTTTGCCTTATACATAACAAATGCAGATCGTCATTTGCGTGACGAAGTTGAAGAATATCGACTAATAGGAAGCCAGTTCTTTACAGGTGCACTACTAATCCGCTAAGCTGAAATGATGAATAAATAGAGGTATTTATTTGTCCGAAGTTATTCCGAGATTGAGAGTGCATAGTGTATCGCCTAACAAAAGGGTCGACTCTATGATTAATGTTAAGTCATATTGGAGATATAGATGAATGTAGAAGCTCAGGGATTTTTAATTTACTGGACTGTTCTGCACAAGTGAAAGACGGCAACGCTGACTAAGCTAATAAAGTGGAACTTAGTAACCGTAAGAGCCTGACCTGACTTAAGTTCTTCGCAAGGGTTATGAAATACCACTTCACTTAGGATCCTCGGACGAACTAAACAATAGTGGCAAACTCAGGCGCAAATACAGATAGAGATCTTCATATGGAAATTGTAAGGGTGAATGCAGTCAAAGAATTTGGGCATTAGAACCCTTTACGTTACTCAGGCATCCGGCAATGTTAGTATGCTGCTAATATTGAACAAGCTATATATATAATACCATAACAATAATATTTACAACCACCATAACTTTGTCGTACAGTTACATTTATGGGAAGCATAGGTTGACAACTGCAGCCTTCAAAAGTACAAAAGGTAAAGTAGAACAGTTACATTTATGGGAAGTATAAGTTGACAACTGCAGCCTTCAAAAGTACAAAAGGAAAAGTAGAATCAAGTATTCCCCCAGGTCATGACCACTTAGCAAGCTTCTATAGCGGCATACTGCAGTTGAGGGACAGCCAAAATCAACGCATTCCAAAAGGTGAGCTGTAGCAGCCTACAAAGGTACCTAGTAGAAGATGTAAATATCAGTCAGGCGATGAAGCAGGAGATCTTTGAATCCCCACACCTAATATGTGTTGTCGTAACAAAAGCACATTCCATAGAAGGAAGTGTAAAAGCCACTCCAACCAATAACACAACTCAATCAAAGGCGGTGCAGTGTACGGCCATAGCAGAGTATTCTCTACTATTCGTGTTGATAATGGAGTACTTGTTGTTGCAACTGAACATGTTCTCACTGAAGGGCACAATTTACCCTTCAGTACTGATTTTAGTAACTCTTGCTGGGGGTGCAAAGCCAGTAACTTAAGGCTAAAGATTTATTCAAGCTCAAAATTACAGTAGGTGCATACCTAAGTGACAGCAAATGGTCCGTTTGTGGGCAAATTGTGCAGCTTCATGTCAGTTCCCCCAAAATATGCAAATACTCCCATGTAATGTAACAACTACTTCTCTGTATTTACATTCAGTGGCCTGCTTGGATAGAATTAGGCAGCCAGTGCAGATCTGGTAGGAGTAAATAGGTTTACCGGGCACACAAAAACACACCCAAAGAACACCAAAAAAAGAAGCTGACTCGCTATGCACCCTGTCACTATTCACATTACCGCAACGTTAAAGCTTTCGGCACATTAGAATGGACCTGTAAGTGCGTGTGTAATGGAAAGCAAGGAAGCAGAAGTTGGTAACACACCTGTTACAACGTTTCCACTGCAGCAACAATGGCAGGTGCCATAGTGCTTCCAGAAGATCCACATTCACCATTTGTGTGCTTGAGTTCTGTGTCGACGGGGCCATCTGAGTGCAAGATTCTGTTGTACTTAGCACCACCAATTGTTGGGAAGAAACGTTCCTTTTCGATGTATCTGAAAATTCGAACTATTCGCTGACCACTGTTATAGCCTTTGGAAGTTGCCTTCGGACTTGAATGTAAAATACTCGGTTGTCCAACATCTGTTGGGCATGCTTAATGCACAGCTGCTCACGCTGTCAACAAAAAAAAACATTTCAAAGCAGTACAGATTAAGAAAGTTAGCCGTAAAACTGCCTCTGTATAGTGGGGGTACAGGAGTAGACGACCAGCCGACCCCATTCGAAGGCCGCAGTGCTGACAGTTTGGCCAATGATATTCACAAAAGGCCTCGAGATATAACAGTGGCTGACTCACACAAGGGCAACAAACACAACGAACGAAGTCCAAAAGATGCATCAATAGGCACATGATAGAAAGGGCAAAGTAGGTTATGCTGGCCTGACTGTCAGGCTACCGTCTTAACCAGCATACTCGCCTTGTAACTGATGTTACCGAGGCCGGTAAAGAGCCTCTACTTAAGCAAAAATCATAAGAGAAGAAAAGTTGACAGAAGGTTGGGAAATAGTACGCCCGGTTCAATGTAGTTATATTGCAACATCTACCACAAGTCTCCTTCCTTCCCAAATCATGTTAAAACTTTTCAGAAAATTGGAAAACATCTTGTAAGATATGATAGGTGCAAGTGTGTCTGGGTGACTGGGATCGAAGCCTTTTTTTACTTTTACGGATTGAGATAATTTCATTCTCTTCTACTAAGGCTGAGCTTATTAGGAGCAAGAGACTTGGAGGCAACAACCAGAAAGATATGCTCGCATCTTCTATAGTCAACATTGGGTTTCAACACTTTCTTAGTAGGAAACGAAGCACCCTAAGATAGGGCACGCTCTCCCTTTCCCTTCCCTTCTATAGAGAGGTTGCCCTTTTCTCTCCGGGTAGTTCACTCACTCCTTTTCCCATTTTCGAATGAACTTAGTTAGCCACATCTATCAAGATTTAAAAGCAGGTGTAAAATAGGAAATGCTTACTGTTAGAACCAAGTGAAGGGGAGGCCGAAATAACATAGCCCCTCCATAAACCAGGGAAACCAAGTGGAGCAGAGGCTGGAATAACAAATCCGCTCCATAAACCAGGGAAGTATGATTCCTAGTAGCCGATCCAGGAAATGGACACTATGTGTTTAAAAAAGCAGCCCTAGCAACTAATGCAAACTAAATAAAAGCAACAACAACATACCCAGTTGTGTCCCACAAGTGGGGTCTGGGGAGGGTAGATTGTATGCAGACCTTACCGCTACCT
>JAOTQJ010000102.1:11908733-11923387 GCA_025642045.1 Solanum sejunctum
TGTTGGGCGGCTCTACCGCAGCGGTGACCTTGTCGGCCCGCGTATGTGTTTGTATATCTGTTGTTATGGCTATATCTGGTACTGTTGGGTTCACTATTTGCAGGTGGGGTTAGTTAGAAAAATAGAGGAGACTCTGTCGAAATTTTTGTGAAATCCCTTAGTTGTCGTAAGTGGAGATTCAATATAAGTGTTTGTCTCGGTGTCCTATCGGCACCGTTCATGGCCCCTGGGTTGGGTCGTGACAGTAAAGATGAGGGTAGGTGATATCCTAAGTGTTTTTTCAGACTAGGAGCGAGCACTTTGAGTAAGGGCATAGTGTTCGTCAAGGACCTTTGGGAGAATCGTCAAGTCGAAAGTATCTCTCGAGGAGTCGGAGCAAGTATGGAAAAGCAATATCTATACCTCTTTCATTCTATTAAATCTTATGATAATATGTTGTACCTCTTTTTATGATTTCAAGTCTTATGTTTCAGGCCCTATGTCATGTGCATGCATCCATGTTCATGTTGACAGGTTCGTGATGATTTTTGACACTTATGTTGAGATTTTGAAAATGGTGTTTTAAATATATTGTTGTATTCTTGTTGGGGCTGATTTGTTCATGATTACTCTTCTTATATACGTTTCTTCGACTTTTGAGGATGAATGTTCGCAAGGGGGAGATATTGAAATGCCCACACTTTCTTAGGAATGCCCCCATAATCGTAACTCCCTTATATCTTAAATCAGGATATTTAAACACCCCTCCACGTAGCTCGAAAAGACCCTATAATATTTTTTTTTCAATATCTCAAAATTCGTGCAGAATTTCATAAATCGGACTTTATATACTTGTTCAGAGGGCGAAATTGTATGGACAAATGAGTACCTACAATGTATATTTTATCCGTGCCAAGAAAAATAATTTTTGGTAAAACTTTGCAAAAATAGTAACCGTCCACGACGGGTCAGCGACAGGTTCGTGATGCGGACCTGACGCGGACTAGTTCAAAAATTTCTGAAAATTTATTTTTTTACTCCAGGGCAATTGGGTAATAACCTATACCTATATAAATGAAAAATCCTCATTCTTTAACCGTTTTTAGCCCTAAAAACTCACCACAAACCTCTCAATTCCTCTCTAATCTTCATCAAATTCTCTATCCATTCTCAAAGTTTTCAAGAACTCTTGTTGAAATTCAAGAAAACCAAGTCAAGCTCCAAGTCCACCTCAAGATTCAAGAGTCCCAAAACTCATTCGGATCTAACAATTTCCTTCAAGCTTCAAGCCTCCATTTTTAATCTTCATCAAGAACTTCTCTAAAGCTAAAGTATGTAGGTTTTAGTTATTGGAGTCTTCCACCCATGGTGCCCTAACCTCCTTTTTACTTAATTTGCATGATTTAAAATTAATTTTACAAATGGATTTACTAGTATGAATTTGTCTATGAACTATGTTAAAGCTATATGAATTTGTGACTATTTTGCTATGTTTTGAGCTATAAATCTTGGATGTATTGTAAAATTTGATGAGGCGTTTTGATGTTATATTGCTTGAGGGTGTTGCAAGATGTTGATTGATGGTTTCACAATGGATTTATTTGCATGATTTCATCTTTAAATTACTTGATCTTGTACCCCCATTACACACCCGCCAAGTGTTTGATAAAATGTCTAGCTATGGTTTCTTGAGGGATAGAAGGTCCAAAGTATGAGATATGATATGGTTGACTATATGATGATAAAATGAGCTTATATATATGATAAATTCTATATAAAATGTTACATTAGATTATGCCTAATTCGGGGGGACTAAAAACCTGGATAACCTAGAAGGGGGTCTGTACTCATCAACTTAGTGAAGGGTTTGTACTTCTCTACCTAGTGATAGGGCAGCAGCATCACTAACCTAGATAGGGGTTTGTACTCATCAACCTAGTGAAGATTTGTATTTCTCCACCTAGTGATGGGGTGGCATCATCACTAACCTAGATGGGAGTTTGTACTAATCAAGTTAGCGAAAGGTTTGTACTTCTCCATTGATGTGATGGGGCGGCATCATCACCAACCTAGTGAGGGGTTTGTACCTCGCTACCTAAAGTGATAGGGTGGCATCATCGCTAACCTACCAAGGAGTTTGTACTTTGAAAATCTAGCTTGGTCTCTTCTACACATATGATATTCTATATGAGCATGAGTTACTTAAGATGTTTTACTTAAGCATTGATCATACATGTCATATTATTATATTATGCCTATTGCCTATTGTTATGCATTTTGATCCTGTTATTTATCTTTTGTTGCATTGCATCCTATATATTTAGTATATTCAAATGTACTAATGTATATTCTTGCCTACATGATATCACTATGTAGGGATCAAAGCCCAAGTTGATCATCCTCCTCCTCCACGTGGCTAGTTTAGTACTACTCAAGCTAGTTAGTGAGTCCTCTGCTTCGAGGACCTTAGTATATGTTTCTCTTATTATGTATTGAGACACTCTTCTTTATTTTCTATCTTGACTATGAGGGTGAGCCCGGTTGCTTTGTCTTGACCCCTGCTCTTATCTATGTAGTAGAGGTGTTGTTGGACATGTTATGTATCTACGATATGAGCCTTGACTCTTTTGTCTCTTGATTATGATGTTATGCAAGCTTTTTCCCTTAATCCCTTGCCCTTGTTTTCTAAATATTTGCATATTACTTAAGTATTATTCTCTCTCCCTAGTCCCAATTTCTCTTGCTTATATCTCTTATGTTGTGTTACATTACTTCCACGACCAAGGATCTGTAATGATATGCTATGAGGCTTGTCTGTGGTTCCTCTGGGTTGCTATTCGCCATTCATGTCAAGCCCTAGGCTTGGGTTATGACACCCACGTGGCTAGTACAATTTCTCTCAAGCTATTTGGTGAGTCCTCCATTCCGAAGATGATGTTTATGATCTCATGTTATGTTCTAAGACTATCTTTGTTTTACGTATGTATTGACTATGGGTCTTGGCTCTCGCTCTTATCTATGTAGTAGAGGTATTGTTGGACATGTTATGTCTTGAGCCTTGACTCTCTTGTTGTCTTGCTTATGTTATGAAAGTATCCCTTTAGTCCTTTCTCCCTTATTTCTACTCTTACTACGTTATTTAATTGCTTTCATGACCAATGATGTGTAATGATATATTAAGAGGCTTGTTTTGGGTCCTTTTGGGTTATCCATTCACCGTATCATGTCTAGGCCCTAGGCTTGGGTCGTGACACATTTTTTTTTGTCCAAAGCTTCCACATTATAATCATAGGAATTGTTTTGTAAACTGCTTGTATCATAGAAAATGCCTTCTGTCTCCACCATTTAATTACGAGTTGCTGGAATTCCTTCCACACTTATACCTGCACAAGAAGCAAAATGTTACCATAGCCTTTGGGCTATCGAAGCTGGTAGAAATAGAAGGGACAGAGTCTACAGATTGCCACTATCATGGCAATAACACCTAGATGTTGGGTTAATATGCATCATTTTCAGGTTGTTTTCTGTGGCAATTCTTCTTTTTCATACTCTCTATTGGAAAAAATAGATTTTGAATGGAAGCTCTTTAATCCATATATTCCTCATCAAGCTTACCTCATCTCTCTTCTTCCTCATATAATTAAAGGCAGACTTAGTTGAGAAATTGCTAGTGGCCTCAACCATCCACAATCATTTGTTTGCATCTCCATCCTTTAGATCAGGGCTTATATTTTGATTAATATGCTCTGCCATCTCCTGAGAAAGGAATTTCTTCATCATTGTGAAAATCCCATCTTCCATCATTTATAAATTCTCTCACTTTTCATTCTTTCTCCATAGATTTTTCTTCTAGGAAGTATAGAGCTTCATTTTTAGTCCAGTTATCAAACCAAAAATACAAGAGCCATCCTTCAATTGCCATCAAATATTATGCTCAATCTCCTCTCTGACAGCCATCATTTTATTCCAAATCAATGATCTAGTTACCTTTTTAGCAATACATGGGTGATCTTTTTTAGAATATTTGTTGCACATAAACTGACTCCACATAGATGCGTATAAAATCCTAAAGGTCCACCATAATCTAGCCATAAAATCCTTGGAAATGTCATGTAATGACCTGAAACCAAGTCTAGCTTCTATCTGAGCCTAATGCAAATCATCCCAACGAACCAAGTGTTTACCCTTTTCTCCTCCACTTTTCTCCAAGAGAAAGAAGCAAATATCTTGTGTATCTAGATCACCACCTTCTTTGGAGGACCATAACAAAAAGCAAGTAGATAGGTATTAATTTTAGAACATTATTGATCAATATGTATATGCCTCCATATGATAAAAATCTATTCTGCCAACATCTGATTCTCCTTGAAATTTTTCTAACTAGCTCCTCATAATATTTTGCATCTCTCCTCCCATAGAAAACTAGATAACGTAGGCACGTAAATAGAAAGGTGCCCATGTTAATACCTGTAACCTTCTTAATTCTGATTCCAATGGCCAATGTAGTCTTCTCATGTATATAAAAATAACTCTTACTCTTATTAATAAGTTGTCCTGATACCATTTCATATCCACTCAACACCTACATGATCTTGATGATATATTTCTTATCTCCTGATCCAAAGAGTATTGTATCATCTGCATATGAAAGATGATTAATTTGGGGCTTCATTTAGGTATTCCAAATCCAATATACTCCCTGTCAGGAAAACAATCTATTCAGATTTCTTATCAGAACTTTAGCAGCTATAATGAATAAAATAGGAGACATTTGGATTCCCTTGTTTCACTCCTCTTGATAATTTTAAAAAGAAAAATCATAAGGTTATTTATTCACCAAAATTGTATACCAATTATTGCTGATAATTTTTCATACCATGTCAATGATGACCTCTGAAAAATCAACCTTTTTCAAAACTTTAGTTAAAAAGATCCATGAAACCCTGTCATAGGCTTTAGCTATGCCCAATTTAACTACCATATTATGATGTTTATTCTGAAGATTCATCTTTCTAATAATCTCTTATGCTAATAACATATTTTCTGAAATACTTCTACCTTTAACAACACCTAATTGATTAGGAGAGATAATCGTAGAAATGACTTTTGTTATCCTAGTCAATAATACATTAGAGATCACCTTGTTAAGAAAATTGCTCAAACTAATAAGTTTTGGATCAGATAACTATTTCACCATTTTCTTCTTAGGAATGAGCACAAAATTTGTGTGGGTAGCAAATCTAGGGAGTTCCTTCCCACAAAAGAAAGTTTTGACAGGTTAGTAATATCTTCTGCAATAATATTCCAACATTCTTGGAAAAAAGACCTGAAAAACCATCTGGTCCCCCTGCACTATCTCTATTAAGAGCAAAAACAACCGCTTTTACTTTCTCATCCGTGGATAATCTGGTCATTCTCTCATTCTGCTCCTCTGATATCAGTTTTGGAATTCCATTCAACAAACTATAATTCTCTTATCTAACCTTTTGTTGGAATTGTTTCTCAAAATGTCAACAACTTTAGCCCCAATATTCTCTCCAGTATTAATAATGTCCTGTTGTGTAGTCTGAATCTCAAAAATATTTAGCTTTTTCCTTCTATTAACATAAGAGTGAAAAAAACTTAGTATTTATATCCCCATCAGAAAATCATTTCATTCCTGCTTTCTATTTTCAAAATTCCTCCTCAAAGAATAGAAAATCTTTTTAACTCCGCATTCACCTTACTTAATGCTTCTCTATTTTAAGTTGTAGCATTAATTTCAGTTTGCATCTCCTTCACCTTAACTTTTTCTTTCATATTTGCAATTTTCTAGAATAATTCCAGAAGGCATTCCTACTCCATCTTGTTAAAGCAAGCTTAACATTTTTTAGTTTAGCATGAACCATCACAAAAAGATCTCCTATAAAATTCACTCTCCAATGCTCCTTAACTAACTGCTAAAAATTATAATGTTTGGTCCAAAAATTAAAAAATTTGAAAAGTTTTTGAACCATCTCCTCCCTTGTATTGCAGATTACATGCAATGGGACATGATCATAACCTTATCTTATTAGATGATGAGATTCATTAGCAGGAAGTATATTTATAAATTCTTGATTTACGAGGATTCTATCCAACCTTTTAAATATGCATTCCTCCTCAATTCTTTCATTCCACCAAGTAAAGTTACTTCCCTTGAATTTGAGTTCCACTAATGCACACTTCACTTACTGATACAAGGTGCAAATCCTCAGATTCTACATTAGTAAATGGCACTCCACCTTGCTTCTCTCTTCACAAAGGATGACATTAAAATCACCCCTATTATCCACGGTTTGTAATAATTTTTAGCAGTGTATTCAATCGAATCCCACAATTCTAGCCTCTCCAAAAGATTATGCATTGCATTGACTGATATAACCTTGAATTTTATCTTATTATAGGAAAATAAGAAAATAACTTGCTGGACCAAGTCTTCTGTGGGAAGTAAATTCCACTCCTTATTCCAAAATGCCCATATTTTTTAGGAATAACTATAATATGCCTTCTGAAAATCCAACCTCTTTTGATATTGTTCTAACTTTGATGGATCTTGAAAAAGTTCCATGAAAGTTATGAATGAATATTGATGTTGTTTATTAAGATCGATAAGTCTCTCAAAAGCTTTTTAAGTCTTAACAGATCTTATGTTCAAAAATAATATTTTTTCTATCATTATAAATTATCAGTTGATTTTTCTGAACTACTCCTTGTCTTCACTTGTAGTGGCCTAAGAGTGTGACTTTTTTAGCCCCACTTTTCAAGCATTATGTTTGCCTTGGAGATAAATCTCCAGTTTTAGCAATATCAACTATATGCCCATCCATATTGTCATCTTCATCTACTTCTCTCCGTTTATGATTTTCTTCATTGGACTCCTCATATATAACTGGTGGAATTTCAGCAAACTCTTTCTCTTATGTCCAACGGATTCAGCCCAATTTTATCCACATTAGCTTGCTCCTGTGCCCCACTAGTGGTCCCATCCAAAATATTGACAGAGCACAAGCTGTTGTCATTACACTCTGAGTCTCTTTCCATACTAACACCGATTTCACCTATTTGTTTGTTCCCTGGTGAGATCTCCTTAGAGTTGCAACTCCCTTCTATCTCCTTCAATTTGCTTTATTCGAATCACCCTTTTTTGTTCCTCCTTGTGTGTTTTTGCATTCCTTCACCTTCTCTCTCGGTGTAAATTTTATTGTTATACATTCCTCTGTAAATGCTATTTTATTTTGCTCATTCTTGTCCTGTTGCACCCCTTCCTTCACTGACTCAACCTCTCCATTTAGAGCCCCAAATTTATTATTTCTTGCCACTGTATTCATGTCTTTTTGTGTCACTTTGTGGTTCCACACTTTCTTTTGCTTTACTTTAGACTGAGTCAACCCCTTGTTGTTGCCTTTCCCTTCCCCTTGTTCTTTATCTTGCTCCTTCCTCCCTGTATCATGTTGCTTATCCTTTCTTTTATCATTGTCTCTTTACTATCCTTTTCTTTCTTTGTAGGAAATAGCTCCAGATATGACTCAAACTATCGGATTGTGATATTAAATAAAAATATCTAAATCTACTATTGAAATGTATACTACTTTTATTTCGAATTAACAATCTTTTCACTTTAATTTATTTTTGAAAAAAATATTTATACTTTACATATGTAATTTTAAATTAAAATTATTTCACCATAAACAATGGACAAAACTTAATAAGTCAAACAATCTAAATTTAAAATTAGTACCTAAACGCTTGATACAAAATGAAATTGTCAATTTGAAAATACAATGCATAACATAATAATTTAAAGAAGAAAAAATTTATTTTATGAAATTAGAAACTAAAAATAATAATATAATATTAAGAAGAGAGATGGATATATTTTCTTTTATTGAAATGTAAAATACGTAATTGAGTTGGAATTAGTTAATTGGTTGTCTTCGAATATAGAAATTCTTTATATTTAAAGAAAATTTCTATGTGTGAGAGTAAAATAGAGAACGGATTGAAAATAATTATCCTAAAATTACAAAACTCATCCCCTTAACTAGACTAAAGATAATTGTTTTCTTATGACAAAAGAAAAGTAAATTTACAAATCTATCCCTTAACTATGGTTAAAGTTAGTCATTTCCTTGCCAAAATTTAAAAAAACCAAATTTACAAAATGTATCCCCAAAGTATAATTAAAGCCGATCATTTCATTATCAAAAATGAAAATTTGTCCCTTTGTCTCATTTTACATGGCGCAATTTCTTTTTTAGTCTGTTCTTAAAAAAATATCAGCTTACTCTAATTGACAATCATTTAACTTTAAAATTTTCTTTTTACCCTTAATGAAATGATTCCAAGCTACACAAATATTTAAGAATTATTTTACACCACATATTTTAAAAGACTTTTTTTTCCTTACACATCAGATTAAGTCAAAGGATGTCACATAAATTGTAACTGATGGAGTAAATATTTACAAAATCTCTCTCTTAAGACTAGGGTTAAAAATTAAAGGAAAAAGACCCATAAATACCCCTCACCTATAGAAAAAGATTCATAAATACTCATCTTCCACCTTTGTGTCCAAAAATACCCCTAAGGTTTATTTTTAGATTCAAACATACTCTCAACTTGTCATGTGATATTTTCTAATTGGTCATACATATTCATAATAATTCAAACCACCCAAACATTTAAAAATTGCAGATTTTTTTAATTATATTTTTGATTTATTATACTTTTGCTATAAATTATTTTATTGATAAATTCGAAGTATGTAATTTTATTTTATTTTAAAATCTTAAATATTAAATTTTTTTGTGTAGTTAATACATCATGTGTGAACTTTGATAGTTATTACATCACCCAAATATATTGTATCTTTCTATTCCTATTTTTTAGGTAAAACTTCTTATCATCCATACAAATTACATTCCTAAAAGTCAAATCCGTGCGTATATCTTATGTCAATTATAAATAAGAAGAATAAAATTATTAAAATGTTATTATTACCATTAAAATAAATAGTATATCTATTCAAATGATATAAATAAATATTGTACATAAATATGTTATTGTCTTAATATAGAATTTTAAAATAGAAATTCTAATATTTAAGACTTTAAAATAAAATAAAATTACATATTTTGAATTTATCAGCGAGATAATTTACAGCAAAAGTATAATAAATTCAAAACATAATAAAAAAATAAAATAAATAATTTTTAAATGTTTGGATGATTTGAATTATTATAAACACAAATGACCAATTAGAAAATGTCACATGACTTTTTGAAAGAATTAAAGTTGACTAAACTATTTTTGTTAAGTTGAGGATATGTTTGAATTGAAAAATAAATTTTAGGGGTATTTTTGAACCCAAAGATAAAAGAAAAGTATTTATAAACATTTTTTCATATATTAGAGGTATTTAAGAGCTAAAAATTAAATTTTAAAAGTATTTTTAGACCCAAAAGTAAAAGAGGAATATTTTTGAGTAGGAATATTTATGCGTCTTTTCCTAAAATTAAATTAAGCAAATGTCTCTCATCTAAACACTTCCTCTAATGGCCCCTTCCTTAGTTGTTTTTCTTGTACTTCCTCTTGTCTTTTCTCTGACGGGGAGAAGACTTGTTCAAAGTCTTCATCTGTTTAGAGTAATTATCTACTATAAATTAAAAGCCAAAGATTGGAAAAAGGAAATACAGAGACAAAGGAGACAATGGAAATTGAGAAGAGACTCTATGAAGCTGCAGTCAAAGGAGATGTACTAACTTTAAATGAGTTACTTCAACAGGATAGTCTGCTTCTTGATAGACTTACCATAACTTGCTTTACTGAAACTCCTTTACACATAGCAGCAATGAGAGGGCATGTTGAGTTTGTGAAATTCCTTGTTACTCGAAATCCCCTTCTTGCTGCTGAACTTGATTTCCGAAAATCCTCTGCCCTTCACGTTGCTTCAATCAAAGGGTACGTAGAAATTGTTAAGGAGTTGTTGGTAGTGAATTCTGATATGTGTCTAGCTCGTGATTGTGAGGCTAGAAATCCTCTTCATCTTGCAGTAATCAAAGGTCGCGTTGAGGTTATTAAAGAGCTGGTTAAAGCGAGCTATGTTGCTGCTCTGCAGACGACTGATCGCAGTGAAAATGTTCTGCATTTGTGTGTGAAACATAATAATCAATTGGAGGTTCTGAATCTGCTGATGGAAATGATTTCAGATGATAAACTCTTGAATGCGAGAGATGGAGATGGATATAGCATTCTACATTTGGCTGTTGCTGACAAGCAAATTGAGGTAACTTCTTGCCCTTTGCTGTACAAATTTAGTATTTAATCTGAAAGTTGAGAAGAAGAAAACTCAGATGGGTCAAATTTGATTGGGTCATGATCCAGTTTACATGGCTTTAAAAATCAGGTCATAACTGAATTGACCAGACTTGCCCCTCTTTTGTCATTTGCTTTTCCAGCAAAAAAGAATTATTAGCCTAAGCTCATTTAATTTACATCTCAATCTCAAGTTTTGATTTGTTTTTTTTTTCCCTGGATTGCTAGTTTCAATCCGTCACTCTTTTGACCCAATAATCTGATGGGGGGTTGGATAAACTCTAAACTTAGACGTGTTACTTGAAAATGGGTTGATTTTGTTAAAGAAAAATACTATTTAAGTATTTGCTCATAATTTTATGTGTTCAAAGATGAGGAGCTTGATGGGTAGCCCTATGAAAATAGAGTTAATATTTCATGCTGTCATTTGTAGACTGTTAAATATCTGCTAAGGAACAATAAGATTGAGGTGAACCTAAAGGATGACAATGGGAACACAGCACTAGACATTTTAGCAAAAAGCCGGAGAGACCTGAATGATGTACAAATTGGAGATAGTCTCCGCGAAGCTGGAGGTTTACGAGCCAAGGACATGATTTCATCATCCAACACCCAAAATGTTGCCAAATTTTCCAACTCTCAAGTTGCTTTAGCCCAGAAGCATGACATGTCAGGTGATTGGCTATCGAGGAAACGTGATGCAATAATGGTGGTGGCATCGCTTATTGCAACTATGGCATTTCAAGCAGGAATGAACCCTCCAGGAGGTGTCTGGCAAGACGATAATAACTCCCTACAAATGGGACACAAAGCAGGGGAAGCAGTAATGGCATATAGTCATCCAAAATCCTATCGATTCTTTATCCGTGTAAACACCACAGCATTTGTGGCTTCTCTTAGCACAATACTGCTGCTGATAAGTGGATTGCCCTTCAGGAGAAAGCTATTCATGTGGGCTTTGATGGTTATCATGTGGTTGACAGTGACATCAGTAGCACTCACGTATGGCATATCAATATACATCGTAACGCCTAAGAAGGATAGAGAACAGCTTGGTCATGTTATTGAAGTTGCTGTTACAGTGTGGTGCTCAGTTATGGCATTACTTTTGCTTGGAAACACTGTTCGTTTGTTCTATAAATGGATGATGAGAAAGAAGCAACAATCAGGAAAATTCGAGACAAGAAAATGTGCGAATTTGGTCCATGTCAATGTTTCAACTAGCTAGGCTATGCGTACCAACAAAGACCAAAGCTAGACAAAATAGTCTGTATGATTATTATTATAATAATAAAACTAATTAGATGAAGTAATTATCATATCTATCTACTATCTAGTCCAGCTCTTATTTTCTTTTTTGTGGGTTGAGCAGTATCAGACAAAACATAAGAAACAACGGTTCAATCGTGCATAGTATGTCTCCATCGTGTCTTTCAATGCCACTTCAACTCGTCATTCAAGAATGTTGACTCTGCTATTCAAAATTCTAAGTCATACTTTGCATAGATACCTTCCTATATACCTTGGATCGAGTTTAACTAATATTTACCAATAGATAAGGTGTTTTTTTTTTTGACATGGTCGATCATTTAAAGCCTATTATAGGTAACTCTCCAAATATATTTGCACTTCTTTTAACTTTTGAGTTATAAATAAGAAATGGAGATCTTATCCATTTTCCTCAACTTCTTGTTTATAAAGATATATGTCATGGTTAAAAGGAAATGATTGAAAATTAATTAATTAAGTTCTAACCATGCATAGTCAGAAGACTTCTACAATTTATATTGATTATTCCTGAATAACGAGTATCCACTGGCAGTGGATACTTTTTTTACGCTGTCATGCCTAATTCTAAGGCTCACTAAAGGTTTAATAAGGTGTTTGAGAGGCAGCTCGACCACAGATACGAGCTATAGTTTTATAGGGTCTTGAAAAATGGTTTAGATTACTGTTGAATTATACTTAAAATCATTCATGAGTGTCTGCTTTGCAGTGCAGTATTACATGTAATTGTGATCGCTCATTGTTTCTCATGATATGTTAATGGTTGAAAAGTGAATCTCATTGTTGGGAAGTCAAGAGAAGTTGTTCATAATGGAGAAATTGACATTTATTTTAAGAAAAATTTGCGTAAGTATTATGCTCAAGTATTTTCAAATATTTCCTACCATTTTCATAAATTTCTAAAATTTCTATTTTTCTATTTATGCCCGATTCATTTCTTCACACAGCTTCATTGTTTTTTCAACTTCATCTTTATTTCTTTTTCTTCCAACTTCTTTGCGTTCTTTTTAAACTAAAACCTGAAATTTCTTTACTTTTCATCAAATTCTTGTCTGTCTGCCTGCAAATTTTCACTTATGATTCAACTAATTTGAACTAAAAAGAAGCAGAAGTCATGGGAGAAAGGAGAGTTTTAAACCAGTTTTAAATCAAGCTTCTTTACGTTCTTTGTTTTTTTCATCCATTCTTTGTTTGATTCATTATGAAAATATAGTGATTTTTGTGAATTTTGTTGCAACGAAAATTATGCACGTGAGGTGTTTGATAAAATACTTAGCTGAAAATACAACATGATTTAATGCATTAGATAACTTATATAAAAATTGTATAACCAAGAATCATGCAAAAAATAACATTTCATGTTTTAAGATACTCTGCATTGAATACAAATAAGTTTTCACAAAAATGAATCAAGATATACGATACACCACATGTTTGATTCAATTTATCAAATAACTTATATAGGTTTTTATAACAATGAATCATATAATATGATTCATTGCAATAAAATAGTTTAATACATGGCTAATTCAGCGCATCAGATATTGATTACAATAAATCATGACTTATGAATCATCATATGAATGACAGTGTATCCGTATAACTTATATAGGTTTGTATAACAATGGATCATATAATATGATTTATTGCAATATAATAGTCAACAGATGTCTGATTTACTACATCAGATATTGATTATAATGAATTATGACTTATGAATTATGTACGGCGCCAATGTATCTGCATACATGACAGTATATCCTCATAATTGACATTTTAGGGTATTTTTGAAAAAGATTGAGGTAAATTAAAATTTCTTGAATTCAATATGAGTTTTACATAAGTTATCCTTATTTTAATTTACCGAGGCTTGTCAAGGCAAGAAAACAAAAAGGAGAATTGCTTATTATACATCTATAAATACCTTTTATCAGCTAAAAAGAATCAACAAAAATTAAACTTCTTTGGTTTAAATAAATGAAATCACATTCACAATCTTTCTCCCTCCATTCGACAAATGATCCAACATCTTAATTGAATCCCAAGATCAGTTATTTGCCTACGGAAGAGTGTAAAACCATCTAACATAACTTTTCAGAGTTCAAATTTATATAGCCAATCTCAATTTGATTGAAATTACGGCATTGTAGTTCTTGGTGCTAGTTTAGACTTCAATTCCAAAATTCCGTTAAGATCAATTCCATACTAATGACTGACAGTGGATGCTAGTTATTCTCTTTATTATTCTACCCAAATCATGAGCTTGTATACCAAAAATACAAAACATTCTCCTTTCTTGGGTTTTCCTTTCCTTAGTTATGAGTATTTTATTTCTTCAACATCATTGAAGCAATGATTAGCTTCATATATAAACACTAGGGAAACGCCCGTGTCATCACGGACTCAATGTATGAAAATTATTTTCACTATCATATGATATATGATGGATAATAGTTTAGATGCATCACTAAAATAAGTAGAATATTTGTCTACCTGTGAAGATATAATCTATATCTATATCATATCATATTATATTATATTATAATATAAGTAGGAACCTCCTATCTTCAAAGTTGGATTGCCATTTTGCCCCTTCAATAAATCAAAATCTAATTATATATTAATATTTTAATTACATAATGATAAAGTTTGGAGTAATAGCTGCAATTAATCTTTCCAGTTATGGCATTCAATAAGTTATGTTAGTTGAAGCAAATGTAAAAACTAATGTAACAAACTAATGATGTTTTTGAAGGAGTGACAGTTAAAAAAAAATCATACGCCGTTTCTTTTGTGTGAAAAATGAAGTGCTAATCTTTTGAAATGGATTGTTTCTTTCTGTCTTTTTCTCATGATATGATTTCTCTTAATTGTTTGTGTTTTCCAATCTAGCTCAAGTATGCGTGTATATATAACATAAAGTTGAATAACCATTTTACCGTATTGAGTTAAATACTAACACACATCTAATAATATTAACAACAACAACAACAACAACATACCCCAGTGCCTCAAAAGGCTCCCGCTCATTGCGGGGTGAGGGGGGGTCAGAT
>JAOTQJ010000102.1:11923487-11952320 GCA_025642045.1 Solanum sejunctum
GACTGACTATATGCAGGTTGTGGTTGGAGTGTCAAGGGTACCAGTATTCTATATACTTAATTTTGTGTTTATTAGTCTACTTGCCGCGTGGTTTTTGGTACTCACCCCTTGTTTCTACACTCGTATAGGTGGTGAACTCGGGCAGTGAGAAGTATTTTCTTATACGTCGAGGATTCTCCGGAGACTAAGAGAGGTAGCTGTTGACATCTGGCTAACTCTCTTGTTCCTATTTCTTCTGTACTTGTTCTAAGCAGTTGGACTTGTATTTCTTGATTTTTCTGTATTTCTAGTGGCTTGTACGCGTGACAACCAGTCCTTGGGTGGGAATTTAAGTGTATGAAAATTCTCAATTTAATAGTTATTTTAATTAAAATACTTCCGCACAGTATGAGATAAGGCTGACTTGTTCTGGTGAGATCGAGCAAGTGCCATCACGCCAAATTTTTAGGTCGTGACAGATTATTCTTAAATTTCATAGACATTGCTCATGTTTTACTAGCATACTTTAAATGAAATGCTTATCATGTTTTCTAACTTAGTCAATTGCATATCATGCTATATTGAATGTCCGAAGCCCATGCTGCTTAGTATTCTATTCACTCGAGATATACCAAAATATATAGAGAATTTAGAGAGGCGTCTTGGTGGAACAGTATGAGAAAGTACATAACAAGGTTTATGGCTAAATATTCTAAAAAAATTGTCAACAAGTGAAAGTTGAGCATCAAATATCAAGAGGCTTAGCTCAAGATATTAAAATCCCACCTTAAAAGTGGGAGGATGTGAACTGGATTTTATAATAGGATTGCCTCATACCCATGTGAAACATGATTCAATTTGGGTGGTGATAGACCGAATGACCAAGTCAGTGTATTTTCTACTTGTTAAGAATTCTTACTTCATCGATGATTATGCAAAGATGTGCGTTTGAGGATTAGTAAAGTTTTATGGTGTTCCCTTGTCCATTATTTTGAATTGTGGTAATTAATTCGTCTCACAGTTTTAGAAATCCGTTCAAAAGGATCTTGGTACAAGGGTCAACTTAAGCACCAATTTTCACCCTCCAAGAGGTGGTCAAGCCAAAAGAACAATTCAAAATTTAGAGAATATGTCAAGGGCATATGTAATTGACTTCAAGAGAAATTTGGATGATCATCTACCGTTGATTTGAGTTGTTATAACAGTAGTTATCATTCTAGCATCCAAATGGCTTCTTTTGCGGCTTTATATGGTATGAGATGTAGGTTTCTCTTTGGGTAGTTTGTAGTAGGTGAGGCCGCTTTGATAGGACCCTAGTTGGTGCTTGAGGCTTTGAATTTTCATATCCAATAATTCAAAATTTAATTAAATAAGGAAGTAATTTGAAGTAGAAAAGTTTAACAATAAAGTTTTACCCGAAATATAAAAGAGGGAAAGTCGTGTAATATTAATCTTAATCACAAAATAAGTAACTCATATATTATAGACTAATATCATAGCAGACGTATTGTGTGCCTCTTTCTAATTAAATATTTCTCTATACAAAATCTTTATCGTCAAATTGGTTTACCGGGTATGTAAGGTGCCAATGTTCTACATTCATGCATAAACAAAGACGATAATATGGTGTTGCATGTTCAAACTCCATCAAGAATTAGAAATTAGAATTTACTATTAGAATCATTTTCTATTTCAAAAATATTAAATTAGTACTAGTTGATAGAAAAAACACTCTCTATATATCTCTCTTCTTTTGCTGTGTCATTGAGGGAACCGTGTATTCACAAATCAATTTTGAACATGGACATTGACTTGCATATAGTTTAATTGGATCATATCAACTTTCATTTTTCATATTGATTTTACAATGAAAAAGAAAATTCAAAACAAACTAATATCTTGTTATGCAGATAAACAAGTCAGTCTTTAAAAAGTCGTCCACGAAAATTCTTGTTAGCTTCGAGCAATAATTGTCAACTGTTGTACTAACAGAAAATGTTATTTTGTTTTTGTTTAAGAAAAGATTATTTATTGACCATAAAAATAAGATTAGATTAGGCCAAAACATTGTGAATAGTCTCATAATTTAAACTAGTCTAAAATTTGATGGAAGACTTATCCAACGATGACTTAAGAACAAAATATGAGCAACTATAAGATTAACCAATTCTGTTTGTTAAAAAGTATGTAATAGAGGGAAGATGGATACTGAGAAGAGACTCTATGAAGCTGCAGTTGAAGGCGATGTTAGAGCTTTACAAGAATTACTTCAACGAGATGCTTTGATTCTTGATAGACTTACTTTAACTTGCTTCAGTGAAACACCTTTGCACATAGCAACACTGCGTGGGCATGTCGAGTTTGTGAGGTTAATTCTGGCTCAAAATCCTCCCCTTGCTGCTGAATTGGATTCACGAAAGTCATCTGCTCTTCACATAGCTTCAGCCAAAGGGCACCTGCATACCGTCAAGATGTTGCTGTTGGTAAATCCTGAATTGTGCCTGGCTCGTGATCGTGATGGTGGAAATCCTCTCCATCTCGCAGCCATCAACGGTCGAGTTGAAGTCGTCAAAGAACTGGTACATGTCAGGCCACGTGCAGCTCTAGGAACGATGATCAATGGAGAAAACATCTTCCATTTGTGCGTGAAGCATAATCAGCTGGAGGTTCTGAAGGTGCTAATGGAGATTGGATGGGACCATGAGTTGTTGAATGCGAAGGATGGTGAAGGACACAACATTCTGCATTTGGCTGTGGCTGATAAGCAAATTGAGGTATGTGACTTTGTTCCGTAGAAAAGAAATCGATTTCATTTTCTTATGAGCAGAGTGGCAACTAAACCATTTAACAATCTTGCAGACTGTCAACTACTTGCTAAAGACACATTATATTGATGTGAATGCAATGGATGCAAATGGGAATACAGCATTAGATATTTTAGCACAGAGTGGGAGGGCCATGAATGATCTATCGATTGGAGAGTGTCTTAGAGAAGCTGGAGGTTTAAAGGCAAAGGATATTTCAGTGTCCATCATTCAAAATACTACCAAAAGTCCCAATCATGACTCTAGCGGAAATAACCATTCTCCAGTATCTTTGGCACCAGCATATTTAGGGGGAGATCAGGCCGAAAAGCCCCCATCAAAAGGCGATTGGCTTTCCAAGAAACGCGAGACAATAATGGTGGTGGCCTCACTTATTGCAACCATGGCATTCCAAGCTGGAGTGAACCCTCCAGGAGGTGTTTGGGAAGAAGCCAAATTGAATGACCAGGAAATAGTCTTACATAAAGCAGGGGAAGCAGTAATGGCTTATAATCATGCCAGACCATATCGATATTTCTTTCGTGCCAACACCATTTCCTTTGTCTCTTCTCTCAGCACAATCTTGCTGCTCATAAGTGGATTGCCCTTCAGGTGCAGGCTTTTCATGTGGGGTTTGATGGTTATCATGTGGTTGACAATCACCTCAGTAGCACTCACTTATGGCATATCGATTTACATCCTCACACCTACAAAAGACAGTGAACCACTTGGTCAGATCTTTGAAATTGGAATCATGGTATGGTGTGGCTTAATGACACTACTTCTAGTCGGTAACACAATACGCTTGTTGCGTATATGGCAGAAAAAGAAACAGGAAATAAGATCAGCAGCTGTACAAAAGGTTGTAAATTCAATTCATGTCAATGTTTGATCTGTTGCATACATAAAATAGGAATCAGCCATTACAAGAAACATTCATGACTGCTTCGAGAATCTAATTTCATTATCATTTGTTAGAGTTATGGTCGTGTGATATAGCAGGTTAGTAGGATTAGTCGTGTCTTTATGTCATGTGTTGTCATTAGCTATCTTATATTTGTTACTTTTATCGTATTTACACATTATTACTTGTTCTTCATTATTAGTCGTTTTTTTTTCTTTTCTTTTCCTTATTTTCATATCTAATATCGTCTACTTATGGGGCTTGATTTTTGAGACGAGGGTTTTACAGAAACAAACTCTCTATCTTTATATGGTAGTGATAAGGTGTGCATACTTCTTACCCTCCCCAGACCCTATTTGAGGGATTCCACTGAGTATGTTGTAATTATATAAAGCATAGACAAGTCCAAGCAAAATATATTGGTATCCTTTTGCAGTTTTCACCATGATTATCTTTCGATTTGGGAAAATAAATAGCTAATCAAACAGATTCCTAGCTTCTAAAATGGCTTGCGTCAATGTGCATATGCTTTATACATTTACTTTGATACATGGTCTATTGGGATAATAATTCAAGAAGTTCTCTTAGGTTTTACTAGACATTTATTGTTCAAAATAACAAGAATGCAACGAGAAAATATACATAAATCAGTAGTACACGTAATAACACGACTGAGAAATTTCTCTGCATTAAACCTTCACCTCTTCCCAACCAACAAGGGAAAATTTTCTGAATATGGATGAAAAGAATAGACGACAAAGCAGCATTGAAAAAGATCTACAAATATGGATGTTTATCCTAAAATTTGTACAATTGAATTTGTATGACGTCAAAAGCACACATCTGAATCTAACTCATTTTAAGTATGTTTATTAGCGATTTAAATATTTACTTCATGTTACAAAATAAAGTGATTTGAACAAAATAAACACATTAAAAGCATAAGAAAAATATAGAACTGAATGATTTAGTATGTTTGCAAGTATGCAATGGTGTATGCAAAACTTTTAGGAAACGGTGTCGATATTTATAGATGGAAAGATAAAAGTTTAATTAACACGTTAATAAGTAACTTTTGTAAAATAATGACACCTCGTTATACATATATATTTCTAATATGGTAGAAAAGATTACTTCAACATGTTAGCTTAATGCAATTACAAATTCATAGGGTATATTAGACTTTTCGTTATATTTAGTCATACGTGTCTATTATCCAGTGGTCTAAATAGACACGTAGCACACTTTTGTCCAACCTTAGTATTTTAATTAAGGACAATTTTACTATTTCAATATGCATCCTTACATGTCTAAGATAGCCATTGCCACGGCAATATGGCAGTCGGACTGTATGGGATCTTTATATGTACGAAAAGTAAAACAATGTTTTTTTTCATTTTTGGGTCAATATGCAAACTATGGCCAACAATAATGCCACAGCATGTACTCAATGCCCCTGGCATAATTAATATATATAACCCACCTTATTTATCAAAAAAAATGATAGCCATTGCCACGTGTAGTTCTTGCCATTTGTAATGAAAAGGCAATTTAATCATTCAATTTTACATCACTGCCTCTCTCTCTCTTTCTACAGCTATAACATTATTTCCATTCAATTCTCTCCCTGCATATTGGGGTGCAAGGTATAATTGAATTTCTTTTTTTTAATTTTTATATATATTTCTTTGTCAATGTATTGTGTAAATGCTTTTGTTCTCTTTTTTGGACTTGGCAATGAGCAGATTAGTGGATTGCCCTTCAACAAGTGACCAATAATGCCTTTTCAATTGTAAATGCACTATTATTGACCGGCCCTCACAGAATTACATTCTATAATCAAGAAGACCCACCAATTGAGAGTATGTGTGGTTTCTGATATTTGTCCTGTTCAAGGACATGAGTTTGTTTATGATGTTTACACGTTGCTGTATCTTTTTAGAATGGAGTGATGTACAATTTTGACAATGATATATGGCACTGTCACTCATTTCGTGGACAATGTTACAACTTCACTTTGTACTGTTATGCAATCCTTCTCTTCTATCGTTGGGTTCTTGTGATGTTAATACGTAAAGTTTGCTTTCTAGGAACCGGCAATCAACACCTTCAAAGAAGTGGAAGCATTTTTGAGTGCAAATCCAACAAAAAGTCACCATCATAATTGAGGATTATGTGCATTCGTCTAACAAGGGTTCCCTGTTTCTAAGATGCCAAAAAGGGATGATGATTGGCCCACTGTGAATGATGTGGTTAAAAAGAATTATCGTTTGTTAGTTTTGACTTCTGAGTCTTCCAAGGAAGCTGCGGTAGGAATTGGATCTATACTCTATCAAAGACGAGAACAGTATTTGAAGCTGTTTTATATATGGCATCTTTCTGATGATGATGAACTCAGAAAGTCTATTTTTATATTTGAAATTGTTGAAAATAGACAAACATTCTGAAAGCTTTTCATGAATACATCTTCCATGTCTGCATCTGTGTCATTTGTAGATTAGATTATGTGAGACGTTTTTCATTTTAACACTGTAAAACAGAGTATTAAAGTGATTTAATTTAAAATTCATGATTTCTAAGGCCATTAGCTGCTTTATTCCACTTTGAACCTAAACTTATTTTTTCCCTGTTGCAAGTACTAACACTAAAAAGCAATCAAAATATAGCATTATGTAAATATTATATAATAAAAATATCTAATATGTAGCCACAGTGGGATGGTTGGGTCAGTCGGTTTTTAAAAATTATATCATCCCAATTTTTCGGATATTTTATAATATATAACTAAAATTAAAATTTTTAAACCATTTTAAACATATTGATTTCTCTTCGGTATCGGTACGGTTCGATTAATTTTTTGAGTTGTCTTTATTTTTTAAAGTATCACTTCATCTAAGTAAACTATTATTAGAATATGTTTTTGTAAATATATTTTTAAAAAAAAACACTTTAATTCGCCAAGAAGTCAAAAATTTCTTGTCATATTATTTGATCTAAAACTTTAATATAGAAATATTTTCAAAAATATTATCATATTCTTTTGATAATATATTTTTGAAAAATACTTTAATTCACCAAAAGGTCAAAAATCTTCTTGCCATATAGTTTGATCTAAAACTTTAATATAGAAATATTTCCATAGATATTATCATATTTCTTTTGATAGAGTTTCTATTACAGCATCTTTTAATTTTAAACCTACTTAATTAAAGACAAATTAAAGAGCAAAGACTCAAAATCTTCCAATCAGTAGAGGCCTAGGAACAAGGTTATATTTATATTTGAAAGATTTCGTAAAATATTTATATATGAATTTAACATGTTGATATATAAAATCTATATATATTATGAAGGAGAGTAGTCTTGCATGTGGTTAAGCCAAGTGGCAAGCCACTTGGCAATTTTAAGTCAACAAAATTAATAAATATGACAATAAAATCTTTTAATTAAGAAATTAAAAATAATTGAATCAGCAAATATATTAAACTTCTAAAAATAAAAGAAGAAAAAAGAAACAAAAGAGAAATAGAGAAAAATTATTTAAACTACTATATATATAAATGATAAAAATCATAATGTAATTTTAAATTAAATATTACCATGTATATACATAATGAAACATATTTGCCACACTAGGATGAATGGAATACTTAGGACAATGAGCTTCTTCCAATATCAATATAACACCCCACATCTTACAATACTAGTACTATACAAATAAAACATGATATGATTTGGTCAAATTAGCGTCCATTTTTAAAAATGCTTGAATCTCAAAATAGAAGGCAATATATATGTCTAACACTGAAGAGGGTCGAGTGTAAATAATTTTTATGTTAAATTTAGGAGATCACGCCCCTAAACAAAGTGAGAGAATTGAGGTGCTTGTAGGACTTAGGAAGCTAGCAGGTTAGTTACCTACTTGCTTAGCTTAAATTGCTAGCTAAACGGAGACGAGGACCGACGTCGAATTTGTCCAAGTCCGATTATGAATAAAGTTTGTGTTAAGGGTGTAACTTTAGCCCATGTTTTAGCATCATAAATGGACTATATTTTCATCCCAAGAAGGATATTAAAAGAGCCCAAAGGCATCATAATTTCTTTAATAATTTAGGCATAAACTAACTAAGAGAAAGGGAAAAAATAGGCAGCCAAGGCCCATTAGTTTGCAGCCCAATAAGGCCCAAGTAAAAGGGGCAAAATGGTACCTTACCAAATTGATAAAATAAGGCTTAAAAGGTAAAAGAAAGTCGGCCAAAGTAATCCTTCAAAAGGGGTTACAAGCAGCAAATTTAATTCATTCTTATACTTGAAAAATTTCAGCTTTCACAAAGCTTCTTTGTTCTTCTTTCTTCACTTTGTAAAGTAGCCAAAAGAAGCTGTTAGGGTTCTTAAGGAATCCCTCAACCTTAAAGGTAAAGGTAAGTGATTATAGTTGTGTGTTTAGTAAGGTTTTTTCATGAAAAACAAGAAACTATGTCGGTTAGGTATGTGCTGAAAATTTTGGACAACATGTGTCCTAAAGATTGTTGTGAACTTTTCGTGTTATTTAAGAGGATTTTCTCTTCTTGGTTGGATGGATTATGAAGTAAGACTTATGTTATTAATAAGGTATATCTTGTTAGTGATGTAACTAAGCTACTGCACTACTTTTACAGTCTGCGAAAGTGAGTTCTTATAGGATATCATAATTATACTCTTAATACGAACTTGTGGGCTGATGGATAGAAGGCTATTGACTCACGACTTTCATGACTACTTTGGTACTATTATAAGACTATTTTAGGACTATTTCTATGTATATATGAGTTGAGGACAGTTTGGGTAAAGTTGAAATAGGTTCAGGATTGTCGACGTCAAAATGTGGCGAAGGAACGTAACGTTATGCCACCTATTTGTATGTTGAGTAGAATTATTATATGTTGTGCTTTGTGACTGTTGTAAGACTGTTGTAGCATTAAGCCAAGCTGCACATGATATGCGTATGAGAATTTCTATTAGAAAATATGATTAGGGGTAGAAAGGTTGAAAGAATACGCTAGAGTTTATAATTATACGCTTGCTGCCCGTATGTTATTTTTTTATGAGATTGGGCTGCCAAAATGTATCTATTGGCTGTTAATGCTAGTTTTATCACCTAATATGTTATAGATAAATATTTAGAGGAATGAAAAGTTATCTAGAGGTAATTGCGAGGTCATACAGCGAGGTACGTAAGGCTACTTAAGTCCATATTATTTGGCATGAAACATAGATCCCTCCTTGGTACATAAAAGCACTTACCAACTCCGACATAACTATTAACCATGTATCCACTCTTCACATGTTCATATGCTCCCATACAGAGTCACCTTCAAATCTACATACATACGTGGATATGAAGTTACATGAGTTCTTATTGCTAAATAAAGTTCACGAGTTGTTTCATCTCATACGTAGTTCATTATTTGTGTAACATACTCTTTTCTTTGTCATCTTGTCTTGTATGATTATCTATATGTCATGTGCTACATCTACAGTCCTACAGCTCATATATTGTGACCACCAAATGAATCATCTCAAAGGTAATTGAAAGGTAAAGTATATTGTTTATTGATGGGTGATAACCCAAAGGGTAGAAGAATCACCTAGTCAGGGTCGATCCTATCACGGGGGAAGGGGGGAGGGGGGTAGCCCAAGGGGTTAAACGAAAAGCCTAGCCAGGGCCGATTCTGATATAGATTTACCACTGATTAGCTGGTCATTTATATTACTTGCTGTGCACATATTATAAAGTAAAGGTAAAGTAATAAAAAGAACATAAAGTACATGATCCCACAATATAACTAAGGGTGGTCTCTTTATCCTACACCAGTGCATAGTTTCATTTGAGTTGTTACTTCATATATAGTGTTTCCTGCCTTATATATTCAGTACATTATCTCGTACTAATATCCCTTACAGGGGATCTACATTTCATGCTACAGGTACATGTATTAGTAGATCTCCCCAGTTAGAGTACAGGATATCCAGCTGCTGTTATCAAGCTCCAAGTTGCTTCGAAGTTTTGTATGTCTAGAGCTTATATTTTTGTGTTTTATAGTTAGCTGAGGCAGGGCCTGCCCCGACCCTTATCAGATACTTTTTCTTACCTAGAGGCTTTGTAGACTATGTAAATTAAAGTGTAGTCATGTCTCGTACTTTAGACAACTTGGCCCTAATGGCCTAGCCATATGCATTTTCCTTTTGCTTGTTATCACTGTTTATTTTCTTAAAGGCATGTCAAATATAAAAATCTCTTATAATATATATAGAAAGCGCATGGATATACGTTCATTCTTTCGAGCCTTATCGGCAACGAGTGCTAGTCCGCCCTAACGGGACTTTGGGCGTGACAATCAAGCGAACCCAATCACCTACCTTAGGTACGAAAATGTGCCCATTAATCCTTAACACTCCCTTAGAATCAAGAGAAGCTGACTTAGCTTCACCTCTCAACACTTTGTCCCGAATCACACATAATTTAACATCATCAAACTGGTGAGCATGAATCTGATCCATCAACATAGACCTAGCCTCAATGAAGGCCAACACACTATGAGGTGGGGAGTTGTTAATTCTGACCAACTGTCTAGATAAAGACTGAATCTCCAAAGCTAAAGGTCTCTCCTAAGCCCTAAGAAATGCCAATCTACCTCTGCTAGAAGCCTTCCGGCTCAAAGTATCAGCTACTACATTAGCCTTGCCAGGGTGTTAAAGAGTAGAGATATCATAGTATTTTAATAACTCTAACCATGTACGCTGCCTCATGTTCAAATTAGGCTAAGAGAAAATATATTTAAGGCTCCGATGATCGGTGTAGATTTCACAATGCACCCTATAAAGATAGTGCCTTCACAACTTCAATACGTATACTACTGCAGCCAACTCAAGATCATGGGTAGGGTAATTTCTCTCCTGAACCTTCAATTGTCGTAAAGCATAGGCTATAACACTCCCCTTTTGCATCATCTCTCCACCTAAGCCTACACTAGAAGTGTCACAGTAGACCACGAAGGGCACGCCCTCTTCAGGTAAGGCTAGGATAGGAGCTGATGTCAATATCTCTTTAAACTTTTTGAAGCTTGCCTTGCACTCATCAAACCATGAAAATGTTACATCCATTTGAGTAAGCCTGGTCATAGGGGTTGCGATAGAGGAGAACCCTTGAACAAATTGATGGTAATAGCCTGCTAGTCCAAGAAAACTATTAATTTCAATTACTGAAGTGGGTCTTACCCAATCACGAACTACTGCAATCTTGGCTGGGTCAACCATAATGCCATCCTTAGTCACCACATGACCTAAGAAAGCTACAAATTCAAGACAAAATTCACACTTAGAGAACTTAGCATAATGTTTCTCTTCACGTAACATTTGGAGCACGGTTCGCAAGTGAGGACATGGTTTGCCTCACTCTTAGAGTATACTAGGATGTCATCGATGAACACAATCAAAAATGAGTCCAAATAGGGTTTAAACATTTGATTCATCCATTTCATAAAAGTGGCGAGGGCATTAGTCAACCGAAATAACATAACTACAAACTCATAGTGTCCATATCGAGTCTTGAAAGTATTCTTTAGGATGTCTGACTCCCAAACCATCAATTGATGATACCCCGACCTTAAATCGATCTTAGAGAAAACTGAAGCACCCTGAAGCTAATCAAACAAGTATCTACATGAGGTAAATGGTGCTTCTTCTTGATGGTTACTTTGTTCAACTGACGATAGTCAATAGACATTCTCATAGTACCATCCTTCTTCTTTACGAACAACACCGATGCACCCAAAGGCGACACACTAGGCCTAATGAACCCTTTCATTAAAAGATCTTCTGACTACTTCTTCAATTCCTCTAACTCTGCCGAAGCCATCCGGTAAGGGGAAATAGAAATGGGCTTGGTGCCCAGTTCCATATCAATAGGAAAGTTGATATTACCTTCGGGTTACTCGTTAAGTTAGTAGGAAACACATCCATAAACTCTCTCACTAACCTCTTGGTCTCTAAGGAAGGTGACTATCAAAATATCACGTATGTGAGCCGAATAAGACAAATATATATGTTTCATTATGCGTTGTGCATGAATATAAGAAATCACCCCCTTAGGATAAGAGCTAAGAGCACCTGACCACACTAACTTAGGTAAACCCTGACAAGCAAAGGTCACAGTCTTAGCATAGCAATTAAGGATTGTATGATAAGAAGATAACCAATCCATTCCCAAAATAATATCAAAGTCAATCACGTCTAGGAGAATCAAATAAGTCTGGGTCTTTCTACCTGAGATTACTACTACACAATCTCGATATACCCGATCCACCACTAAGGACCCTAGTGGAAAAGAAGCGGGAGCATGCTTGGGGCAATCCTGGTCCTTATGACAAAACTCATCACATACGTAACAACCTCTAGTCCTACTAGTATTATCTGCACCTCAAATGGCTGCATGAATTAGCCTCCCCTAAGCACCCTATGTTTGAGGATTTCCATCTCAGGGTGTATGACTTCCAAACTAACCCTGACGACGGGACCTCTTACTATCACCCTGTCGTGCGTGCCTTTTGCCTTCTATCATCCTGGCATGATTGATAATACTTTCAAAAGAACCACCAAATAACACAAGAAATGCAGTAGCCTCTTGGAAATGGCTTGCTAATCCCTTTACGAATCGATGAATTCGTCAAACTCTATGGGAATACTAGACATGGCATAGCGGGATAGCTTATGGAATCATGTTTCATATTGGGACACAGTCATAGAACCCTGCTCCAACCTATCAAACTCATCACGATGCCTATCCTAAAGACTATAGGGTATAAATCTCTCAAGAAAGATTTCAGTGAACTACTCCCAACTCATTGCTGGAGCATCGATAGACCTTGCATCCTGACTAACCTTCACCATTCTTTGTCCATGCTATGAACTGATAGATGTATAGGCTACCCCATGGGCCTCCAGATTACCCAAATTGAACATTCTATCTTGATACTATGTTAGAAAGTCATGTGACCCATCCTCGACTATACCATTAAATTTGGGTGGAACCAATCTTATAAATCTTTCAAAGCTTTTCTGCTCAAACAAGAACATAGCAGCACTAGCAGAAACTAACGAGGCTAAAAACCTTGGAGGTACAACAGAAGGCATTCAAAATGGACTCGGGGTCTGGAATCCCATACTAGATGCTTGAGCTAGCTGTGAAGGACTAACAAGTATAGTAGAAACTGCGGTACCTTGAAGATTACTAGTAATAGCGGTACCCTCTAACCTTGCCAATAATCTAGTCAATAGCTCCTATAATACTGGTGTACCCTCAGAGGTTGTAGGAGGCTGAACTGGATCCTCAGCCTGCTACTCATAGATTGGGTCAACAATTGGTTCAAGTGAAGTCCCTATGGTTTGACCTCGAAGATAAAATACATTTAAAATAGAAAAACTCCATAGATAAAACCATATTCTAGAAGCTAGTGTCACGAGTGTAAAGCGCATCTAAATACATAAGTTTTGAGGAAATAAGTATATCTCAGTCTTCGAATAGAGATAAAGACTTAATTACTAAGATAGAATCCAATGGTAAATTGAAGCTCTGAGTCTCACCACTAGATTTGTATGAACTGACTGCATAAGCAAATTAACTACTACGTGAGTAATTTTGACGAGAATCTACGGGGGAGAAAGAAGTAGGGGTGAGTATACATAATATGTGTCCAGTAAGTTTAACCGACTGAGACTCATAAATTGAATAAACTATAGAATAATTTAGGAATGCTTACACCTGCAACAGAAAAACTAGTCTGGCATCGGTGTTGCCAATTTATATAGAACAATGCAAATAAAGTAAATATATAATTTCAATTAAGCCAATCCAAAATTACAATAAGAAATGCAAATGATATGGTATGCAATGCAATGCAATATGGAATAAAGACTATTGCACAACCTGCCATATATAATCTCAATATATCAACTACCTTGCCACCTAACTCGTGGTCAATGACTCATGATAATAATGTCCCTATATCAACTATCTTGCCACCAAAGTGAGCGTGATCAAGGACTCATAATACGAATCATAATGTATCAACTACCTTGACACCTTTGTGAGCATAGTCAAGGACTCATGATACAAGTCACAATGTATCAACTACCTTGCCACCTATGTGAGTGTGGTCAAGGACTCATGATACAAGTTACCATTCACAACTTCCCAAAAATCATGACATGAGGATGCATGCAATCAATATACAATTGTAGATGCACTATTTCTCTTAATAAGTATAACAATTATCAAAGTTCTCCAAGTTAGAAATTATAAATTCACCCTCTTTTATACATCTTGAGATATTGTTCCCTTTAAAATTCTTCGCCACATTTTAAAAGTTATCATTTCCCATCTTAGACACGATTACAAGAATTAGCTCATGCTATGCAAGAATATGTAGTGATGAGATGCAATGCTTATGCAATAATTACTGGCAATGATCTCGATATCATGTCATCACTGATAATATCTCAAGATCAGATAATCATCAGTAAAGACCTCGACATAATATTATCGCCGACAAAGACCTCGGCATCACAAAAGATTTCAGCATCATAATTTCACCGACAAAAACCTTGATGTCACAATATCATAAGTAAATATTTTAACATCATAATTTTACCGGCAAAGACCTTGGTGTCACAAATCACAAGTAAATATTTGAACATCATAATTTCGCTGGTAAAGACCTCGGTATCATATCTCGATAGGTAAAGACCTTGGCCTCAATTTTTATCATCTTACTCATATCTATATCCAAAATGGATGTAAATATATATGACATGGAATGAATGCACCTGAGATGAACTCCACAAACAAATCCACTCATAGTCACCAACCACAACATTATATCCCAAAAATATAGAGTTCTCATCACTTAACCAAAATTTTCAATTCAAGTAACACAACAACTCATGTTCATATATTAATCACTTCATTTCTTATAATATAAAAATATTTTATGTATCACACGTAGGAGAAGGGATAATTTGATAATTCTACGAGAATTACAATGTTTTGAAAGTTCACTTGTCTTAGTCAAATCACGATCACTCTAACACTTGAGCCTTTCCCTTTCGAATGAAATCCATAGCACCAAGATCTAGTCAAATATACGATGTTCATAAGAAATCAATCCATAGACACCTATATTGTTATATATCTAGCCTAGACTCAAAGATTCATCTTATTCAATAATCTAGTTTATAAATTTCAAGTCTTAGATTTAGTTCTAAATCCACTAAATAATATAATTCTAAGGACATAGTACACCTAATATTAAATTATCTATGTAACATAATTTTGAAAGTGCAGTCACTTGTTATGAAACCAATAGCGACAACTAAGAATGAAGCCACCGAGCCCTTTACACTTATGAATCTGGACACTTCCCAGAATATATATATCATGCTTAACACTTAAAATAGTTATATAACTTCAAGGGACTCTCAAGAACAGTCATTCACATTCCTTAACTCTTTATTATTTTATTGATTAATTTATCATTATACCACTACTGTCCTCACATCATTGAGCAACATACTTAAAAGAAAATCAACAAAATATGTAGTTATTCCAAAGTAAATTTCTTAAGGAATTTCACATGCACATGTAATTTATTCCTTTACATGTGGGCCTACTAGTGATACAAGAACATTTAAGAATCAAAAGGAAAATCCCAAACAAACAAAATACTAACCAAAAGAAAATCTCTCGAAGAAAGTAACTTTCACAATTTAATAGTATTTTAATATAATAAATTCATCAATTCCTATGATATGCTACTTATGCTGCCAATTTTCTATATTTTCCAACCCTAAGAACTACTCCAAACATATACATACATATATAGTATGAGAGCATATAATATGATCGATTTTCCAAAACATATAAGCAGTTCATTAATGACTAAAAATTTAAATAAAACCACCATTAAAATAGCTTTCTCTTTAATAATTAATATATTTATCAGTGACATATTTACCTGAATTTTGTATTAAGATACTGAGAACACATTTTTCTAGCTCAACTAACATAGACTAGGCAAATTGTTTCTTGTTAAATCTCTACATATGAAAACATATGTTTCTTCCACTAAATATCCCAGGCTACTGCCACTATATATATAAACCAAATTGCCAAAATATCTTCTCCGCTATGTCTATCAATTATTTAATATTTCACTTTTCTTCCTACTACCATTTATAGGGATAACAATGACTATCTTTCACTAATTTTTGTCCCCTAAATATCTAATATTTTTACTTAATATAACAACAACAACAACAACAACAACAACAACAACAACAACAACAACAACAATAATAAAGTAAGGAAGGACATTTTAAGAAAATAATAGGACCAATTCTCAAAATAGTCTAACGGGTCATTACATTATCCACCACTAACAATCATGTTCATTCTCGAACATAAGGTAAAAAAGAGTACCTGAAGTTTTGAAAATATTAGATATTTAGCGTGCATGTCTGATTGTATCTCCTAAGTCGCCTCTCTAATTGATCGATTCTTCTACTGTACCTTCACATAAGCAATCTCTTTATTTCTATGCTTTCAAATCTATCTATCCAAAATAGATATAGGCTCCTCAAATGACAAGTCTGTAATCAACGCCACCGAATCAAATGAAAGTATATGAGACTCATCAGGTATATACTTTCTGACCATAGAGACATGAAACATAGGATGTTCAGATGATAAGTTAGGTGGCAAGACTAGTCTATAGGCCACTTCTCCAAGTCACTCCAAAATCTCTAATGGGCCAATGAATTAGGGGCTAAGCTTTCCCTTTTTACGAACCACATAACACCCTTCATAGGTGACACTTTAAGCCAAACATGATCGCCTACCACAAACTCTAGGGCTCGAACCCTCTTATCTGCATAGCTCTTTTATTGACTCTATGCGGCTAAAAACCTACCCTGAAGCATGCGGACCTGCTTAATAGTATCTCTAAGAAAGTCTACATCTAATAAGTCCATTTTAGTGGAATCAAACTAACCAGTAGGAGACCTACACCATCTACCATACAAAGCCTTGATTGGAGCCATCTGAATGCTAGAGTGATAATTATTATAGGCAAACTCTGCCAAAGGCAAGTGCTAATCCCAGTAAGAATCAAAATCGATCACATGCGCTCGAAGTGTGTCCTCCAACACCTAAATAGTGCTCTCAGAATGTCCGTGTGTCTGAGGAAGAAAGGCCAAACTCATATCTAATTGAGTACCTAGACCATACTGTAAGACCCTTCAAAAATGTAAAGTGAAAACTAAACCCCAGTCAAAAATAATAGAAATAGGCACTCCATGCAATCTAACTATTTGACTGATGTAAACTTCAACTAACTTCTCTGTTGTATGCTTGACCTTAATAGGATTGAAATGCGCGTACTTAGTCAATCGATCCATAACTACCCAAATGGAGTCATAACCATCCACAGTAGTAGGCAAACCCACCACAAAATCCATGGTAGTATGCTCCCACTTCCACATCGAAATGGGCATCCTTTGAAACTCACGTCCAGGCCGTTGGTGCTCATACTTAACCTACTGACAAGTTAAACACTTGGAAATAAAATCTACAATGTCCTTTTTCATGCCATACCATCAGTAATGCTGACTTAGGTCATGATATATCATTGTTGCTCCTAGATAAATGGAATAATGAGTAAAATGAGCTTCCTCAAGAATCAACCTAATTAAATAACCCACCTTAGGCACACAAACTCAACCTCCAATCCCCAAAACACTATCAAAATCAAGTATCGCTTCTATAGCTTCTCCGCTAGTCACTTTGTCTCTGATGAGACATAATTTCTCATCCTCAAACTGGCGCTTTTGAATCTTGTCTATCAAGGAAGAACGAGACTCAATGAAAGTAAGTACACCACCCTCATCAGAATGCAACCTTACTAGGCCATTATCTAAACGCTGAACATCCCTGGCCAGAGATCACTTCTCAACTCAAATGGCGGCTAGACTCCCCATGCTAGAAGTCTTTCTACTCAAGGCATCTACCACCACATTAGCCTTCCCTAGATGGTATAAGATGGTTAAATCATAGTCTTTTAGTAACTTCATCCACCTACGTTGCCTCAAGTTTAGATCCTTTTGACTAAAAATATACTGAAGACTCCTATGATTAGTGAAGACCTCAAAATGTACACCATATAAATAATGATGCCACAAATTAAACACAAATACCATAGGCACTAACTCTAAGTCATGAGTAGGGTAGTTCTTCTCATGAACCTTCAAATGTCTAGAAACATAGGCAATCACTTTCCCTTTTTGCATTAACACACCACCTAAACCAACTCTTGAAGCATCACACTACATAATAAAGTTCACACTTTCCTCAGGTAGTGTTAAAATGGGAGCTAAAGTCAACAAGGTCTAGAGCTTTTGGAAGCTCTCCTCACACTCATCAGACCAATGGAAGACTACATTCTTCTAAGTTAATCTAGTTAATGGGGCTGCAATGAAGAGAAAACCTGAATAAACCATCAATAATACCCAGCTAATCCCACAAAACTACGAATCTAGTAGCTGAAGTAGGCATCGACCAACCTCTAACTGCCTTAACTTTAGTTGGGTCTCCAATTCCCTCTTTAGACACCACATGCCCTAATAATACAATTGAATCAAGCCAAAACTCACACTTGGAGAATTTTGAGTATAACATTTCCTCCTCCAACCTCTGTAGCACTATCCTCAAGTAACGAACATGATCAGCCTCAGTCTTGGAAAACACCAAGATATCATTAATGAATACTATAACAAAAGAATCTAAGTATGAATAGAACACCCTATTCATCAACTCCATGAATGTTGCAGGGGTGTTAGTCAACCCAAAGGACATCACCAAAAATTAATAGTGCCCATAATGAGTTCGGAAAGATGTTTTAGGAATATCTAATGCCCTAATCCTCAACTGATGATAACCAGACCTCAAGTCAATCTTGGAGAACACAACTGCTCCCTGAAGCTGATTGAATAAGTTATCAATATGGGGAAGAGGGTACTTGTTCTTGATAGTCACCTTATTCAACTGCCTGTAATCAATACACATCCTCAAAGACCCATCTTTATTTTTCACAAACAAGATTGGGGCACCCCAAGGTGACATAATATGGCAAAGAAATCCCTCGCTTAATAAGTCATGGAGTTGCTTTTTCAACTCTTTCAACTTAACTGGAACCATTTTATATGGAGGAATGGAGATGGGCTTAGAACCTGGCTCTAGGTCAATCGAAAAGTCAATATCCCTATAGGGTGGAACACATAGAAGGTCAGTAGAGAACACATCTACAAACTTCTGAACTACAGGAATGGACTCTATAGAAGGTGGTTCAAGGCTAGTATCTTGAATGAAGGCCAAGTAAGACAAACACCCCCTATCAATCAATTTTTGAGCATGAATGTAGGAGATAACTTTACTAGGATAAGAACCACCATCACTCTTCCATTCAATCTTTGGTACACCGGGCATGGATAAGGTCACAGTTTTTGCATAGCAATCAAGAATATCATGGTAAGGAGAAAGTGAATCTATCCCTAAGATGACATCAAAAGTCTACCATATCCAGAATAATCATATCTACCCAAGTATCATACCCAGCCAGAGAAACAAGACAGGATCAATACACTCGATCCACCATTAAAGTTTTACCTAGTAGTGTAGAAATTTACACGGTTACAAACATTTGACCACACAATAAATCAAACCCAGAGGAAAAGTATGTAGACATATAATAGTAGGTAGACTTGGGATCAAAAAATACAGATACAGGTCGATGACAGACTGGAACAATACCTGTAATAACTGCACCTGAAGCCTCTGCCTTGGGTCTTCCAAGAAACGCATAGCACTGAGCCCTTCTACCAACCCTGGTTTGAGCAACACCTCGATCTCCACCACGTGGAACTAACATACCACTATTTAGAGTTCTACCACCTCTAGTAATTTGACCCCTTCCTAAACCCCTAGCCGGTGGAGTTGAATCTCTAACTAGAGCTGCTAAATTAGTACGATGGGGTCCCAAATAAGTCTAAAAAGGACATTGTTGAATCAAATGCCATGGATCCCTACACCTAGAATAAGACCTCGGTGTAGCAGATTGTTGTCCACCAAAAGAATTACCATGGCTACCCCGGATTGAACTGTGAGACCCTCGAGACATCTATCCACCCTCAACTGCTGGGATAGATGCTTGCACAGGACCATGTCACCTGAAAGATCCACCACTCTTATGTGAAACCCTACCTCTTGATGAAGTACTAGAAAAATAACCCGTAGATTGAGTCCTCTTAGGGTCTCTAAACTCTTCTCGAACTAGCAACTTTGCCTCCTTAGCGGTGCTCACAATAAACTAAAGGAAACTCTCTCATGAGCTGCTCTGAATACATAGGATCTAATCGAGAAATTCAAACCCCTCACAAATCTACAGACTTCTCTCCCCCTCATTTGGAATCATAGCTAAGGCATGTCTAGATAACTGACAAAAACTAGCTTTATACTTAGTCACAGTCATACCGCCCTGCCTTAAGTCCTCAAACCTCAATTGGCTCTCCTCGTGTACACTCCAAGGAATGAAGTGCTCCTTAAAAGAACAGGAGAACACACTCTAATCCACTGGAGGGGATCTGACTTATCTAGACCCCACATAAGTCCTCCACCACTTCCTATCTAGTCCACAGAGTTGAAGTTTCATAAAACAAACACCACACTGGTCAATTAACACCACTGCATCTAGTATCTCATGTCACAAGATCAGAAACTCATGAGCGTCCTCGTTCTTACCACCTTGAAATTGAGGTTGTCTTATCTTCTAAAATCTTTCGTAACTAAGCTGATCACTTGCTGCTAGAACTGTCGCTGGAGTGGTTTGTGACCCAATAGCCAGTGCAAGAACCACTGGGGGCTGACCCATCTGATCCTGACGAACTACACCCTGATGCTGCCTTGAAGTCTGCTCTTCCACTCTCGTTTGAGAAACTCCCTGCATGCCTATCGTACCAACCCCCTGAGTGAGGTTTTCAAGCATACCCATTATCCTCAATAGGGTATCCTAAAGTAAAGGTGCACTTGTAGGCTCTGGAAGGGCTCAAGTCTAATCGTGTACCTAAACCATGGTGCAATGCCTTTCAAAAGTGAGACGTGAATATCGAACCTTGATCTAATATAATAGATATTGGCACCCCATGTAATTTAACAATCTCACATATATAGATTTTAGGTAGATATTAAGTACTAGTTAGTCCTCATCGAGATGAAGTGAGCTGATTTGGTCAATCTGTCTACAATCACCCAAACTGAGTCAAACTTACCCAATGTCATGGGTAATCCAGTCAAAAAATACATAGTAATAAGCTCCCACTTCCATTTGGGGATGGGCATCCTCTACATTGAATCTCCTAGTTTTGATGCTTAGCCTTAAACTGTTGGTAATTCAAACACTTAGCCACAAACCCTACAATGTCCCTTTTCATCCCACACTACCAATAATGTTGCTTTAGATCATGAAACATCTTTGCCACACCTAGATGAATGGAATACATAGCACAATGAGATTCTTTCAAGATCAATTGAAGCTAATCACCTACCTTAGGTACACAAATATGCCCATAATCCTTAACACTCCCTCGGAATCAAGAGAAGCTGGCTTAGCTTCACCTCTCAACACTTTGTCCTGAATCACACATTATTTATCATCATCAAGTTGGTGAGCACCAATCTGATCCATAAATATAGACCTAGCCTCAATGAAGGCCAAAACATTATGAGGTTAGGAGATGTCAAGTCTAACCAACTGTCTATCCAAAGACTAAACCTCCAAAGCTAAAGGTCTCTCCTCAGCACAAAGAAATGCCAAACTACCCATGCTAGAAGCTTTCCAGCTCAAAGCATCATCTACTATATTAGCCTTACAAGGGTGATAAAGAATAGAGATATCACAGTCTTTTAAATGCTCTAACCACCTATGCTAGCTCATGTTCAAATTAGGCTGAAATAAATACACTTATGGCTATGATGATCGATGTAGATTTCACAATGCACCCCGTCAAGATAGTGCCGCCACAACTTCAATATGAATACTATTATAGCTAACTCAAGATCATGGGTAGGGTAATTTCTCTCATGAACCTTCAGTTGTTGTGAAGCATAGGCTATAACCCTCCCCTTTTGCATCAACACTCCACCTAAGCCTACACTAGAAGTGTCACAATAGACCACGAAGGGCACGTCCTCTTTAGGTAAGGCTAGGATAGGAGTTGATGTCGGTATCTCTTTAAGATTTTGGAAGCTTGCCTCACACTCATCAGACCTAGAAAATGTTACATCTTTCTAGGTAAGCCTGGTATAGGGGCTACGATAGAGAAGAACCCTAGAATAAATCAATGGTAATAGCCTGCTAGTCTAGGAAAACTATGAATTTCAGTTACTAAGGTTGGTCTCACCCAATCACGAACTACTGCAATCTTAGCTGGGTCAATTATAATGCCATCCTTAGTCACAACATGACCTAAGAAAGCTACAAACTCAAGCCAAAACTCACTTAGAGAACTTTGCATAAAGTTTCTCTTCACGCAAACTTTGGAGCATGGTTCGCAAGTGAAAGACATGGTCTGCCTCACTCTTAGAGTATTCTAGGATGTCATCGATGAACACAATCATAAATAAATCAAAATAAGGTTTAAATGCTGAATTCATCAATTTGGTAGGGGCATTAGTCAACCCAAAAGACATAACTATAAAATTATAGTGCCTATACCGAGTCTTAAAAGCAGTCTTTGAGATGTCTGACTCTCGAACCCTCAATTGATGATACCCTGAATTAAGTCGATCTTAGAGTATACTGAAACACCCTGAAGCTGATCAAACAAGTAATCTATACAAGTTAACAGATTCTTGTTCTTGATGGTTACTTTGTTCAACTGACGTTAGTCAATAAACATTCTCATAGTACTATCCTTCTTCTTTACGAACAACACTGGTGCACCCCAACGTGACACACTAGGCTGAATGAACCCTTTCTTTAATAGATCTTCTAGTTGCTCTTTCAATTCCTTTAACTTTGAAAGAGCTATTTGATAAGCGGAAATGGAAATGGGCTTGGTTCTTGGTTCCACATCAATAGCAAAGTCGATATCACGTTCTAAGGGGGCCATCGAGTAAGTCAGTAGGAAACCCATCCATAAACTCCCTCAATATCCTTATGGTCTCTAAAGAAGGTGACTATCTAGAATATTATATACGTGTGCCAAATAAGACAAACACCCATGTTTTATCATGCGCTATGCATGAACATAAAAAATCACCCTCGTAGGATAAGAGCTAGGAGCACCTGTCGGTACTAACTTAGGTACACCCTGATATGTAAAGGTCACAGTCTTAGCATATCAATCAAGGATTGCATGATAAGAAGATAACTAATCCATTCCCAAAATAACATCAAAGTTTATCATGTCTAGGAGATTCAAATTAGCCTGGGTCTCCCTACTTGAGATTACCACTATATAATCCTGATATACCTGATCCACCACTAAGGATTCACCTATTGGAGTCGAAACACAAATAGGCACATCGAGAGGCTCATATAAACCATCAATATCAGTAGCAAAATAAATTGATAAATATGAATAGGTAGATCTAGGGTCAAATAATACTGAAGCTGAATGATGATAAACTGAAACATTACCTGTGATGACAGCATCATATGCTTGTGCCTTAGTTCGACCTGGAATGACATAACATACTCGACACTCACCATTAGCTTATGCTCTATCTCGAGCTCCACCCTGGCACCTTTAGTATCACCCCTTGCACTCCATAAAGCACCTCTAGTTGCTGGAGCTGATGTGGAGCAAGTTGTTTGTACCCCTAGTGGAAAAGAAGTGGGAGCACGCTTGGGGCAATCCTGGGCCTTATGACCAAACTCATAACATTCGTACTAACCTCTTGGCCTACTAGTATTATCTACACATGAAATAGCCACATGAATTGGCCTCCCCCTGAGCGCCCTGTCTTTGAGGATTTCCATCCCAGGGTGTATGACTTCCAAACTGACCCTGACAGCAGGACCCATTACTATCACCCTATCGTGCAAGATCTCTTCAATTATCATGACCCAAAATGGGATCACAACTATGGAACTTAATAAATTTTCCAAACTCGAAGATAAAATACATTTAAAATAGAAAAACTCAATAGATAAAACCATATTCTAGAACCTAGTATCACGAGTGCAGTATCTAAATACATAAGTTCTGATGAAATAAGTATATCTCTGTCTTCAAATAGAGATAAAGACTTAATAACTAACATAGAATCCAATGACAACTCAAAGCTGTGAGTCTCACCACTAGATCTTGTATAAACTGACTGCACAAGTAAATTAACTACTGCGTGGGTAATCCTGATGAGAATCTATTGGGGAGAAAGAAGTAGGGGTGAGTACATATAATATGTACCCAACAAGGTTAACCAATTGAAAATCATAAACTGAATAAACTACAGAATAATTTAGGAATGCTTCCATCTTAAACAGAAAAATCAGTCTGCCATCATTGCTGCCAATTTATATAGAACAATTCAAATAAAGTAAATATACAATTTCAATTAAGCCAATCCAAAATTACCACAAGAAATGCGATAATATGCTATGCAATTCAATCCAAGGTGAAATCAAGACTGTTGCATAACCTGCCATATATAATCTCAATATATAAACTACCTTGTCACCTAACTCGTGGTCAAGGACTCATGATAATAATCTCCCTGTACCAACTACCTTGCCACTTAAATGAGCTTGATAAAGGACTCATGATACGAATTATAATGTATCAATTACTTTACCATCTATATGAGTGTGGTCAAGGACTTATAATGCGAGTCACAATGTATCAACTATCTTACCATCTATGTGAGAGTGGTTAAGGACTCATGATATGAGCCACCATTCACAACTTCCCAAAATATCATGACATGAGGATGCATGTAATCAAGACACAATTATAGATGCAATATTTCTCTCAGTAAGTACAATAATTATCAAAATTCTCCAAGTTAGCAATTATAAATTCCTCTTTTATATATTTTGGGATATTGTTCCCTTTAAAATTCTCTGCCATGTTTTAAAATTTATCATTTCCCATCTTAGTCACGATTCTCAATTTTATGCCCAAGGTTATATCAAAAGTATATATTTTCAGTCATTATTTATCTCATAAATAATACTTTTATTTATCCTTTTGGAGCATAAATTTGGTGAGCTGTACTAGATAGTGCGATTAACTTGTAAGATTAGTTTGACATAAAAATAATGAGATTTGACACTAAAATGAATTAAACGTAAAAGATTATAGAAGGACATTCAAGCAGACAACTTAATGGATTAAAATGAATATTATATTAATATTTCCTACCTTCCTACTATATTAGAATCTTATTACTACAATTCAAAGAAGAGAGTATGCTGGTAAGATAATTCTTTAAAGCTACGTGTTGTACCATTTCAACTTAATAGACACGTAGTACACTCATAGACCCATTGGTTTAGCGCATGATACAATTCCATTCCATAAATTATAACATACAAATATTCAATAACTCAATCTCTATCTCATAAAAGGATAGGCAAACCTGTCTTAATCTCGGAACTACACACGAACAATTCTACTAATGTGGTAATCTCGTTGAATTGTCCCCTCCAGGATACAACAACCTTTTTTACAAAATGTGTAATTCAATAACTTTTGACAAGTGTTGAGTTTTAAGCTCTACAATAAGACACCTCCCTTCTCAAAATATTTTGATATATACATATATATATTTTCTCGTCTATTTTTGCTCTTCTTTGTTTTCAACTATCTTTTCTTACTCTCTGGCAATCTTGTTCTTTCTGTTAGAGATAGGAGCAAAACAGATTCCATATATATAGGCATTGAAGCCTCTTATTCAACCAAAAGATATTATTGAATATTTTTCAATGGAAGGAGCAATTTGCTGCATAGTGCATTCAACAATAGAACTTAGGTTAAGTGCACAATATTAGGTATAGACATCTAAAATAAATAATAAATAATTTCTGTTAGTGGCAAAGTTAGGAAAAGGAACCATTTTTTAGTATAAATTTATGTTACTGGCAAAGTTAAGAAAGGATTATGGTTGCATTATTAATATATATAAATTGAGTGTTCGGGAGTCAGACATCCCAAAGACTGCTTTCAGGACTCAATATGGGCACTATGAGTTTGTAGTTATGTCTTTTAGGTTAACTAATACACCTATCGCTTTTATGTAATTGATAAACCAAGTGTTTAAACCCAATGTAGACTCATTTGTGATTGTGTTCATCAATGACATCCTAGTATACTCTAAAAGTGAGGCAGACTATTTTCGTCACTTGCAAACCGTGCTCCAAATATTGCGTGAAGAGAAACTTTATTCTAAGTTCTCTAAGTATAAGTTTTGGCTTAAGTTTGTAGCTTTCTTAGGTCATCTGGTAACTAAGGATGGCATTATGGTTGACCCAACTAAGGTTGCAGTAGTTTGTGATTGGGTGAGACCCACCCCAGTAACTAAAATTAGTAGTTTTCTTGGACTAGCAGGCTAGTACCATCGTTTTGTTCAAGGATTCTCCTCTATTGCAGCCCTATGACCAGGCTTACTCAGAATAGTGTAACATTTTCATGGTCAATGAGTGCGAGGTAACCTTTCAAAATCTTAAAGAATATTGACATTACCTCTTATCCTAGCCTTACCTGAAGAGAGGATGCCCTTCGTGGTCTATTGTGACACTTCTGGTGTAGGCTTAGGTGGAGTGTTGATGCGAAAGGGGAGGGCTATCGCCTATGCTTCATGATAATTCAAGGTTTACGAGAGAAATTACCCAACCCATGATCTTGAGTTGGCTACATAGTATTTGCATTGAAGTTGTGGTGGGACTATCCTTATAGGGTGCATTGTGAAATCTACACCGATCATCAAAGCCTTAAGTATATTTTCTCTCAGCCTAATTTGAACATAAGACAACGTAGGTGGTTGGAGTTGTTAAAAGACTATGATATCTCTATTCTTCATCACCCTAGCAAGGTTAATGTAGTAGGCGATGCTTTGAGCCAGAAGGCTTCTAGCATGGGTAGTTTGGAATTTCTTAGGGATAAGGAGAGACCTTTAGCTCTGGAGGTTCAGTCTTTGGCTAAATAATTGGTCAAACTTAACATCTCCCCACCTCATAGTGTGTTGGCCTTCATTGAAGCTAGGTCTATGTTGATGGATCAGATTTGCACTCACCAGTTTGATGATGAAAAATTATGTGTGATTCAGGATAAAGTGTTGATAGGTGAAGCTAAGTTAGCTTCTCTTGATTCCGGGGGAGTGTTAAGGAATAATGGACGCATGTCTGTAACTAAGGTAGGTGATTGGGTTCGCTTGATCTTGGAAGAAACTCATTATGCTAAGTATTCCATTCATCCAGGTGTGGCAAAGATGTTTCATGATCTAAAGCAACATTATAGGTGGTATGGGATGAAAAGGGACAGTGTAGAGTTTGTGGCCAAGTGTCTGAATTGCCAACAGTTTAAGGTTGAGCATCAAAAGCAGGAGCTTCCAGGTAGAGGATTCCCATTCTTAAATGAAAGTGGGAGTGTATTACTATAGATGTTGTGACTGGATTACCTATGACATTGGGTAAGTTTGACTAAGTTTGGGTGATTGTAGACAAATTGACCAAATCAGCTCACTTCATCCTAGTAAGTACTAACCACAGTGCTGAATATCTAGCTAAAATGTATATACATGAGATTGTTAAATTACACGGGATGCTTATCACTATTATATCAGATCGAGGTTTGGTGTTCACCTCTCACTTTTGGAAGGCACCGCACCATAGTTTAGGTACACGATTACACATGACCTCAATATTTCATCCCCAGAGCAATGGCAGTCTGAGCAGACTATTCAAGTGTTGGAGGATATGCTTAGGGCCTGTGTGATTGATTTTGGTACTCGGTGGGATCAACGCTTGCCCTTGGCGGAGTTTGCATATAATAACAATTATCATTCCAACATTCAGATGGCACCATTTGAGGAATTGTATGGACGTAGGTATCAATCACCTATTGGATGGTTTGACCCAGTTGTTGTTGATGCATGAGGCACTAATCTGGTCAAAGATGCTATAGAATGGGTACGCCTGATTCAGAGTCGACTGTTAGCAGCCTAGAGTCGGCAAATGAGCTATGCTGACAGAAGTGTTTATCCTTTGGAATTAAGGTAGGCGATCATGTGTGGTTGAAGGTTTCACCCATGAATGGTGTGACGAGGTTCGGAACAAAAGGTAAGCTTAGCATGAGGTATATTAGCCCGTTTGAGATTCTGAGGAGAGTAGCTGAGGTGGCTTATGAGTTGGCTCTTTTTCAACTTGATTATCAGTTTTGCATCCAGTATTCCATATCTCCATGCTTTAAAAATACATACCAAATGAGTCTTATGTGATTTCTTATGATGTCGTAGGGTTGGGTCAGAGTTTGACTTGTGTGGAGGATCCAATAGCCATTCTAGACAGACAGGTTCGTAGACTCAGGACTAAGGAAATCGCTTCAATCAAGGTTCAACAGCGATATCAGCCTATTATGGAGGCAACTTGTGAGACAGAGTTCGACATGCGTGCTAAATATCCCCATCTTTTCGAAACTTCAGGTACCTTCTTTTACCTTATGTTCGAGGACAAACATAATTTTTATTGGTGGATAATGTAATGTCTTAAAAAATAAAATAAAATAAAATAAATGATAAATAATTTTTGTTAGTGGCAAAGTTAGAAAAGGATTGTGGTTGCATCATTAATATTTTAGATGTCTATACCTAATATTGTGTACTTATCCTATGTTCTACTGTTGAATACTTTATGGAGAAAATTGTTCCTTCCCCTAAATAATATTTAATAATATCATTTGGTTGAACAAGAGGTTTCAAAGCCTATATATAAGGAATCCATTTTACTCTATCTCTGAAGAAGGAATAACATAATGAGAGAGTAAGAATAAATAGTAGAATAT
>JAOTQJ010000102.1:11973004-11985420 GCA_025642045.1 Solanum sejunctum
TTTTATTCTTAAGGACCTAACTTAGGTAAATTGTTACATTTGGTCCCAAACTTTATTAAATCGAACCAATTAAGGACTTTCGGGGTTTAAATTACGTTGCGGGTCCTAATAGGTCTGTGGATACATGTGGGTGTGGGAACTATGTTGGTATGATTTCGTTTGTATGATACGTTTATTGGGCAGTTCTGCTGCAGCGGTGACCTTGTCGGCCCGCATATGTATATATACAGTGATGTTTGTTATTGCTGCGTTCGCTGTTTGCAGGTGAGGCTAGTCAGTAAAACAGAGAAAACTCTGCCAAAATTTCGTGAAATTCCTTAGTTATTGTGAATGGAAATCTGGTTTAGTATCTGTCTTGGTGCCCAACCGGCACTAATCACGGCCCCTGGGTTAGGTCGTGACATGAAAACTCTTGGAGTCATGGGGTAACATCAAGATTAATGAATGAATTCATCGCTTATCATACTCGAAACTCAGCATAAACGGGAATCAACATGATGTGCATAGGACTAGGCCATAGGTACAACAGTCATACACCAGAAGAGAATAGAGTATCACCTCAACTGAAGGGTAAAGATCGTACGAGATGGAAAAGAGTTGATATCTCATCTTGATCAGCTCATCACTATCGAAGACTCAAGATCTACTCTGGTTTACCACTTCGTCATCTCCTCCTTAGCTCTCAAGTTCCTCTCTATATTTGGGAATAAATTTTCTCTACTAGGCTGAAAGCATATACCTCCACTTGGTCAAGGAATCACTACCCACAAGAATATCTTAAATTTTTCTGTTATGCTATAGTCATATACATATAACTAGCCACTCAGGCTCTTTTCAACGATATCATTCTTAGCTCCTTCTTGTCTCTATGGAAATCTCTCTATATTTGTTATTCTTATGGCATACATAACCACATCCCAACACTCTTACAATCTAACCTCCTCTTTTTGCCTGCAGACTCCCAACTCCTATGCCTCTCCCCATAAAATCATTTGTATAAGACTTAGACTATCATGGAAAACTCATCATCATCTATCCATAAGCCCCAAATCAACTTAGCTACTTGTGACGACAAAGATTACTTACATTAGCCTACTCCACATCGACAACTCAAATATACTATCTAGATTCTTATAACAGTCATAACTTAGAGCTTCATACATTTGCACACAATCATGGGTACATATCTCAAACCTCTTAAGCCTCATCTTTTCTAGTACTTCTCCCTTAATTTACTATCTCCATCTAAGAGGTTCCTCTACTCTACTCCACCACGTTTCTTGCCAGTCAACATCTTAATCATTGAACACACACTACAATAAGACTCTTAGGTCAAATCTCTAATAAGGAATATCACTATCATCATGCTATCTCCCTCTTTACATCACTCCCCAAAATTCCAAGTTTAGAGATTATTGCTACCATCTGCATCACACACTTCCCTTGCATTATACCAACCTATAACTAGTAGGTAACAATTTAAGAATATAAGCCTACTAAAATCTCATAGCGAATACTCGATCCACATCCTCTCTTCACAACTCATGTATCATTTATCCATTTAGTATACCTAACCTTATTATCTAGCTAAGCTCATCATTGTATATGTAATTTATTTTCTTATGTGAGAAGAATGAAAAAATGGGTGGGGGTTGCATTTGCGTGAATTCTTTCTTGGCACTTGCAGCCAAAAGCAAATCCAAATTTATTGGCTTGTCCTGATAAATTTGTGTCACTTCTAACCATTTGGCATCGTAAACTCACTGCTCCAACTAAATTCAAATTTACAGTGATTTTTCCGAGGATGAAAATTGGCAACCAACAAAACTTAATGGACGGATGATCAAGTTGGAACAAGAAGTTTGTTCATTTTTTAGAGGGAATTCGTTAGATAACTAAATTTAAAGTAAAACAAATATATTTTCATGATTCATTTTTCAAATTTGAACTCGAGACTTCTAGTTATATATGAAATAATCTTATCCATTTCACTATACCCTTTGGTCATGGAATGTAAACGCTTAACCATGTCAAAACCTTTATATACCCTAACTATGTGTAAATATACGGGGAAAATGAAATGACACCAGTGTAGTGTATGTTATTTTTCACCTAAAATTCCATATAAGAAAGGAGAGAAGCAATCAAAGATCCTTTTAAGGTCTGAATCCTATTTAGGGGACATGAAGGAAAGAAAGGACTACCAAAATACCAATCCCCTGTCCAAGATTTTAATGTCAATTTTATGGACTCCTCGACCAACCCCTACACTTTCTCTAATCAATAACAAGAAGGAAAAAAAGACTTGGTAAAGTGTCCAAATTTCAAAGTGGACATGGTCGTCCATGTTCATAGTCTAATTTAGTTTCATTCTGATTCCTAATCCATTAAACACCCCTCCACCTTGGGGTAATGTATATTAATTCCCCTCCTTGACCATGTAGAGCTAAAGATGATTTTGAATTTGCAACTATCTTTAGTTCTACTTATAATCATGCTATGTAAACACTTTTAGTGTAACATCAATTGATCTAAATTCAGGAATATTAAATTAACTAATAGGACTCAAGTGAAGGAACACTTGTTTGGCTCCACTCCACCCTGTACCACCCATCCGACAACCCTAATTCATTTTCATTTAATAATATAAAGAGTAGAATGGTCAAGAATGTTATTCCTAACCAAATTATGCCTAACTTTGGACTGTAATACCATCATTGCTGATTAGACACAATTTTTTTTACCTTTCGATTAATAATTTCTTTAGCCATCTACTTATGTCAATCTTTTCATACTCCATTTGAAGTCTCATATACTTGGCACTCAAGTCAACCAAAATGTATCCAACAAATGTCTCCTAAGATACTCCCCGGAACTTGCCTAGATCTCAAGTGGGCTCCAATTGGTCATGTGCCATAAGAAACTTGCCCCAACGGATTTATAAACAATTCTTATGTATAGTACTAGGTTATTAAGTTGGTTATGAAATATGTTATTATTATGTGGATTTTACAACAAAATTAAAATATTAGAATTGTCATGAATAGTTGCATGTTGTTGTAGGTTAATTAATTTCACTTTTTTATAGTATATATAAGAAATTCACTCCATGTGTTATCAAGGCGCAAAGCTATACAACAACAACAACATACTCAGTGGATTTCCACGAGTGGGTTTTGGGGAGGGTAGAATGCACGTATACCTTACCACTACCTCATAGAGGTAGAGAGACTGTTTCTTGAGAACCCTTGTCTCAAAAACTCATAAGCAGAATAAACTAGATATGAAAAAAGAAAAGGAAAAGAAAGAGCGACTAATAAGGAAAAACATATGATAGTATGCAAATACGATAAAATTAACATATCAAGATGGAAAATAACAACACAAGATATAAAGGCAATGTAAATACACTAACAATAAACCAATATAAGACTAATAATAACAACATATGATGTAAAGACATCCCTACTCCTACTAATCTACTATTTCACAAAGAAATATATCGACCTTCCCCTACTAACCTATTAGCCTTCTGCTCTAATACACAACCTCTACTTTTTTCTATCTGAGGTCATATTCTCGGTGAGATGAAGTTTCGTAATATCTTATCTGATCACCCCCCCAATACTTCTTCAATCTACCTCTACCCCTTCGCTTATCGCAAAGCTAAAACTGTTTAAATGGAAATAATCCTAAAATGCATAACATATATAGTGAAAATGGTATCAAATGAAGTAAAGAAAGGTGATGACACCAATCATTGTCACATATTGACTTGTAAAGTATTCCCCGGGGTTGATTGGTCTAAGCACGAGATTGATATTATGTCAAGTTTACACAAACAGCAACCAACTTGAAAAGTCTATGCACAAAGTCTTCTTTGCCTTGTCCCACTCTACTTTGTGAACATTACAAGCATAAGTTTTGGAGTGACTAAGCTAAGCAAATAAAGGTAAGGGCCCTCAACAATGACATTCACTCAGCCATCAATATTATAAGCATTCTCCATGAACCTTCTTCCGACCTCGTAGGAAGCTCACTAGGAAATTAAGAGAAGTTATTGCTCTTAACATAATATATGTAGGAACGTAACGCAATGGGAATTGAATCCATCCATGGCTGCAAATAATCCTAGTGCAAGCATGTTTGATGGTGGTTTTACACCAATACTTGACTCGCCCGATAGTGATGATTTCTCCAACAACCTGATAAACTTTGAGCTTTCTGATATTCTTGAGATAGATAATTGGCCCCTTCAACAAGATCCAACGCTCATACCTCACTACTCAAATTACGCAGCAAACCAAGTGGTTAACCATGGGGAACCTAGCAACAGTAAGCATTTCATCAACACAACGCGCACATGCATACATAAGGAATTAACATGATTATCTTTTTGTTTGGGAAAAAAAACCAGATATTGGAAGCAGCAGTGACAAGAAAGAAGTTAAGGACAAGGTTGCTTTCAGAACGCTGTCGCAAATTGAAATACTAGATGATGGCTACAAGTGGAGAAAGTATGGAAAGAAGATGGTGAAAAATAGTCCAAACCCAAGGTAACACAAGCCTGCTTTCATTCTTGATGATAAATATATATCACTACTCTTCTAGCCTTGAAACCTCAAGGGCTCAGCATACACTAGGTATATATGTTACATCAAAAGAATATGAGGTGTAAACCTGAATTTGACAGATGACGAAAAAGTTGAGAAATTTTTACTAGTGGTAACTATATATTGTGGTAGGCAAAAAGAACATGATTCACATACCTTTCACAGAGACAATCGCAAAAGTTACTATGTTGTATTTTGCTTTATATGATCGAATAGCAGCATATAGAAATTAAACTCGCATGAACATGTTGTGTGTGAACGTACAGGAATTACTATAGGTGCTCCATGGAAGGTTGTCCAGTGAAGAAGAGAGTTGAACGAGACAAAGAGGACTCTCGATATGTGATAACCACCTACGAGGGTGTCCACAACCACCCCCGTTTTGATGAAGAAGAAATCAGTAAAAAGTTACTACGAATGTAGGCTAAGCTAAAATCAGACCAGTAAATTTGATCACCTCAACTGTTTCCAGCTTGGCTTCAAATGTAATCAATTAGAACATTTCAGTTTCCTGTTTTCACCAGGATTTATATATAAGTTACTGTATAACATTATCAACTTCAGTTTTGAAACATATTCCATCCAATATTAAAAACGAAAACATATCAGCCTTTCTCCTCAACAAATTAAAGGGTGAAAAGAATAAACACACATGACGAAAGGAAAGATGAAGCATCAGATTCTATCTGACGTACGAACCACAAATTAAAAATGGTTCATCTTTGGTATTACTTATATAAAAGACGGATGTATTGGAACTCTAAGATTGCAGGAAATACTTCAAGGCTGATGCATTCGAATATAAGTGCAGTATCAACAAAGATAAGAGAAGCTGTCATATTTATGAGGTTCATCAGCATTTTGAGAAAATTGGTCTACAACATAGGAAGAACAGCATGAGAGCCCCAAAAACTTGATTATTGTTGAGAACCCCAAAACATCACGAAATGCTAACAATCATTACAAGAAAGATATATTGCTTGGAGATTATGCTGTGAAATTTTATTCAGCTACTTTACATAAACAAGATTGAGCAATTGATTTCTTTCCTTTCATATACAAAATGGAATAGAAATAGGGTGTTATAACTTGATTCCCAACTGACTGGGATTTGGACAACCTTCAGCTGGAAAAATAATATCAGAATTTCGCATATGAACATTTGATGCTGCCAACTTGGAATCTCTGGTATGAAAAACCGATGAGATGCTCCACAAAACATCTCCAGGCTGCACATTTCTCCTCAACTGTGAGGAGGATCCTAGGATGGTGTTTGACTTGGAGAATGGACGTTTCCTGGTCCTCCCCATGCCATTTGATAGCAACCACCGCGACCCAGCTTGTTGCTGACTTTTTGTGCCCCAAATTTGGTCATTATTATGCCCATTATTGAAACCTGCAACATGAATTTCAGTTATCTTAAACTGAGAAACAGCTTGCCTATGTATTCCCCCCTCATTTTCTCCGGCAACAATTTCTTCCTGAATGAATTGCTCCTTCGGATCAATGTCACTGCTTGAATTTCTTTCTGATGCTCTGCGGCATGTATTTTGTTCAACGGGAGCACAAGACCTCTCTAATTGAATCAGACTGAGCATGGAAATGCCAACCATCTCATAGTCACGCAGAGGATCTCTGAGTTGAACCCTCAGAGCTAATGTCAAGTTGTTACACGGTTCTGACCTTTCTTCACCTATTTCCAGTCCTGAACTATCTAAATCATTTGACTTGGCATGATGGGCTGCTAAGATTTTGGTAATTCTTTCCTTGGTCTCATCAGGATTATTACTGAAATCTCCAGCATCCAGCCTCAACCATTCATCTAATGAAACAGATAGCTCCACTAAAGCACCCTCATCATCACTTTCTTTGTCACACCAATGCTTTAATGTGCTAGCTGTATTAGAATAAAGAACTTCACTACATTGAGGCCTAATGCTCGAAGGTGCTTCATTATATGACAAGTTTGACTGGATTCTTAACCCTTCTATTGTAAGAGATTCTATCTTATCCATTGCCAAAGGAGATAGATCCTCCATAAACACGAAACCTAAACCCACATCATCAATTATTGAGGTTGAACTAAGATGACCAGAACTCTGATGAAACAGCAGATCTTCACTGTCCTTCATACCAAATAACCTATGCCAAAAAGTGAACCTGCTGAAAGAATCACAAGGGCATAACATAAATCATCATCTTGAATGACAAACAAATAACAGCAATCATAGAAAATTTATAATTTTAAAATCATGATCTTAAAATTACAAACCTCTTATCTGGTTCATGTCTGGATCCGGCTTCCCAGTCCATTTCTTGTATATTCCTCCCGGTGATATCTTCTAAAGGCATCAGCTTATCTGCCTGAGCAGACATTTTGGAAATTCCAACTGATGCCCAACAGCTGAGTATTTCCATAACACTACAACCCATTGCAGCAGGGAGCACAACTGGACTAGAAAACTGCATGATCAATCTTGCACCATTCCCTGCATTCCTAAAAAGTTGAGGACTCATTGAGCATAAGAAGCCCCCATTTTGCGTGAACATTTTAGAACCTAATCCCACTCCAAGAGGTGGTAGTTTTAATGGCCTTTCAGGGGAAAGATAGATTGGACTTCCAAATCCACCAGAGCTGATGCATGGTGAATTCTGGAATGCTTTCTCATCCAAACCCCAAACTTGCATTAGAGCCTCAGTTTCCAAGTTCTCTATCATTTTCACATTCCTTTTACTTCTCAATGACTGGGTACCCCTCTTATGCTCCTTCTCAAAATCCTTAATAACTGATGACAAATCAAAGTCATCAGAACATGCAACTCTTCCATGAACACTTGAAGCAATGCCACTGAATTCCACTTGATCTGTTGCATCAAAATCAAAACTTGAATTTCCGGAAGAAAGGATCTCCTTCTCAAACGGTCTCAAAAGACATTCTCTTGGCAAATCCAGACAACTATCGGAACTCAAGTCAGCTGTCAGCTCAATGTTCAACATTTCCAGAAAATCATTTGCCACAGACTCTGTCACATCATCTAGGCTAAGTGTTTTCACCCGCCTACTGGATTTATAGCTGGACTTCAGATTCGTGTAGTTTTCTTGGTCAATGGAATCATACATTTCTACTGGTGAATCCAACTCTACAGACTCAGCAGTCAACAGGTCAAGGAAAATTGACTCAAGCTCTTCGAACATTTCATCCTTGTATACATCAGTCTCCTCATAATTGCTGATTTTCCTTGTACGTTCTCCTTCGTAGACATCATTGCTTTCGCTCTTTCGCTTGTATTCACTTTTCTCATTACTTCTTTCCTCCAAAATATGTGCAACATCAGTAGTTTCTATTTGAGTACCATCACAACCTTCATAAGAACATACTTCTGGTTTCAACAGCTCTTTCCTAGAAGATTCTATGCCCAGCTCACTGATAGAAAACTCAATATCTTGATCATCCATGTTATTTTCAGCAGAAAACTGAGACAAAGCACCATAGTTTGATTCTAAGGGCGCCAAATATTCAAAAAAGAAATCCAAATCATCCAATTTACCCAATTTTCCCTCCTCAAGTTTTTTATAGAGAAAGCTAATAGAGCGAGAAAGTTCTGACTTTTGGTCTGACAAAACTTCATCAAAACTTCTTGCATCTAGGGACCTAGATGAAGAATGAGCCATACCAGCAGGCTTGCGGGGAACACTTCCAACCGGCTGAAGACATCTATTAGTACTAGCCTCATCACATTCTGAGAAATGATCTACTTCGGCAGGTTTGATGCCTCGCGTGAATGGGCTAGGTTCAATCGAGTTACTCCCGGATACAGTGAACCCGAAACTAACATCCAGGATTGCACCTTTAGCCTTTCCTGAAAGCTTGAAACTCGTGGTCCATTTCCCTGAATTCCTTCTTCCTTCCTCTAACTCCTCCATGGTAAGTGGAAGCAACCTCGTAAGATCAACCCAATGCTTGCCAAGATCAAGGACTGGAGCCCCAGTCACAGAAACATAAAGCAGGAAATGTTTGGGTTCATACTTCGCTGAATGCTGGTGTCCGGTCCTACTTCCATATACAGAACTGGAATGCATCAAAGTCTCTTCAAACTCAGCTGTTCCCTGAAAAACCTGAGCAGTACGAGTTCTCATCACTTCACCCTTACGCTTCCAATTTACACACAAAGAAAGGTCCTTGAAATTGATGGGCAATCCTTTTATGGCATGAACATGAAGAAAGAAACAACAATTGAACCGTCGATGTAGGATATGAGTTAGAACCTTTAAGGGCTTCCAACTCCATATTGATGATTTCTTCTGTTTATGCAGCATGTCATCAGTGACATTGGAACTGGATTTGGAGACATGGGTATCGCCAAATGAATCATGCCCATGATCTGCTTGTAAAGTTAAAGCCTTCTGAGGAGTTTTATGTACATAAAGAGCTTTACTAATTTCTTCAATGTCATCCAACAATTGCCCACCATTCTGATCGCCACTACTGGTCTTCCAAGACATATTATTCACTGCCAGAACACAAATATCCAACCAAAAATCCAAATAAGCAAAAAAAAGGTACTCTTATTGTCCAGGAAAAAATAATGTTTATCTATTTTTATAATGGTGGTGTTTAGACCAGCATGCACCTTCACTATTCCACCTAGTATTTGCTTCCTCCCTACAACACTGGTACCAAGAAAGTTCATATTTATATTTTTTAGGAAAACCAAAATCACAAAAACTTTACCTAATTATCAACTACGCATCAGTTCCAAACTAATTGTTTAAGCTATTTTCAGAGGCTTTATCACAGTTCAACTATCGTATACTGAAATCAACCTATCGGCGGTTTATCTATCCAGGTTTAAGGCAGACTATGCTTTGCACCTGTGAGTTGAACCTATTATATATATATATATATGTATGTATGTATGTATCATCTCATCTCATCTCATCTCATCTCATCTCATCATCATATCATATATTATTAAAAGTTAGATCACCATTTTGTCCTTAGACTACATAAAATGTAATTAAAAAAAATCAAATCTAATTAAATAGTAATAATATCATTAAATTGCATTAAGGCTTTTATGAATTTTCAACTCTTCACCAAACCTACTTTAATGCAACCCTTCATAATTTATGCATTAATCAAATGTGAAAAATATAGGAGAAGAATACTATTTAATTGTTGTCTCTACATTATTAGATTGAAAATAGATACTATATTAGACTCCTTTTCCAACTAGGATACTATAATACAATCCTTTTTCAAGTAGAATTATTTATATATACTATTCCAATTCTAAGTAAAATTGTACATATTATTCTTGGACCTATTCCAATTCTAACACTCCCCCTCAAGCCGGTGCATACAAGTCATATGTACCTAGCTTGTTACAAATGTAATTAATATGAAGACCGATGAAGAGCTTGGTTAGACATTTGCAAGTTGACCATTCGTCTTCACAAAATTTACAATCAATCTCAATGTGTTTAGTCTTTTCATGAAATCCTGAGAATTTGATGCATAATGCCAGTCAATCTCAATGTGCTTGGTCTTGTCATGAAATATCGAATTTGATGCATAATGTCGATAAAACACAGAGTAATAAATTCCTGAATTATAATGTTGAACTTCCCAAATCAAGCTCCAAAGACTATTTCATACCATAGAATAACTTACACAAATATACAAGACTACCAAATTCCCCCTGAGCAACAAAATCAGGTAGTTGCTTCATATAGACTTCTCCCTCAAGAGTCGAGACTATCATGAAGAAAAACATTCTTAATGTTCAACTAATAAAAAGACCAATGAAGAATGATAACTATAGATAAAAAAAAGGCATATGTTGTTTTAGCCATGGGAGAAAAAAATCACTCTAATCCAATCCAAATATCTAAGTAAATCCTTTTTTTTCTCGAAAAAAGTAATCTGAAATAGAAAATAAAAAGAAAACACTGTAGAAAAACTCAAATCTATCGGAAACAAAGCAATGCTTGCTAGAAAGTGTTCGAAATCTAGTATAAAATACATGAAACATCTAGAAATCAAGAGATGAGTAGGTCTTAAACAAGAATGTCACTGTAAAACTGACCAAAACATGCCCATGCATCGGATTATTAGATTTGATGGTTGAAAGTGGTCACAAGTAGAGAAATCGAATTATATGGGTAGGATTGAAATGATGGCATGACCCTACAAAGAAAGAATTATAAGGGTAAGGTCGAAATGATGGCATGACCTAACGCAAATCCGATTTGCGAAAATAGTCACCGGAAAATGGCACGATGCTACATAAATTAAATATGAAAAAGTAGTCACCAAAAGTATGGCACGGTGCTACATAAATTAAATATGAGAAAGTAGTCACCGAAAAGATGTATGGTGCTACGTATAGATATAAGAAAATAATCACCAGAAAGATACTCGGTACCCCAAATTTTGCTAACACAATCATTGGTCAGACGGGTGGCATATATGGGTCATCGCCGTCTGAAGCTCTTTGATTTTCTACCAGGACCATAGAAGCTCTGATCACATGAGAAATATTGAAGAATATATTATTAAGTTGTTGTCTCTACATTATTACATTGAGACCCTATTTATAGATACTATATTAGATTCCTTTTTCAACTAGGATACTATAAAACAATCCTTTTCCAAGCAGAATTATATATACTATTCCTATTCGTATTCCTATTCCTATTCTAAGTATGATTGTAGATATTATTCTTGGTCCTATTCCTATTCTAACACATTACATGTCTGTGCTTCTCCATTGCTAAATATTTAGGAGAATTGAAAGAGTTGGATCTATGTGCAGCTATCTACTATAATCATTTTTGTTCATTGAATTTTGTTCATCTTCTATTTGTTTGTTGAAAATGTAACTCTTAACCTTTGGAATGTTTCTTTAATTTAATTTAAAAATTCATTGCACATTAATGTGTATACAACCTTATCATATCCTTGTGAATTTAGATATTCATATTATATATCATCTTTGTTTTATACAGATTATGAAAGACCTAAGTTTTCATTGTTTCCCAAAAGATTCATTCTTCAAAAGTCAGGGTAAGAATTTGCAATTTGTTTCTTTTTTCCTTTTGTCTTCTCTTTATATTTTTATTCGTTGCTTTTCTATTTTGTTGGTGGAATTTCTGTTTTGATATTTTCGCATGTATAATAATTTGACCAAAGTTTTTCACTTAACTTCATTATCTATGCTTGAATTTATTTATTTCTGTGATTTGCTTGAATTTATTTATTTTTTACAACTGAATTCTGATTAATCTCTTTATCTAATTAATCTTTGTACTATTTCAATTATGGAGATTTAAACACAATATTTGTCTATGTGGATATTGATTTTGACTTCACCAGCTCAAATAATTGATGCAGACAGGTGTGGAGCAAGCAAGAACTGAGGCGGTTCAATCGAACCCCTCTTTGGTGAAAAATTATAACGTTTATATATGGTTTAAATATTCTTTTACATATATATAGTAAATGTTGAATCCATTTTGACCTTTTCATTTGTTTACTTTTGATATTTTGAACCTCTTTGTGAAAACTTGACCATGCTACTAATGCAGATATCGACACTGTTCTATATATATATATTGATAATTATTGTAAAATTATTGATAATTTTTTTTAACAAATAGGAGTATCAACTGTCACAGATGATACTTTTCGTTGGTGTTTTCCGTTATCTTTTGTAATATATATATATATATATATATATATATATATGTTCTCTCTTATTTTTCTTCCTATTATATTTTTGCTACTCTATATGAATTTTA
>JAOTQJ010000102.1:11993264-12005709 GCA_025642045.1 Solanum sejunctum
CTGCGTACAATCTCCCCTCCCCAAACCCCACTTGTGGGATATTACTGGGTATGTTGTTGTTGTTGTTGTTGTTGTTGAATATTTGATTGTTTCTTCAATGCATAATTGATTCACACTAATTCTTTTATAGTTTGTAGAAATAAGGAAACAAATACAGCAATAATGATATCATTGAATTTACATAGATGAAAATTTTGTAGTACTACATACTTTAAAGTATACCAATCTCCCGTAGTTTACTTAGTTTCTTTAAGTCTGCCTTCTTCATCCCCCCCCCCTAAATGAGGTTCATACAACAATTATCAATTGAGAAGCCACCCAAATTCTAGAACAGCTGAAACCATCCCTACCCCTCCTTTTCTTCTGAAAGGAAATTTCTGAATTTAGGACCTCAATCTGTTAAATTTCATCTTTCATCTCCATATTCTAAATAAAACGTCCATGTCCACCCTATTAGAGGTATGAAAAAGAAAAAGGGACAACTATCATGAAAACTATATAAAAACCTATCAACTAGTCCAAAAACAATTCATTAGAGAAAGTACTGCAAGGACAAAGTACATCAAAGATGATGGTCGGGATTAGATTTTCGCGTAGGATGTTTTAACACAAGGAATTATCTCTGATACATCTTCCATACCTATATTCCACCGAGTCAAAATGACACTACAGCTAAAGCTACTTCAAATTATTCGCGCAGGGCAAATTGCAGCATCTAAGGAATATATCATACCTCATACTGTTTCTTAAATTCGAGCAAGGCAGACTCTACGTCCATCTTCAGGGTATTTACACGAGCATAACGGGGTTTCGGAAGGTCTGCAATGAATATAAACAACAAGATTATAGTGACACATCTAAGAGTGCCTTTTTCTACTCTATATATAATAAATACACCAAGTGTAATCCAACACAAGTTAGATACAGATACTTTTCCATCGATTTTAGGATCTTTTCAATTATATTTTAACAGTCTGTTGACAAGTTTGAACTATGCATGTCCTATTGTTTAACCCATAGAGTAATCACGTACCAGAAATCTTATAAGTCATTAAATCTGAGACATGTTTTACTTTCTTTCGCACTAAAAGTGTGGCAAGAGCTGCCTGCAATACATCCTTTTTCTGCAGAAGAAACTTTTCTGCATCACCAGCTAACAAAGCCTCCTGTATAAGATTAGCCATATCCTTAAGCAAGAATTCAAAGCAATGAAACACATTGGATGTATATTGGCAAATACCTGGCCAAAAAGGATGTCATACAAGATTATATACATTAATTCTTCTTGCCTATGCAGCAACATTAGCAACAAAATTAGTTCACAATTGAATCAAAGAGAATTAAAATTCCAGTCACGAGACTCTGGAAGTTTGTATCTTGATTACGTCTAGTCCATCCTATAGATCACCATAATGTATTGCTATATGTTACTAACATTGTTCCTTCCAAAACACTGGTGACGTTCTATACAAAATCTCAGATTTACAGATTGCCGCTTACAGTCTATATGGATGTTTCATATTGCAATAATTCATTACTTTATATTGTGCAGATAAATCCAATCTATTACACACCAAAGATTATCCAATATGTAAAATAGTTGATGTAAACAGGGTTACCGGTTATGTTAAGAACATAGTATTTCAGGAAAGCAAGTGAAAGATGAGTGAGAACCTAGCTTACCTAGGTGGTTGGCAGTAGAAACATTTAACTAAGCCTACAGTTAAAAAGGAAAACTCTCCTATACTTTTTAAATTTTGAATTGAGCTAGTTGCCTGGTACACTGGTTTATTTGAAGAGCAAACAATATAATTTACTTGTTAGTTCATATCGCTTTGATTCTGTTGTTCTTGGGATTGTGAAATATGAATAAGTAGCACGCAAGAAACAAGTTTTATTTTGACATGAACAAAAAGTTCTAAGGTTTCCAAGATAAACTTGAAAATGACAATTGATGCCTGAGAAAAATACTATAATTGACTACTTATGCCATACAGACAAATCATTAGTTATTTGAAAAATTTATGCAACTTAAGCTCTTCCCAGAAACATTTACTCCCTCCATCCCATTTTATGTGGCACCCTTCGACTTGGCACGGTGTTTAAGAAAAAAAGGAAGATTTTTGAAACTTGTGGTCTAAAATCATTCTTAGATATTTGTGTGGCTAAGAATCATTTCATTAAGGGTAAAAGGGGAATTCTAAAGGTAAATTGTTTCCAATTAGAGTAAGGTGACATTCTCTTTGGGATGGACCAAAAAGGAAAGGGTGCCACATAAAATGGGACAGAGGGAGTGTTTTCGATAACCTATGTCTACTTGATATTACAGAGATGTTGGCACTTTTTCCACCTGCCGTCTGTCGATAACTTTATCTTATTTAATCAACATAAAATGATGAAGCATAATTAATTATGGAAAAAAACAACAGTAGATATAATACACATGAGGAACAGCTATGCATGCGTCGAATACAGGTTATTCAGAATATTACTCGAAAAGAGAGAACAGAAAAGAGGAAGTTCTTCAAGTACAAGAAAAGACCAAGTATAATCCCACTAGTGGGGTCTGGGGAGGATAGGATGTAACCAAACCTTACCCCTACTTTTTGTGTAGACAACAAGAATTGCTCATGTATCACAGTTAAGACTTAAGCCCCTATACCATGCAATCAGAGAAGTCAAAGTGCCAAAATCTAACAACCAATTAAAATTCAGAAGTTGAAAATATTTCTAACCTTCCACTTGCTACTCAGCACATTGGCAATGTGAAAGACATCCTTGATAACGGGAAGATCTGCAACAAGGAAGAATCCAGAATATTTGCAATTATGAAACCAAGGAATGGACCTTTGCTGTAGGTATTGAGATAGCACGATTTTAAGTCACTGAGTTAACACCAGTGCTTTTAAAAGAAAAAGACAAAAAGACTGACAAAATCCATGACACTTGAAGTGCAAAATGATAAGTGAAGTGTACTCTTCCTTGAAGTGAAGTGCACAAATGACAAAGTTAAAAATATCAAAACATGTATAAATTAGACTTAAAACAATTAAATGCAATAAACACAACTAATTCCAGTATGTATAAACAATATTCCCTCTATTCCTATTCATGTGAAATCGTTTGAATCAGCATGGAGTTTTTAAAACGAATGAAGACTTGAAACTAGTAATCTTAAACACGTCATAATATTTGTGTGGCTACAAAGATTCTGGAACTTCTGGCCTTAAGGATATCATAACTTTTATGTGGGTATAAACGCTTTGCATTAAGGGTAATTTATTTTTGAATAATGTTAACTGTCGCGGGTAAAATGAAAAGTGTAAAGGTAATTGTTTTCAAATATGTAAATGTGTTATTCTTTTTGGAATGGACTAATAGAGAAATAGTGTCACATAGACTGGAATGGATGGAATAATAATTGATTATAATCCAACTTCTCAAAGTTGAGATTCAAAAGAACTGGCCGTTTATTGTTCGGATCACTTTATGTGTCATTGTTTCAAGGGAACACTTCTATGAAGCATGTCTTCACTCATAAATTGAAAATCGTTCGCGCCGCATTGCTCCGTAGACTTATGCTTTTGATAGCACATTTTGAACTTATTTTCAAAACGTGAATAGCCTCCAATATCTTATGGTAAGTCCTTGAGATTTAAAATTCAAAAGTCCACTCTGCGCCACTTAAGTAAACATATTAGTTGTGATTTTTTGATAAGATCACAAGCAAAAACCGAAAATAATTACAACATTAAACCTTCAAGTGACAAGCTATGAATCATGCTTCTTACAATTTTTCAACAACTAAACAAGAGAAGGACGAATAGATGTTTTAATTACAAGACTACCCTATTATTCCTTTATTTTCATAAAATAAAATCAACCTTAAGCAGCAAAGATAGGTGCATCATTTTCTAACTGTAAACATGGTCCAGACTCCAGAGCAAACAATTTCTCCACAATACTTCAGAAATTACACAGAAGCATTTCAGGTTAATGTCCATAGAGGTTTAATTATCCCATGATGACTTCTGAATAACAAAAGCACACGAGCTCCCTCTTGTATTAAAGCTGGGTTGATTTCCCAAAATGCAGTCGACCAAGGCAATTTTAGTCGATCGATCAATCTCAGATGGAGCCAAAGATTCACTATTTTTTGGCTTTGGGGTATGATGGAATAAACCAAAATGACTCTTTAAACTGTTTGCGCTTCTTTCAATTGTGAAGTAGCAGTTAGTCAATGCAACTTTCAACGCTCATTATGGGTCATCTGGAAACAGTCGCGCTATGTTTTTAAACATAGGGGTCAGGCTGCGTACATTCGACCCCCCTTAACCCCGCAATGGGCGGGAGCCTTTGAGGCATTGGGGTAACGTTGTTGTTGTTGTTGTTGAACATGTTGAGAACTCATTGCCAACTTAATAAATATCTAAGACATTTCAAAGAAGAATCCAAAATGTTCAAGAATGGTAGAGAATTAAAGGAAGATCTCTAGAATGAATACTCTAGAGAGAGAAGTCTAGAAATGTTCCAAAAAGGGTAGTTCAAGAAAAAGGTATCTAGGGATATTCTAGAAGAGAGTAGCATGTATCTCTCATTAGATTCTTCTATCCCCATATATAAATAGAGGTGGTCCACTTGAGTTGTATGTATGCTCAAGTAAAAAGAGTGTGTGCTCAAGCAAGCAAGTAAGAAAACAAGAGTGAGAGTGTTGTTGAAGCAAGCAATGAGTATTCAATATTGTAAGACCGAAGTGGGTCCTTATTTTGATATAATAAGATTCAAGTTGTGACCAAGCTATTGTGCCAACCAAAAAATATCCAACAGAACATGCATCACTTTACTAAAATCCCTTCAGAAAAATGCCTAATTATTAACAGTATTCCTCTTCTTTTAGCTCCTCTATTTTGTAACCTCCCAGTTTGTGATAGTAAACATAAAAGATGCATATTTTTCAGGCTCTACAAAGATAATCAGATAGGTTTTCTCAACGCTAATAGAAGTTAATTTTTCTCTTCAACTCCATATAAGAAAACAGGAATTTAAAACACAAGTATGAGAAAAATGGGTGAACGTACATTTGAGGGTTTGACAAACCAAAGCATAAGTAGCTCTTTTGTTCCTGACAGAGGGGCTATACACCAGCGACTTGATGGACCCAACGGCTCGGCGCCGAGCATCTCCTTGTAGAATAGTTCGCAAAACCTTTGCGGCTTCTCTGCGTGCATACATGGCCGAGCGCTCGGCGCTGCTCAGACGCTTCTCGTTCAGCTTCTTCGCCGCAGGTTTGGTATCCCTTTGCGCCTTCTTCCGCGCCATGGTTTCGCCTCCGCCTGGTCACTGTGGAGGGAGAAGAAAGAAACTGTTAATGGGTTTTGGCCCAAATGTTTTTGGGATAATGAGGGCTCAATCCATCAAACTTGTTAGGAAAAACTAGTAGGAACAATAGTAATTACATAATAATTATAGTTTTGATTAATTATATATAATGGATATATTTTTACAAAGTTTGCCACAATAAATAGATTCCACCAATTAAGTTTGTATAAAAAATAAAATATTACAAAAAAAGCACTTAAAATATCCGCGTATACAAATTCATAATCCCTAATTTATGTTCTTCCTAATTTTCCTACTAAAATTTCTGAAAAAGATTGTGAAAGCACGTCATCTTCATCTTAAGTCTTGATTTTCCTTTCAGGTGCTTGCCTATATCTTGGAATAATTTTTATTAGTTTCAATTTTTCCTCATAACTTCATAAAATTTCATCTTCAAGCTTCAATTTCACAACCAAATCAATGGGTATTCTCAATCAATAGATGATCAAACTCCAACAAAGAGGATCACTCGAGGTATTCATCTACATAGGCAAAATATGTATGAATCTCCATCCTTTTCTTCGAGCCTAACTTGAAATTAAGGTGACATTGTAATTGCGAGATCTTTCACCGCTATTGAGTCGAGTTTAGATAAATAATCTGAGATTAGGTCAAAGCACAAACAAGACCAAATAAAAATATAAAAAATTATCAAAAGAATAATAGCAGAAGCCATCAAATTACTTCAGTTAAAAAGGGAAACGACGTAGAAATTGGGTGTTCAAAAAAGAGGAAAGTATCTCAAATTGATCCTAAGAGCAACCACCCTAATAATGCTGATGTTATTTCTAACACAACTAGTCAAAATCAATCACAAGAATCTCAGGTATTTTTTGTTCAATTTTAATTTATAAAAGTCAATTTATGTATACACTAATTTGTATATATCAGGTTTATTTTATATAATTTATTTTCATATGCATCATAGATGTATGCAACTGAATTGATGAGTTGATTTGCATGTTTGTAAGTTGAAATGTGATGGAATTTGTGAAAATAAATTTACATTTAAAGTTTATTCTTTTAGGAGTTTCAAGGATGTGTTGTTTTATTCACACATATTTCAAATTGGTATTGAATATTTACCATTTTATTTGTGTTTACACACGGTGTACATTTGTATATAATCCAATTTGCAATTTATTATTATTATTAATTTTTTTTTTCAAATTATCTATATACAAATAGGTTTTTGTTAGCATGTTATTTTATACACAAATTTTTATCAAATGGAATGAGAGTTTACTGCAAGACTTAAAATTATACATGTTTTATATCTTTATAATTCATTATATACCAACAAATTATGTATATGATTTTACACACTGAAATTCATCTTGATAGTATACTTTTGTATAAATTAAATCTTGATCAACTACTATATGCATATAAACTGTATATACAAATAGACTCTTATTAGTTGAGTATTGATTGTGAGGTTATGATTTATACACGTTATATCTTTTTTATACATTCAATTCTATAAACATTATATACAAAAAAATTATGTAATTTTCAATAGTTCTTCATTAACATTATCTGAGTTTTATACATTTTTATTTTGTTAACTCTCTAAGGTTGGAATACATCCTGATAGTATGCTTTTATACCTTGAAATTCATCTTGATAGTATACTTTATATAAATTAAATTATTTTCAACTACTTTTTTTGATTTCTCACCTGTGTTCGGAGTCCGTGGAGCCCCGACTAAATTTGGATTGCAGAGCCCATTTTGGGGGTGACGCTCCCAACAGGATTTTTTTTATTCCCAGGACTCGAACCCAAGACCTCTGGTTAAAGGTGAAAACATTCTCATCAATGCATCACAACCCATGTTGGTTATTTTCAACTATTACATACATATAAACTGTATATACAAATAGATTCTTATTAGTTGAGTATTGATAGTAAGGCTATGATTTATACATGTTATATCGTTTTATACATTTAATTCTGTAAACATTATATATAAACAAATTATATATTTTTCAATAGTTCTTCATTAACATCCTCTCTCTATACATTTTTATTTTGCTTTCTCTTAAAGGTTGGAAAACATGTCACACCTTCCCTATAAATTTAATATATACAAACAAATTACATATATCATTTTTATACAATAAAAAAAACTTTAACTTTTCAAATTATTGTATGCAAATAAACTGTATATACAAATAGGTCCTTTATATAGCTGAGCTTTGAATGTGAGAATAGGATTTATGTATTGCTATTTTGAGCGGTGAGTTCTAGAATATGATTTTTTTTTGTAACTATATTTTTATTTACCAGATTTTCAATGTTTAGATGGAGAACTCAGGATGTGGACATAGTCCCACTCGTCGAGTCTGCTATTCTTTTCTTATAAATTTTTAGTGATGATCAATCAAGTTTACAAATTTATATTTCATTCATACTTTTATTATGTCTAACGAGCCAACTACCACAAAAGTTGATAGATTAGACTTAGACTTAGACTTGATCGAGTTTGAGAAATTTATGGAGTATTCTTGGGACAAAAAAGTGTATGAGGAGCTTGTGAAAAATCTCCATGCAAAGCTAAAATCAAAAGGAAAGTATTACATGATACAAGGCTTCCCACTTGTGATGTAAGTATGATTTTACGAATGTTGTTGGACAATAGATAAAAAGATTGTTGTAAAGAGGTCTTATCACATCTCTTGAATTCTAAATTGGGTGATCATGATGGATAAATCTCGATCGGATTACCTGATGAAAAGCATGTTTTGCAACACGGACATTGCAGTATATTTTATTTAATTATTTAAATTAGTCAATTTTATATACTAGTTTTTCGACACGTGCTTTGCACGTGAATGCCTAGTTATATAATATGTAATTTTAAAAATTAATATTATTAAAAAAATTGAAACAAACATAACTAAAAGGTAAAATATAAATTTTGTGACAGATCAATATTAATTGTCGTACAATGACTTTTCTTCTAAGACCAAGATAATTCAGTGTTGTGTATATTTACGAAGGTGAACAATCTAAAGTTAATTAGACGCATATAGTTTTTTATTTTTTAATGAGATATAATATAATAAAGCATTCCAAAAAGTACAACTAATACCTCTGTAACTTAATTAATAAGCATTTTTGAAACTTGTTCTAAGAAATCTTTAGTGAATATATTTAACTAATCTTAATTAGTAAAAAATAAAAATATGTGTAATCTAAGTAGTCTACTGAAAAAATGATGCATATTAGTATTAGAATACAATATTAAATTAGATTTTTCGGTTAAAGAATATCAATTTTCAAATGAAATTAGTTACAAACATATTTCAAACTTTGAAATTTCATCTATAAAGAAAATATCAAATTAAAATTTGTCAAAACAATTAACTTTAAGACAAAGAATAACTCCATTACCTATTAAAACATTTCAACGTACATGATATTGTTTAAAGGAGCTAATTTTTTTTCTTAAAGGAAATAATATAAATATCTACAAATTCTCCATTGAGTTGATAAAAAAAATAACTTTTAAAACGATCTCTATACAATAAACCCTAAAACGCCGATATTTCCTAGGTTTGCCTTTTCCGACGGTTATCGCCGCTCAGGCCACCGATCAACCTTTTTGTGAAAGTGGACCTCCCACCCTTGGTGCGTCTTACGCATCCTTATTGAAACAGGTGAAGGAGCCTGTGAAGTCTGTTCCTATGAAGCCTAACACATACCTGCATGGAGAACCACAAGTTAGTTGAGAGCAAGAAGAAGTTGAACAAATGATTATTAATGAAAATCAGGAGTACGCAGTAAATGAAAAGTTCTCTTATGGTTGGTCAGACATTCATAAATTAAGGAGAATTATTATAAAACAATGTGAGTTAAAAGGAGAGTGTAAGATTGGATTACTTAGTAATAGGCACATACTAATTAGGGCATCGCTTCTTGAAGATTATGTGCATCTACTATCCAAACCAACTTTCTACATCATACCGAATGAGAACATTCAAATGGGAACCTCTTTTTAATCCAGAGACGGAGGCATCCACAGCGGTGGCATGGATCTCATTCCCATCTTTGCCACCAAATTTCGTTGGTAAAGAAGTCATATTCTCGCTGGCTAGGACAGTTGGGAAGCCGTTATAAGTGGATATGGTTATGAGAAATCAGACGAGATCAAGTTGTACTAGGGTGAAAGTAGAAGTTGATCTACTACAAGAATTTTCCGAGAGGATCAGAATTGGTGTTAGAAGTGCAGATGGCGAGATGCTGATAAATGGGTGTCAATCAAGTATGACTATATGCCAAGATATTACACCACATGCATGTTGCAGGGACACAATAAAAACCAATGCTATGTTCTTCATCCAAAACTTTATCCGGAGAAAAAGCAGGGTGAAAAAGAAGAATTGAAATAGAAAGATGACAACCAGAAGGAGGAGATGGTAAAACAAGGGGAGGAAAAGAAAACTGCAAATTAGGATGCAAAGTTTAAGGCTCCAAAAAACAAAAATAATAGGCAAGGTAGAACAGTGCAGGTATTAACAGTTTGGAATAGACTGGGGGTAAAGAATTCATTTAGTGTATTGTAGGAGAGCAATCCAAATAAAAGTGGGAAGAATAAGGGGAAAGAAGATCCAACAACTGTTATGGCCACCCAAAGAAAGTAGGTAGAAAATTCAGACAAGGAGAGAAGCTTGATGGATAACACTAAAAATGGGGATGAAGTGGGTTAGACAGGGAAAAAAGTGTCAGATTAGAGTGAACAAGAAAATGTAGGCAATATTAGTACTAGTGTGAATCAAAAACAAGGAAGCAATCATAACGTTCTTAACCCTGGGGTGCAAACCAGCCATGTCAGGGCTTCTTGGAACAAAGCTACAGATAAAGGGGCTCAAAGGATCACAAGTAATACTAGTAACAGGGTCAGTTAGAATCAAAGAACTCTAACTACTTCTGAGATACCAAGTCATGTTAGTTTTTCTGAGAATAAAGCTGCAGATAGGGCTCAAAGAGTAATGGTGGAGTTGTTTGGGGAAAGTCAAGAGGTACCAAACACTTGTGAAAAGAGGGCTAAAGAGAATATAGAGAAAACAAGAGAGAAACAACAGGACATACAGTAGACAAATAAAGAGGATAAGGTAGGTTCCAAGGGTCAAGAGACTATACAAGAGGATGGGAATATCAATAATAACATTCAGCAGGTAACAAAGGAAGGGAACCTATCTCCGAAACAGGCTGATAAATTGAGAGGAGGTAATAAAAACATAGATCTATAGTGCCTTTACAGGTCGTGACAAGGTGTAGAAAATCTTAAACAAATAGTTTACAATGATAGAGACAATGCTATTATGGAATTTAAGGTCTGTCGGAACTCTTAAATCTTTTAACAGGCTAATGGACATGTATAGAAGATAAAATTATTCTTTTATTGCACTAATGGAATCTTTTCAAGAGCCCACACAAATAGAAGTATACAAGAGGAACTTAGGGTTTAAGAATACTGCTGTAAACATATCTGGAAAGATATGGTATTTCTGTAAAGATGATTGAGAGGCAGAGGTATTATTGGACTCTATTCAACAGGTTATTGTAAAATACCTTATTAACAACAAATCATTTATTATATCTGCAGTCTATGCAAGATGTAATATAAATGATAGGTTAGAGTTATGAGAAGATTTACAAAGTATGAGGCCAGCTGTTGACATCCCCTGGATTGTAGGAGGGGATTTCAATGTCATTCTCAATGAAGAAGAAAATAATGGGGTGCCTACCATTTGAGCAACAAGAAGCTATGGATTTTGCTCTTTGCATCAACAATTGTTCGCTAATAGAGCCTAAATTTTTAGGAAGTAATTACACTTGGTGGAATGGGAGAATTAAGGAGGAATATATTTTTAAGATATTAGATAGGGTGCTGGTAAATAATGTATTTTTGGACTGCTTCCCATCCTCTGAAGTGTCTCAGATAATGCACCCCTCCAATTGGAGTGTAAAATAGAAGTGGGAATCAACATAAAGCCATTCAAATTCCAAAACTGGATTAAGCACCAGTTTAAATAAATTGTCAGAGACAATAGGGTGGCAGACTTTGTAGGAAGCCCCTTCATGGAATTTCAAGCTAAGTTGAAGAGAGTCAAGAAGGCATTGATATAATGAAACAGGGAGGTTTTTGGCAACATATTCCAAAAAGTTACAATTCTGAAAGATATTATTAAAGTGAAGGAACTACAGTCCGAATTGCAACCATCCCCAGCCAACAGGGAAGAATTAAAAATGGTAGAGGGTGAGTTGAGGAAGTGGCTAAGTGAGGAAGAAGAATTTTGGAAATAAAAGACAGGAACGAAGTGGTTATAAAATGGTGATAAGAATACTAAATTCTTTCACTCTTATGTGAAAGGAAGGCGAAGGAAATTGCACATAAGAGAAATCATAAGTTGTCAAGGGGAAACATTATCTGAGGAAAATACCATTGGTGATGAGCCAGCAGTTTCAGGATGAAAAATGTTCCTAAAATCATATCAGATGAGGAAAATGAGGCAATGACTACACTGCCTAAAGAAAGTGAAGTTAGAGATATTGTTTTTAGTCTTAATGGTACCAGTGCATGTGGACCAGATGGGTTTATTGGAGCTTTTTACTAGCTTAGTTGAATATCATTGGTGGAGACATTATCAGATTACTCAAAACTTTTTTCTATGGTCAAGAATTGACCAAGTTTATTACATATACTAATCTGGTTTTGATTCTCCAAAAGGAGATAGTTAAGTGTTTTGCTGATTTTAAACCTATTAGTCTAAGTGATTTCGCTAACAAAATTATTTCTAAGGTCATTCATGGTTGGATTAATGGTGTATTACCTAAGATCATCTCCCAAAATTAGTCAGCTGTCACGACCCAAACCAGGGGCTGTGAATGGTGTCGATAGGGCACCCAGACATACACTTATACTGAATCTCCATTTACGACAGCTAAGGGATTTCATAAAATTTCGACAGAGTTTTATTTGTTTTTCTAACCAACCCCACCTGCAAACAGCGAACCCAACAGTACCAGACAGTGCCATAAGAACAGATACACATACAT
>JAOTQJ010000102.1:12005809-12024582 GCA_025642045.1 Solanum sejunctum
ATCTCAATTAACTCAATTCCCATGAAGAACTCAAGGAATAGAATCATCATTTTAGAAGAAGTCATTTAGACAAAACTCAAGAACTCTATTATGAATACTCATAGGATCATCACGCTCAATTTACTCAACCTCATATTCACATCAAGATTTCAATCAACAAACTCAAGTCAAGGCTCTAGACTTCATCTCCAGGTTTATTATGCATGGTTTCACAATTTAACATATAGGGATCATACAATATCTCACGAAAAGTATTCACTTCAAGAAAAGAAGTTTATGATGATCATCAACATATGAAAATACATGTAATAGATATAATTTTAAGAAATAATCAAGAAAGTAGTTCAAATAACATGTATGGGGACTCGTGGACTCTCAACTCCTCTATTACCATCAATGGGTACATGGGAGAATAACCCTGTACTTTAGTTTAGGTTTACATACCTGATGTGAAGCTTTTGACAATCAATCCTCAAGAATTCTCCTCGAACTCCTTAATTCCTGCTTCTCTTCTCTTCTCTTTATCCCTAGTCTTTTTTAAGAACTTAGAAAGGGCTTAAAATGGGGTTTAAAGCCCTTTTTATGCCCAAAATGATCCATTTTGATTGTGTTTGGAGTATAAGAGGAGTTGGAAAAGGTCTAGAATGTCCCTCATGAAATTAAGAAATAAGTTAATCTTGGAACAAAGGGGACCATTTTGGGATTTTTCGCAGAAAAATCTCTGAATGAATTTTCTAATCCTGTAGAAAATATTTGGAATAAAATTAACTGTTGATCTACAGTAGGTGCGTGACACATACCGCACACCTATCGCACACCCTCATTGAAAATCATTTTTGCATCAAAAAATAATCTTTTTATCCGGTTGCTCTAAAAATCAATCGAGATCACTTTCACACACAATTTTTCATGCTGACCGAATATCTAGCCTTGGATTTACCATCGGATCATAGAAAAATGCATTATGCACACACCTTTTCTCTAGGAGTATTTTGATAATTTTACTGAGCATTACACAAAGTTGAATGGTTGAGACAATCTTCATATATTTTATCAAAAAATGTGAAATCATCCATGAAGATTTCAAGAATTTTTTCAATCATATCTGAGAAAATAGCTGACATAAAACGTTGAAATATAGCTGGAGCATTGCATAGCCCAAATGGCATTCTTCTATAAGCATACGTACCTTGAGGACATGAGTAGGTTGTTTTATCCGGATCTTCAGGAGCAATTGATATCTAATTGTATCCAGAGAATTCATCAAGAAAGAAATAATAATCATGATGTGTAACTCTTTCAAGCATTTGCTTTATAAAAGGTAAAGGAAAATGGTCTTTTCTTGTGACGTTATTAAGTCGTCTATAATCGATACAAACTCTCCATCCTATGACCGTTCTAGTAGGTATGAGCTCACTATTTTTATTTTATATGTCAGATATCAGATAAATAATACCTGCTGCTAGAAGTTTTAGCACTTCCTTTTTAATAATTTCTTGCACTTTTGGGTTTAATCTCCTTTGGGGTTGGACTATTGGCTTGTAATTGTCCTCTATAAGGATTCTATGCATGCAAATAGTTGGACTTATTCCCTTAATGTCACCTATAGTCCATGCTAAGGCCCTTTTGTGTTCTTTCAATACAACAATCAATCTGAATTATTCCTCTATAGTCAAAAAAGATGAAATAATTACTGGAAATAACTCTAATTCAAGAAAAATATATTTTAGATGAGGTGGGAGAGTCTTAAGTTTAATTTTTGATTGAACTTCTTCTAATGATGCTTTCTCAGTTTCTAAATCTCTTCTAGTGTTTCAGCTTCTTCTTTTATTATGGAGTCATAATCACTTATGATACCTGACTTGATTATACATCTTTCAAGTGAATCTATTGTAAATTGATCATCTTTATATTCATTTGCAAGGTCATTTAGTAAATCAACTTGAAAATAAGAAGATGACGCATCTTCAGGAAATTTCACTATTTTTTGCATATCAAAAATTACTCTTTCCTCATCAACTCATAGTATCAATTGTCCTTGACAAACATCAATGATTGCTCATCCAATTGCAAGAAATGGTCTACCTAAAATTAATGGTACATCGGTGTTTTCTTCCATTTCAAGTACTATAAAATCTACCGGAAAGACAAATTTTTCAACTCTTGCGAGAACATCTTCAATTATGTCTTTTGATTTTTTTGTACTTTGTTCAGCCAATTGAAGAGATACACCAGTTTCCTTCATTTCACCTAATTCTAATTTTTTAAAAATTGAAAAAGGCATTAGATTTATGAATGCACCTGAATCACATAATATTTTTTCAAAATGAGGACTTCCTAATGTACAAGAGATTGTAAAATTTCCTGGATCACCTAGTTTTTCTGAAAGCTTATTTTGAAGTATAGCACTATATCTTTCTGTAAGTCTAATTACAAACACTTCTTTTGATTTTCTTTTACTTGACAAAATATCTTTAAGAAACTTAGCATACAAAGGCATTTGTGTCAAAGCCTTAACATACAAAGGCATTTGTGTCAAAGCATCTGTGAAAGATATGTTAATGTAAAGTTGTTTTAATATTTTAAGAAATTTTGAGAATTGTTCATCAAGTTTTTCTCTTTTCATCTTTTGGGGGAAAGGAAGAGACAAAGAATGGATATTTGTCATTAGTTCATTTTTTTGCATCTTTTTTTCATCATTCTTTTGTTTCTTCGGAAGTCCATATTTTTCTTTATTCTCTCCTTCATTCACTTATTTCATCTTTTGTGAAATTTTTTGTTTATCCACATATGAATTATTAAGATCCTTACCTGAGTGCGGAGACAAGGCTTTGAGGTGTTCTTTTGAATTTTTCTCAGTGTTGCTTGGTAAAACACCTTGAATTTCTTCAGAAATAAGAGTCACCAATTGGCTTATTTGAATTTCTAAGTTTTTGATGGTTGAATGTTGGCTTTTAACTTTCTCGTTAGTAGCCTTAATGAATTTATGCATCATGTCTTCAAGGCTTACTTGGTGAGATCTTTGGGGTGGTTGTTGATATTTTTGAAACTTTTATTGCCCTTTTATTTGAGGTTGAAAACTAGATGGTCCTTGCACCTGCTGCTTTTGATTAAAAAATTATTGAGGATTTTCAGCACTATTAGGGTTACTCCATTGAAATTTTGGATGATTTTTGCCATGGAACTACCAAATGGGTAATTATTTCTATATCCAATAACTTTTATCTGTTCCTCATTTTGGACTGGAGCTTGACACTCATGATTAGGGTAATTACCTTCACAAACATCGCAATTTGTAAGTTAAAGTAATGACTGAGAATTTACCTGAAAAGCTTCAAATTTTTGTGTGAGAGTTGCAATTTGTTGTGTTAATGAATTTAAAGCTTAGTCTTGATTGACTCCTGTTGTCTTCTTAATAATCATTCTATCAAATAACCACTGAACTGCATTTTCTAAAACTTCATTGAGCAATTGTATGACTTTTGTGGTGGTTTTTCTTAACAGCAGTTTCAGTTTTTTCTTGCTTGATAAAATGATTTGACATCAATTTGCGAGAAATTATTAATTTTTTGCTTCATTTTAATTATTTTTGTAAGTGAAAAATATTTTTTTAGTAAGTCTTGAGTCATTTGATCCCAATAGGATCTCTTGGTAAACTTCGTAACCGTGTCTTGGCCTCTCCTTTTAGTGGAAAAGGAAGGAGTTGTAACCGGATAGCATCTATTGTGATTCTATTATACTTACAAGTCTCTACTAGTTCAAGGAAGTCAATTAGATGGCTATGGGGATCTTCACTTGCATCACCAGTAAATTTACAAGAATTTTGGATGGTCTAAATCAAGCCCGTGAGGATTTCAAAGTTATTTGCCGCTATTGGTGGCCTTCTCACACTTGATTCTCCTTCAAAGTGATCTGGTCTTGCATAATCTTGAAGTACTCTATTATGTTGTGGTATTACCTCATCAAATTGTTCTTCCGTTTGTTGTGGTGGAAGTGCATTATTATTATTAAGCTCATCGTTCTCCATCTATTCTTGTAAGAAAGTTTAAGGTTGGGAGGTTTGTTCTTTTCGTAATGATCGTAAATTTCAGGATTGTATGTGATAAGTTCTCTTGAAGATGAACGGGTCATATACTTCAAGAAGTTTACCTTAGAATAAATAGACAGAATAAAATATTATAAAAATAAAACTCAAATTAGTAATAAAATAATTAATTTGTAGTAGACTTTGCCGATCCCCGGTAACGGCACCAAAAAATTGATGAGTCACTGATACATATATATTTTAACTCGCACTCTGTCAAATAATAGTATAGAAAAATGTCGAACCCACAGAGATTGGTTTATCTATTCGATATCACATTATTACGGCCTTAGAACTCAAGCTAAGTATTGCACGACGCTAGTCAATTTGCCTGCAGAATTTACTTGATATGGCAAATGCTAGTAAGCCTTGTTGCCTAAGATCGTACTAAGGGAACATTGGATTAGAAAACAAAGGAAGTTTTAAAGGAAAGATAACCTTTATTGTCTATGAGAAAGCTATACAAATGCTTGTGAATACAAGATGTCTTGGATATTTCTGGATGTCCTAAGAATTGATAATGGCCTATCTATTTATACAAGTGCCTAAGGCGTAAAAGCAAAAAAGAATGTACAAAAGTGGGCACTAGCTGTTTCTGGTCATTTTTGCCCGTTGTGGTCATTTCTGGCCGTTGGAGATGTTGCTAGCCATTGGGCTAGTCGTTGGCTACAGTGCCCTAACGGCTCCTACACAGTTCTAGCGTCTCTGGGCAGTGTGGGCACGTTCCTGCGCAATCTTGGGGCAGACTGCAACGTTTCTTGTTTTGATTACTATTTGAGTAGATAAAGAAAAATAGTTGAATGGTGAAATAGTTACATAATAATAAAACAGAAAAATAGAAAATATATTTTTGTGTTTCACAGTGTACTAAAAGGTATTGGGATTCTGACTTCACTTGATATTTTTATATAAAGTAAATTATCCATTCCTTAATTTATATTTCTCATAAAAACATAAATATCTCGTACGATTATATTTATGTTTTATTACTTAATTTGAATAATTGAATGTACTCCTCTCTGTTATACAGTTAATCATCAAAAGTGTAATATTTAAGAATTAGAAATGCGTATACTTGAACTAAAGCATGCTCTTTTAAGTAAGTCTCTGTCGGTTACCTTACTTGTTATAACTAACTATTACACTATTCACCTTTCTCGATTACAAATAAGTGTCACTTTAATTACTAGATAGGTGTTACTAAAGCATTAACAATCTATCAATACTCCAACTAACGTTATTACTCTCTCGATTACAGAATTAGTAAAATGTTAATTTTTAGTGAACAATAGATAGATGTTAATCAATGAAATAATGTCTAGTTATCAAGTTGATAAAAATTTATTATACAACTTAAGTTCATGCATGATCATTACGAACAACACTTACTAATATATAGAAATATCAAGATTTGTCATTTTTTCAACACAAAAATAAATTACTCCATAATAGAACTGGTACCACTAAAGAAAATATTCTTCTCCATTAAATAAGAAAATAGAGAAAATATTCTATAAGAATAGTTTCACTATCTATATCTATATATATACTATCTTAAAAGTGAGAGTCTTACTAACTTACTCTTCCATTACACTTTAAAGTCCTAATAATTAAAATAGACTTCCTCAATATCTCGAAGAACTGTTGTTTAATGGCAACTCTTCGTACATCCAACCAGTCACAATTCTCTAACAAAACAAAAACCTGTGTCATTTTCTTCGGACGACCTGGCACAAAAAAGAGAAAAACACTCTGATTTCTATACTTGAAACCAAATGCAACGTAAACTTTACCAAATAATATGTAGAATTGCATTTGTTTTAGGCAAACAATATTCAACTTCTTCCTTTTCTCTGTGACTGTTACATGTACATTCGAAAGATCTTGTTATAGGTTTGTAATTATTAAAAAGTGTGCGAGTAAAAAAAAAAGGATCACAGTTTTTCATCTTATAACATATGACTCCAACGGTTGGTAAATTTTAAACCAACATTAGTATATTGTTATCTAGCCTATTTTGCTTCTACCTTTTCCTGTATGCATCAAACGGGATACGTGAGATCACTGACACAGAATCACGCAATTTGGAGGACTGATTAACATTGGCAGCGAGAGTATCTAAAGATCTAAGATGAATCAATATAAATAGAGCGACTCCATTTCATGGTTAGGAATCATTATGTAAGGGCTTGCAAAACACAGACCAATGTCAACGAGACACTCTTGTACTTCCGTGCATTCAGATGGAAGGATATCAAGAATTTGAATTTCAGGCTTCAAATGAAGTTTGACAAACAAATCGATTCGAATGTGATAACTAGTTCTAAAGGACTTGATAAGGGTGTTGATTTGTGATGTCAATACTGTTGTAATTATTGTGACCTTTTCAACTCTACCTTATGAATCTTATTTTATATCCTTCCTTCCTGTTATGGGAGAGGTAGACATATGCACAAAAATTGTACTCATCTTTCTTTTTTTAATCTCAAAAATTAGACTTAAAAAAGAGTTAACTGTCAAAAACACATCTGAACTATCCTATCCTTTTGAGTTTATAACTAAATTGTCACATATTTGAGAAACACATCTCTCTCTTTTGTTACACTCTCATCATGTGTGTATTACACTCTCTTATTTTATTTTTAAAAATTAGCACATCGTACTCCATGTGGATAAAGTACTACACCATGATTAAAATTAAATCAATTATTAGTAATAGTTAATTAAATATAATATAAGAATATTATTATTCCAAAAAAAATATAAAATAAAATATTAATTATTTGTCATGCCTAAGGAAGATACACAAGACGTGGTCGGCACCCAGAGATTATTGTTAATCCTCAAGGGAACCACTTGGCCTCTTCACATTCATTCAATCAATAAACTCTATTAATCAGCGGAAGATAAAAGAAAATAAATGGACACATCTCATCCAATCTCAAAATAATATTATAAATGAAAAGGCTAGTAGAAGGAAACTAGCTCACAAATCTTAACATCAATATTCGACTCTAGTCTATGAAGCTTCTATCACTATCAAGTGGTGCCAATGACAAACCCATGACTACATCCAATCAAAAATAAAACTAATCAATGTCTAACTCTAATAAACAGGATGAAATAAAGGTAATGAATCCTCCAAAGCGGGGAAGGCTCACCAAATCAGCTGAACTGCTAAGATCCTCAACGATGTGCCCATTGACGATCTCTAACACATGTATCTGCGTCAAGAAATGATGCAGCACCAAGTGGCATCAGTGAAACGACCCTAAAAAGTTTCCAAAAATGTGCCTCGAAAATGCCCAGAATTTTTAATTCCATATATCTCAAAATTCGTTTGTTATTTCAAATATCCGACTTCATATTCTTATTCAACGGGTCAAATTTATAGGGGGAAGGGTCTAAACATTATTTTTAAGCGATTAAAACGAATTATGATTTTTCAAAGGGGGCTGAAAATAGTGAGATTTTCGCGCCCCCTTCGCGATGTGCACCCATGTAAAAAGGGGACTGATTTTTTTGGCCTTGGTCCAAGACAAAAGTCTTGGACCTAAAAGTTTCCAAACTTGTTTTCCACCTATACTTAGTCATTTTTCACCCTCATATTACCCTAAACATTTTCCTATACTTACTACAACACTTAGCCATATTTTCACTCTCAAATTCAAGTCCCAAAACCTCTTTCGGATCTAAGAATTTCCTTTAAGCTTCAAGCCTCCATTTTCAATCTCCATCAAGAACTTCTCCAAAGCTAAGGTATATGGGTTTCAACAATTGGGCCCTTCCACCCATGGTGCCCTAACCTCCTTTTTACTCAATTTGCATGATTTAAAATTGATTTTATAAATGGATTTACTAGTATGAACATGTCTAGGAACTATGTTAAAGTTATGTAAAGTTGTGATTGTTTTGATATATTTTGAGCTATAAATCTTGAATTCATTGTAAGATTTGATGAGGAATTTTGATGTATATTGCTTGAAGGTGTTGCAAGGTGTCGATTGATGGTTTTACAATGGATTTTCTTGGATGATTATCTCTATATTTTATGGTTTTATACTAGCATTACACACACGTCAAATATTTGATAAAATGTCCGGTTATAGTTTCTTGAGGAATTGAAAGCCCAAAGCATGAGATAGAATATGAATGATCATATGATGATGAAATGAGCTTATGTATATGATATATTCTATATAAAATATTGCATTAGACCATGCCCAATCCGGGTAACCTAGTTGAGGGGTTAATATCTCAACCGCTAGTATGATAGGTGTTATCATCACTAACCTTGATGAGGGATTTATACCTAACACACTAGGGTGATGGGTGCTATCATCACTAACCTTGATGAGGGGTTTGTACCTCACACACTAGGGTGATGGGTGCTATCATCACTAACCTACTAAGGGGTTTGTACTTTGAAAATCTAGCTCAGACTCTTCTACACATATGATATCCTATATGAGCATGAGTTACTTAAGCATGTTTTACTTATGCATTGATTATACATGTCATATTGTTATATTATGCTTATTGCCTATTGTTATGCATTTTGATTATGATGCTTATCTCTTGTTGCATTACATCCTATATACTTAGTACATTCAAACGTACTAACGCATACTCTTGCCCATATGATATCACCATGTAGGAATCGGTGCCCAAGTTGATCATCATTATCCTCCACGTTGCTATATTGGTGCGACTCAAAGCTATTTGGTGAGTCCTCCACTTCAGGGACCTTAGTCTATGTTGTTCTTATTTTGTATTAAAATATTCTTCTAATATTCTATTTTGACTATGAAGGTGTGCCTGGTTGCTTTGTCTGGGCTCCCCGCTTTTATCCATGTATTAGAGGTGTTTGTTGGATATGTTATGTATCTATGATATGAGCTTGACTCTTATCTCTTGTTTATGTTGTTATACAAGTTTTCCCCTTAGTCAATTGCCCTTATTCTTACTCTTTATGTCTTTTATATGCTTCTGCTACAAATAATTTATAATGATAAGTTAAGAGGCTTGTTTGGGGTCCCTTAGGGTTCCCGATTCGCCGTATCACGTCTAGGCCCTATGAGTGGGTCATGAAAAATTTGGTATCAAAGCACTATGTTGATAGATTCTCGGTGTCCAAGACACCACATTGATTAGAGTCCTATTCATAGTTATGAAACATGACATGACTATGAATAGGACACTATGAAACGTTTTAGGAAATATTTCCCTTCTTCATGTTATAAGTCATGCTACAGAGTTGTGTTAAGTTTATTTCCCCTAATAATTATTATACGCTATGCTAGATCATGCCAAAACACTCGAGGAAGAAGGGACCAAACTCCTGAGAAGCAACCTACCAATGATGAGCTCTGGGATGTTCTTACTATGCTTACCCAAGTTATGGCCAACCAAGTCAATCAAGGGGCCCAAGCCCCTCATGCTACTACCCAGGAGCTAGGGTAAAGGACTGCATGAGGATGAATCCTCTGGTGTTCTATGGGTCGAAGGTGGGTGAAGACCCACAGGAGTTCATTTATGAGGTCTACACGATCTTGAATATCATGAGTGTTGGGCCAAATAAAAAGGTGGAGTTTGCAGCATACCAACTCAAAGGGGTAGCCTAAATATGATATGATCAATGAAAAGGTGAGAAGGGAATTGGTAATGTTGTGCTTTGGGAGGAGTTCAAATTGTCTTTCTTAATCGGTTATTCCCTCTTGAGCTTAGGGAAGCTAAGTTGGTAGAGTTCATGAACTTGAAACATGGTACTATAAGTGTGAGGGAGTATGCCCTCAAATTTAATCAACTTTCAAAGTATGCTCCTCACTTGGTGGCTGATCCTAGATCTAGGATGAATAAGTTTGTTATGGGGTCTCTGACTTAGTGAGTGAAGAATGTCGGTCCACTTTACTAATTAGTGACATGGACTTATCTCGATTGATGACATATGTTGAGAAAATAGAGGATGAAAAGTTGAGGAAGATGAGAAGTCATGAGGCAAGAGGGCCCGTCTTGAGGGTAAGTTCCAAAGGGGTGCTAGAGTCCATCAAGGCCAAGGGCCTTCTCATACTACTAATAGGGGGTTTACCAATGACCTCCCTAGGCCTCAAGGTATTAGTGGTGTGTCTCCTAGTGGTAGGTTTCCTAAATGTGGAGGGGGTCATAAGGTCCCATGTTTGAAGGGTTCTAATGTTTTCTATGAATGTGAGGAGCTTGGTCACAAGAAGATTGATTGTCAAAGAAATCGTGGCAAAGGTCGGGGTACAAATCCGGTTCCATTGGGTAGAGGTGGTAATCAAGGTGGTGCCCTAAGGCATAATTAGTTCTATGCTCTACATGGAAGGCAAGGGGTTGGTGAGGGCCCCGATGTTTTATTGGTATGTTGAAAATCTTTGACTTTGATGTGTATGCTTTAATTGATACAGGTGTCACTCTCTCCTTTGTTACCCGTTTTGTTGCTAAAAATTTCCATATTGAGTTAGACTTGTAGCATGAGTCATATGTAATGTCTACTCCTATTGGTGTCTCTATTTGGCCAGGAAAGTTTATAGGAGTTGTCCTATTTGCATTTTGCATAAGTTGTTGCCTTGTAATCTTGTTGAATTAGACATGGTAGATTTTGATGTCATTCTTGGGATGGATTGGTTGCATACCTACTATGCTTCTATTGATTATAGAACTTGCAGGGTCAAATTTTAATTTCCAAATGAACCCATCCTTGAGTGGGAAAGTCAAGATATGGTGGTCAAGGGTAGGTTCATCTCTTGCATTAAAGCCCATAAGTTGATCTCTAAGGGGTATTTATATCATCTTGTGAGGTTATAAGATATGGAGTCCAAAGTCCCTTCTATGGAGTCAGTTCCAGTTGTAAATGAGTTCCTTAATGTCTTCCCAAATGACCTTTCCAGTGTCTCTCCCAAAAGGGAGATAGATTATGGCATAGATCTCTTTCTCGATACTTAACCCATTTCTATCCCCCCCTTAACGTATGGCCTCGCGGAGTTGAAGGGGTTAAAAGAGCAATTAAAAGATTTGTTAGAAAAGAGATTTATTAGACCTAGACAATCACTTTGGGGTGCCCGGTGTTTTTTGTTAAAAAGAAAGATGGGTCACTTAGAATATGCAATGACTACCAGCAACTCAATAGGGTCACCATCAAGAATAAATATCCTCTTCCAAGTATTGATGACTTATTCGACCAATTGCAAGGGGATAGCTTTTTCTCTAAAATTGATTTCGATCTGGCTATCATCAAGTGAGGGTGAGGGAGTGTGATATTCCTATGGTGGCCTTCTGGACTAGATATAGGCATTATGAGTTTGTTTTGATATCTTTTTGGTTGACCGATGCACCGGCTATCTTCATGGACATAATGAATAGGCTCTTCAAACCTCACCTTGATTCCTTTGTTTTGGTCTTCGTTGATGATATTTGGATCTATTCACATAGTAGAAAGGAGAATATGGGACATTTGAGGGTTGTATTGCAAAGGTTAAAGAGGAGATATTGTATGTCAAATATGACAAGTGTGAATTTTAGTTGAACGGGCTTACATTTTGGGATCATGTGGTGTCGGGAGATGGTATAAAAATGAATTCTAAGAAAACCGATGTGATTAGAAATTGACCTAGACCATTGACCCAGTCGAATATTAGAAGCTTCTTAGGCCTAGAGGGTTATTATAGAAGGTTTGTGAATGGGTTCTCCTCCCTTGCTTTCCCTATGACAAAATTGACTTAAAACAAGGTTAAGATTGAGTGGACCAATGAGTGTGAGAATAGCTTCCAAACATTGAAAGGCAAGCTTGTGTCCTCTCTATATTACCGCTAACGGATAGACTTAAGGGATTTGTGGTGTATTATGATGCTTCTCGAGTTGGTTTTGGTTGTGTGTTGATGCAAAATGGTAAGGTCATAGCTTATGCTTCTAGACAACTCAAGGCACATGAAAGAAACTACCTTACCAATGATTTAGAGTTAGCCATCGTTGTATTTGCATTAAAGCTTTGGCGTCACTACTTGTATAGGGTACATATGGATGTGTTAATCGATTATAAGAGCCTCCAATATGTATTCACTCAAAAGGATCTCAACTTGAGGCAAAGAAGATGGTTAGAACTTCTTAAAGACTATGATATGAGTGTGCACTATCATCTGGGTAAGGAAAATATGGTGGCGGATGCTTTGAGTACGGTGTCTATAGGTAGCTTAGCCCATGTTGATGGTGGTGATAAGTAGATGGTTAGAGAGGTGCATCAATTGGCTAGATTAGGGGTTAGGTTAGAAGAGGTTGGTGATGATGGTATGGTGATTGTTGATGGGTATAAGTCTTCATTAGTTGATGAGGTGATAGCTAAACAAGATCTTGACCCCTCCTTGCTTGAATCAAAAGCTTTGGTGAAAGTAGAGGTTTTCTCCTAAAGGGGAGATGGTTCCCTTCGGTATCAAGATAGGTTGTGTGTACCTTGTGTTAGTGGTTTAAGGGAGAAAATCCTTGATGAGGCCCATAATTCCTCTTATTCTATCCACCCCGGTTCCATCAAAATGTATAGATACTTGAGGGATGTGTATTGGTGGGGAGGTATGAAGAGGGACATTACCAAATTTGTTTTCAATTGTCGTAGTTGTCAACAAGTCAAAGAGGAACATCAAAGGCCGGGTGGCGTAACCTAAGACATAGAGATTCCTACTTGGAAGTGGTAGGTGATTAATATGGATTTTTTGGTTGGGTTTCCCAAGACTAGAAAAGGTTTTGATTTCATTTGAGTGAGGGTTGATAGGATGACGAAATAGGCTCACTTTCTATCAGTTAAGACCACATATGGGGCTGAAGAGTATGAAAAGTTGTACATCCATGAGTTAGTGGCATTGAATAGGGTTTCTTTGTCCATCATATCGGATCATGGTGCACAATTCACCTCACACTTTTGGAGGTATTTCCAAAAAGGTCTTGGTATAAAAGTTCACCTTAGTACGGCCTTTCACCCCTAAATGGATGGCCAATCCAAAATAACCATTGAAACCCTTGAATATATGCTTAGGTAATGTGTATTGGAGTTGAGGGATAGTTGGGATAACCATCTTCCTTTGATTAAGTTTGCATATAACAATAGCTATCACTCTAGCGTCGGTATGGCTTTTTTTGAGGCTCTTTATGGAGACATTGTAGATCACCGGTTGGTTGGTTTGAAGTTAGAGAGGTTGCTTTATTTAGACCATATATGGTTATGTAGGCTCTTTAGAAGGTTAATATGATTAGATAAATGTTAAAGACGACCTAAAGTCATCAAAAATCCTATGAAGATGTGAGAAGAAGAGACCTTGAATTCAAAGTGGGTGATTGGGTCTATTTGAAAGTTTCTCCAATGAAATATGTGGTCTATTTTGGTAAAAAAGGGAAGTTGATTCCAAGTTATGTTGTCACTTATGAAGTGATAAAGAGGGTTGGCAAGATAGCTTATGAGTTGAAGTTGCTTAGTGAAATAAATTTGGTTCATCCGATGTTCCATGTCTCTGTGTTGAGAAAATGTGTTAGTGATCATAATGCTATTATGTCTATTGATGTTCTGGATTTTATTGAGTATAACTTGACTTATGATAAGGTTCTGGTTTAGATTTTGTACAGGCAAGTGAAGAGATTGAGGAACAAGGAGGTGGCATCCGCTAAGGTCCTTTGGAGGAACCAACAAGTCGAAAGTGCTACTTGGGAGGCCAAAGTGGATATGCAAAAGTGGTATCCTTATCTTTTTCACTCTACTCAAGCCTAAGGTACTAATTTTAAATCTCCTATGTGCTTTCAAGTCTTATATTTCAGCCTCTATGTCATACATATGCATTCATGTTTAAGTTGGCAAATTTATGATGATTTTACACTTTTGCTGAGATTTTGAAGATGGTGTTTTAAATGTACTATTGAATTATTGTTGGGGTTGATTTGTTTATGATTACTCTTTTTATTTAAATCTTTTTAGATTCGGGAATGAATGTTCCCAAGGGGGAGATATTGAAATGACCCCAAAAAGTACCCGAAAATATGCCTAAAAAATGCTCGCAATTTTAAATTCCATATATCTTAAAATCCATTTGTTAATTCAAAAATTCAACTTCATATTTTTGTTTAGGAGTTCAAATTTAGGGGAAAAAGGTTCTAACCTTAATTTTTAAGTGATTAGAATGAATTATTATTTTTCAAAGGGGGCTGAAAACAGTGAGGTTTTTGCGCCCCCTTCGCGATGCGCACCCATGTAAAAATAGGGCTATTTTTTTTTGCCTTGGTCCAAGACTTTAAGTCTTGGATCTAAAAGTTCCCTAATGTGTTTTCCACCTATACTTGGTCAATTTTCACCCTCATATCACCCTAAATATTTCTCTATACTCACTCCAACACTTAGCCATATTTTTTCACTCTCAAATTCAAGTCCCAAAACCTTTTCCAGATCTAAGGATTTTCTTCAAGCTTCAAGCCTCCATTTTCAATCTCCATTAAGAATTTCTCCAAAGCTAAGGTATGTGTGTTTCAACTATTGGGTCCTTCTACCCATGGAGCTCTAACCTCCTTTTTACTCTATTTACATGATTTAAAGTTGATTTTACAAATGGGTTTACTAGTATGAACATGTCTAGGATCTATGTTAAAACTATGTAAAGTTATGACTGTTGTGCTATGTTTTGAGCTATAAATTTTTGGAATCTATTGTTTTGATGAAGGGTTTTGATGTATATTGCTTAAGGGTGTTGCAAGGTATTGATTAATGGCTTTACAATGGATTTTCTTGCATGATTTCATCTCTATATTTTATGATTTATACTAGCATTACATACCCGCCAAGTGTTTGATAAAATATTCGATTATAGTTTCTTGAGGAATAGAAGGTCCAAAGCATGAGATAGGATATAAATAACCATATGATGATGAAATGAGCTTATTCTATATAAAGTATTGCATTAGACCATATCCGACCCGGATAACCTAGTTGAGGGGTTAATATCTCAACCACTAGGGCGACAAATGTTATCATCACTAACCTTGATTAGGGGTTTGTACCTCACGCACTAGGGTGATAGGTGTTATCATCACTAATCATTATGAGGGGTTTGTAACTCATACATAAGGTGATGGGTGCTATCATCACTAATCTTGATGAGGGGTTTATACCTAACACACTAGGGTGATGGGTGATATCATCACTACAATTGATGATTGGTTTGTATCCCACACACTAAGGTGATGGGTGCTATCATCACTAATCTACTTTGTTCTTTGGAAATCTATCTTGGTCTCATCTACACATATGATATCCTATATGAGCATGAGTTACTTAAGCATGTTTTACTTATGCATTAATCATACATGCCATATTGTTATATCATACCTATTGCTTATTGTTATGCATTTTGATTATGATGCTTATCTCTTGTTGTATTAAATCCTGCATACTTAGTACATTCAAAAATACTAATGCATACTCTTGCCTACATAATATCACCATGTAGGAACCGGTACCTAAGTTGATCATCCTTCTCGTCCACGTTGCTGGATTGGTGCTACTCAAAGCTAGTTGGTGAGTCCTCCACTTCCAGGACTTTAGTCTATGTTGTTCTTATTTTGTATTGAGACATTCTTCTTATGTTTTATTTTGACTAAAAGGGTGAGCCCGACTACTTTGTCTTGGCCCCCCACTCTTATCAATGTATTAGAGGTGTTTTTTGGATATGTTATGTATCTATAATATGAGTTTGACTCTTATCTCTTCTTTATGATGTTATGCAAGCTTTCCCCTTAGTCTCATTTCCCCTATTCTTACTCTTTATGTCTTTTATATGCTTCTGCGGTCAATGATGTGTAATGACAAGTTAAGATGATTATTTGTGGTCCCTGTGGGTTCCACATTCGCCGTATCACGCCTAAGCCCTAGGCTTGGATCGTAGGCGTCAGTACGTAGAATGTAAGGTATGTAAAATAGTTGAGTGAAATAGAAACAGGTAGAATTATATGAAACAACGATAAACTTGATATAGAAATCAATCAACATGTCAAATATCTATCTAAAGCAAGAATAAATAGTAGATAAGTGACTCATCAACCCACCAATATACATTTCCTCCTCCCCCTCATATGAACAACTATGTCTAGAGCATAGTGAGACAGTTATGTAAACTTTAGCCCATACTCTTGCACAGTCATAAAGCCTGTTTCAAGTTCAAGAACTCTCTTACCTTTGCCTCTTTTCACTCCCTTGGGAAGAAGCATTGGGGCATCCTATCCTTTACCCTTCTCCTACTATCAAACCACAATCTAGCCACCCCCTTTAGTTGATAAGCAGCTAGTTTCACTGTGTTCAGCATAGGCCACATGCATCACTTGGAACACTTTTTGAAGCTCATCCAGAGAGTTCTCAGGATACTTAGTGGATGCAGACCTTGTGAACTTAGATGGATTTATCCTTAAGAATTCCCAGACTCTAGAAGTTTCATAGGCATCCTATCGACATGTTCCTTATCTCATAGCAAGTGTTGTGATAGCCTAAGCTAGAGTTTGAATAGCCTAGCGAACCTTAGCATTTGAGACCGCATCTTATGGGGGTTGCGCAACAGGGACAACTGGTTCCATGGGTTCCTCATGTACTTGAGGCTCAGATGGGTTAACAGGTTGTCTAGCGGGACATCCAATACCTCTGATGGCTCAGACGAGAGGCATGATCACAATTTTGCTATGTGCAAAGTACAAATTAGAAATTAACTTTCATAAAGCATACCTCCATCGCACGATTCAGAACATAAAAGAAGTGAAATAATTACTAATGTCCTATAGCCTCTTGTTTATGAAGTGTGGCCGACAACATAACCATAAATAAGACTCTACTATACATGGCATCATAGACTCCCTAGGACACTTAAACTTGTTCACTAATACCAAGTTTGTCACGCCTCGGTAGGGGACTCAAGACTTGGCCAGCACCTAGAGACTATTGTTAATCCCAAAGCAAACCACTTGGCCTCATCATATTTATTCATCCATACATTCTACTAATCAGCGAAAAACATAAAGAATATAAATGGGCACATCTATCTAATCTCAAATAATAATAATAACAATATAATAGAAGGCTGGTAGAAAGAACTAGCTCACAATCTTATCAATCAACATTCGACTCTAGTCTATGAAGCATCTATCACTATAAAGGGGTGCCAATGACAGACCCACAGCTACCCCGATAAAAAATAAGCTAATAAATGTCCAACTCCAAAGCAAGATGAAAATAGCATATGAATCCTCTGAAGTAGGTGGACTCACCAATCAGCTGAACGTCAAAGATCCTCAATGATATGCCTGTTGATGATCTCTAATCCCTATATCTACATTATAAAATGATATAGTACTGAGTAGCATTAGTACATGGAATGTATGGTATGTAAAATAGCTAAATGAAACTGAAAAAACAATCAACTCTATATAAAAATCGATCAACATGTCAAATGTCTATCTAAAGCAAGAATAAAAAGTAGACAAGTGACCCATCAAACCTCATCAATCAAATCAAATGAACCATCAAACCTTATTAATCAAATTAGACTCATCTCAAAAGGACTCATCTCATCTCAACTCAGAGTACTCAGTTTGGGAACTTTTTGGTAGTTTCTCTTATCCGATAACAATCATTTATGAGTTAATGATTCTACAACAATCTCAGTGATGTTACCACAGTTGTTCCATACATGCTAGGTAGGGTGTCACGACCCAAGCTAAGGCCAAGATGTGACACGACACATAGGGAACCCGAAGGAACCCCCAAACATACCTTTTACCATATCATTACACATCTTTGGTCGCAAAAGCAATTAAACATAATAATCGAGTATAAATAAGGGCATAGGGACTAAGGGAAAACCTTTATTTCATAAAAACATCAAGAGAGTCAAAAAGAGAGTCAAGTTCATAACATCCTAACATATTTGTCTAACAACACCTCTAAACATAGAACTTAGCAGGGGCCAAGACAAGCAACGGGGCTCACCTTTATACTAATGATATTAGGTAATCCAAATATACGAGATATAATCTAAATATAAGAATGAAAGAAGATAGATATTGTCCCCGAACATTAGAACTCACTAATAGCTAACTTGAACAATCCATCTAGCCACAAGAAGGAGAATTAATAGGAGCTCCAGTTCCTACATCATAATATGATGTAGGCATAGAGTATGCATTAGTATGTTTGAATGTACTAAGATGTAGGATGCAATGCAATAATAGATAGGCAACATAATCAAAACGCATAATTAGGCAATAGATGAGCATATAGCAATATAAGAATCATGAAAGATACTTAGAGTAAATCATGCTTACATAGAACATAATACATATGTAGGGAGAGATCATATTAGTGAATATCCAAGGCCTACCACCTCCTTGGAGAGGCACATGAGGTACAAACCCCTTCATATGGTTAATGAGGTACAAACTCCCCAACTTGGTTGATGAGGTACAAATCCCCCAACATAGTTATTAAGGTACAAACCCCTCGACATAGTTGTACAGGCCTTCCACCTCCTGGGCGAGGCGATCGAGGTACAAACCCCTTAATATGGTTACTCGGGCCTACAACCTCCTGAGGTGAGGCTTGGTCATTTCCCCACACTATAGAGATAATATCATATACATACATTTCTTTCATCATCATATAGTC
>JAOTQJ010000102.1:12031648-12044875 GCA_025642045.1 Solanum sejunctum
GTTTGAAAATTCGAGATCGAATTTGCGATCAGTGCAAAAAATTGAGTCGGAAAATGATCTCGACTCGACAAAAACTTGAAAAAACGCAAATTATTTTTTTCCAAAAAATTTTAAAAATAGTGAGGGTCCGCGTCCTCTCCGCGATGCTGAGAGAACGTGAAGCTACACTTAGTGTTTTCGAGAAAATTGATGAAAAGTTGAAATTCGCGAAATAACACTAGTGCACGTTGCGCACTAGTGTTAAAATGGGTCACTTTCGTTCTTTTAATGGGGAAGGGCGAATCTGACCTTTTCGACACCCCATATCCTAAACTAAATCAGTTTTAGTACGATTTAAGTTCAAAAAACATTATTTTCTTCATTCATATGTTCAAGCAAGAAACCCTCCCTAGAAAATTCAAGCGTAAGATCAAGAAACCGGTAGAACCTCTAAGAAAATTTCTTCAAGTCTTCAAGAATTCTTTCTCAGGTATGTAAGACCACCTAAAAGTAATTATTTTGCGAATAATTGTGAAAGTTGAAACCCATTTTCACCCACGAACCTGTAAGTATAAAAATTTACCGTAAACTTTGTAAGTATGTTAAATTCCATGACAATTTCATATATTCTTGATGAAATTTTATGAAACCTTGGTCTTATTAGCATCCAATTCAAGAGTTGTTATTTAGTTATGTACAATTGTGATCAAGATTTATTATTGTTGAGTTTTCTTGAAAATCTTGACAATTATTTTTCAACAAAATGAAAGACTAGTTGGAGTACCTTTAAGTTAAGTTCAAGAAGTGCATTTTAAAGACCTATCTTGCATTTTAGCCAAGAAATTTTAGCATGATTTGAGTCAGCGAGTTGATTCTAGTTTTAGTAAAGTTAAAAGAAGTCATATGAGTAGACTATGTGATAAGCTGGGTAAGTCCCCAAGAAAGTCAGATTTTAAGAATTTATGATCTAGTTGGTATGAGCTATATATAGTATTTTTGGAGTAGTATTGAGCACCGATATGGGTAAGAGTAAAATAAATTACTCAAACCCATAAACTATGTAGCCAACATAGGATAGGATCGTACCATAGTACCTTCCTCATTAGCCACTGAGATGACCCAGTTTTGGGATGGATCCACTCCCCTAGTTATTTGTCCCCTACCCCAACAAAGTACTGGACGACTCTGACAGCGTAGGCAAGATGATGTATCACCACGAAGCTCATAGTGGTGGTTGTCGGTTAGAGAAACTCTCCAAGTTAAGAAACTAAGTTTTCCTTATCAGTTTTCAGCATATTATTTTCAGCATGTTATTTTTCAGCATACCAGTCTTTATGAATGTTATTTTCAGCATGTTATTTTTCAGTATACCAGCATATCTACGAAGCTTTATATATATCATTTTACTATTTGGGCCATCTACATTCTATGTACTAATGTCCTTAGGACATGCATCGTTTTATGATGCAGACGCAGGTGACCGAGTTCCTCAGTAGTCGCTCCGTTGAGAACTTGAGAGCTTTCAGACTAGTGGTGAGCTTAGTCAGAGGCTCATGGATTATGTTATTTCCTTTCAGTCTTTCTAGCTACTTGGAGCCTGTCTCAGTAGTCCTTCAGACAGCTTAGTAGAGGTTCCATGGACCACATATTTAGTGTTTCAGTTGTTCAGATATTATTTAATAGCCTTCTTATTGAGTTATATAGACAGATATGAAGTTTTTTGTTGCTTTTAATTAGCCTTTTGCCACTATTATGAGTCTTTCGCTGAGTAAGCAACCAGGCCAAATAGTTCACTTGGGACTAAAAATGGTTTTCGAGTGTCGACTATGTCCAGGAGGTAGGCTCGGGGCATGACAAACTTAGTATCAGAGCACAGAGTTCAAGCGTCCTAGGAAGTCTATATAACTGTGTCTAGTAGAGTCCACATTATGGGAGTAAAGCGCAGTACATCTATAATAGGAAAGCTACGGGTTATTAGGAAGTGTCATCCTTTTCTTGTTATTCCTTGTCTCATGCTTCAGAGTATGTCTCTGTGAAATCCTTCCTAACTCATACATTCACGTCGTGTTTTTCAGGTTATGCCTCCCTTCCGAGCTAATTGACTAGTCAAGGGCAGAGGATGCCCAGCTAGAAGGAATACAAACCATCCTGGCAGAATTCCTGAGTAACTCAGAGGCCCAGCTATGCCTGTGGAACAGCCACAACAGGCAGACATTTCTAACGCTAAGCTTCACTAGGCCATTCTGACTTTGGCTCAAGCAGTCACTAACCAGAGAGGTCTCTAGGGAGATGGCAGGAATGATGGGGCTGATATTGCCAGAGTTTGTGAGTTCCTAAGGATGAAACCATCAGAGTTCACGGGGTCCAACGTGAAAGAGGATCCTGAGAACTTCATTGAGGAGCTTCAGAAGGTGTTCTAGGTGATACGGATAGCTGATATTGAGAGAGTTGAGTTAGCTGCCTATCAGCTCAAGGGGATAGCTAGACTCTGGTTTGACCAGTGGAAAGGGAGTAAGGCAGAAGGGGCGCCAACAATTGCTCGAGCAGTATTTGAGGAGGCCTTTCAGGGATAGTACTTTCCTAGAGAGATGACACAGGCTAAGGTAAGAGAGTTTCTGAACTTGAAGCAGGAGAATATGAGTATATGGGAGTACAGACTCAAGTTTACTTAGTTGTCCCATTATGCTCCAGCTATGGTGGCAGATATAAGGACTAGGATGGATATTTTCATGTTCGGGCTTCCTCGAATGACTAAGAGAAAGGGCAGTAATGCCATGTTGATTAGAGATATGGATATAGCTCGGTTAATGATATATGTGCAGTAGGTGGAGGAGGAGAAGATGTAGGATAGGGAAGGTTTCACGAGTAAGAGGGCTAAGACATCAGGCCAAGAGTCAGGCAAGAGAGGGACTGGATGTGGAGGTCATTTATCCTTCCAGCCTAAGACAGCCGGACCAGCACCTTCATCCGCCAGTGTACCTGCACCAAGAGTCAAGAATAAGCAGGGATGAAAGAACCGCAGATTCCCAGGTAGCCAGTCACAGGGTATTGTAGCTCCATCAAACCCCTATCCTACTTGCAATAAGTGTGGTAAGTCTCACCCTGGAGAGTGCCTTCTAGGCACGAATGGTTGCTTCAAATTAGTCAGGTGGGGAATTTCTTGAAGGATTGTAATATGGGAAGCAGAATATGAGAGACACCAGGTCACAGATAGTCTCTTTGGCACCATAGGGTAACCTACCTCACAAGGGTACTACTGCAGGGACAAGTGGGGTCACAAATTGCTTGTATGCCATGGGCACCAGACAGGAGCAGGAGAACTCACCAGATGTGGTTACGGGTATGCTCAAAATCTTTACTCATGATGTCTACGCATGATTAGACCCAGGAGCCACATTGTCTTTTGTAACCCCATATGTAGTTGTGAAGTTTGGGGTCAACCCAGAATGTCTTCTTGAGCCTTTCAGTATTTCTACTCCTACTGAAGAGTCAATTTTAGCCCAAAGGATCTATAGGGGTTGTCCAGTTTCTGTTTATCATAAGACTATTGTAGCTGATTTGGTAGAGTTAGATATGGTAGAGTTTGATGTCATCCTAGGCATGGATTGACTTCATGCTGGGTACGCATCTATAAATTGCAAAACCAGAGTAGTCAAGTTCCATTTTCTAAATGAACCAGTCTTAGAGTGGAGGGGTAGCTCAGTTTTCCCTAAAGGCCAGTTTGTTTCATATCTCAAAGCTAGAAAGTGAATCTCCAAGGGGTGTATATATCACCTAATCAGAGTATAGGATTCTCGTGCTGAGGCACCATCTCTTCAGTCTATTCCAGTTGTGAATGAATTCCCAGGAGTCTTTCCCGAGGATCTTCCTAGAGTCCCTCTTGATAGGGAGATAGACTTTGGGATAGACACTTTTCCAGATATTTAGCCCATATCTATTCCTCCATACTGAATACCTTCTTTGGAGCTAAAAGAGTTAAAGTTGCAGTTAAAAGATCTCTTAGATAAGGATTTCATTAGACCAAGCATCTCACCTTGGAGTGCTCAAGTTCTTTTCATGCATAAAAAGGATAGTTCTCTTCCGATATGCATAGATTATCGTCAGTTGAACAAGATCACCATTAAGAACAAGTATCCTCTTCCCATAATTGATGACTTATTCGACCAACTTCAGGGTGCTACCTATTTTTCCAAGATAGATCTTAAGATCTAGGTATCATCAGCTTAAAGTTATGGAGAAAGACATTCCTAAGACAACTTTCAAAACCTGATATGGTCATTATGGGTTTTTAGTCATGTCCTTCGAGCTAACAAATACACCAGCAGTTTTCATGGACCTTATGAACAGGGTATTGAGGTCGTACCTAGACATGTTTGTTATCGTATGCATAGATGATATTCTGATTTACTCCCACAGTAGGGAGGAGCATGCAAACTATCTTCGAGGATCAACCCTTAAGGATCAACAACTATATGCCAAGTTTTCTAAGTGTAAGTTTTAGTTGGAATCTGTGGCATTTCTAGGGTACTTTGTGTCTGGTGAGGGTATCCAGGTTGATTCCCAAAAGATTGAAGCAGTGAAGAATGGGCCAAGGCCCATAACTCCCACAAAGATAAGGAGTTTCTTGGGCTTAGTAGGGTACTACAAACGATTTGTAGAGGGGTTTTCTTCTATCTTAGCTCCCTTGACTAAGCTGACTCAGAAGAAGACTTTTGAATGGTCAGAAGCTTGTGAGAAGAGTTTTCAGGAGTTGAAGGTTAGGCTGACTACAACTCTAGTCTTATCCCTACCAGATGGAGTTGATGATTTTGTGGTATATTGCGATGCTTCCAGAATTGGCTTGGGTTATGTATTAATGTAGAGAGGCAAAGTAATAGCATATGCTTCAAGATAGCTTAAGATTTATGAGAAAAATTACCCAACTCATGATCTTGAGATACTACCTTTATTAATGCAGAGAGGCAAGGTGATAGCACATGCTTCGAGACAGCTTAAGATTCATGAGAAGAACTACCCAACTCATGATCTTGTTGTGGTGGTATTTGCTTTGAATATTTGGAGACACTACCTTTATAGTGGGCATGTGGATGTATTCACGGACCACAAGAGTTTGCAGTATGTGTTTGGCTAGAAGGAGTTGAATTTGAGACAGAGAAGATGGTTGGAGCTGTTGAAAGACTATGATATGAGCATCCTCTATCATCCAGGTAAAGCTAATGTGGTTGCCGATGCTCCTAGCAGGGTGACCATAGGGATCACAGCCCATGTTGAGGCTGAAAAGAATGAGTTAGATAAGGAAGTCCACAGACTAGCCCGTTTGGGGGTTCAAATCGAAGATTCTGACAAAGGCAGGGCCATTGTCAGAAATGGATCAGAGTCATCTTTGGTGGTAGAAGTGAAAGAAAAGTAAGACAAGGATCCCATCCTTATCCAATTGAAAGAAGATGTTTAGAAGCAAAAAGTATTAGTGTTCTCAAAAAAGGGAGATGGTGTCTTGAGATACCAAGACAGGTTATGTGTGCCGAATGTTGACGGCCTTAGAGATAAAATCTTGGTTGAGGCTCATAATGCCAGATACTCTATCCACCTTGGTGCAACAAAGATGTATAGAGATTTGCGAGACGTCTATTGGTAGAGTGGTATGAAGAAGGACATTGCAGAGTTCGTGTCTAGATGCCCAAACTGCTAGCAACTTAAAGTTGAGCACCAAAGGCCTTGTGGTGTAGCCCAAAACATAGAAATTCCAGAATGAAAATAGGAGATGATTAATATGGACTTCATGACAGGATTACCTTGATCCCGTAGACATCATTATTCGATATAGGTCATAGTAGATAGAATGACCAAGTTAGCTCACTTCCTACCTATCAAGACGATTTATATAGCTGAGGCCTATGCCAGACTCTATTTTAAGGAGATTGTTAGGCTGCACGGGTCCCTATATTCTTTTTTCAGATAGAGGAGCCCATTTTATAGTGTAGTTTTGGAAGTCCTTTCAGTAAGGGCTTGGAACAAAGGTGAATCTTAGCATAGCTTTCCATCCCCAGACAGATGGGCAAGCTCTATACAGACTTTGGAAGATATGTTAAGAGCTTGCGTGTTAGACTTTAAAGGTAATTGAGATTATCATTTATCTTTGATTGAGTTCTCTTATAACAATCGTTTTCAGGCCAGCATACAAATGGCACCATATGAAGCTCTTTATGGAAGAAGGTATAGATTACCCATAGAATGGTTTGAAGTTGGTGAGGCAGGATTGATAAGACTTGATCTAGTCCATCAGGCTATTAAAAAAGTGAAGGTTATCTAGGAGCGGCTCAAGACAACTCAGAGTAGACAAAAGTCTTACACGGATGTTAGAAGAAGAGATTTGGAGTTTAAGATAGGCGATTGGGTGTACCTGAAGGTATCTCCAATGAAGGGAGTGATGAGATTCGGGAAGAAGGGGAAGCTCAGCCCATGATATATGGTCCCATATCAGATTCTGAGAAGAGTAGGTAGCGTTGCTTACGAGTTAGAGTTATCAGCAGAGTTCAGTGCTATACATCCGGTGTTTCATATTTCCATGCTTAAAAAGTACTTGGGAAATCCTTCTCTAATTGTCCTGGTTGAAAGTATTGGGGTTAAGGATAACTTGTTTTATGAAAATATTCTGGTGCAAATATTAGACCGGTAGGTCCGTAAATTGAGGACTAAGGATATTACTTCGGTGAATGTTCTATGGAGGAACCAATTCATGGAAGAAGCCACATGGGAGCAGAAGCAGACATGAAGGCCAAGTATCTATACTTGTTCATTGGCGTACATGAGGACTTTGAAGGTAACTTTCATTTTTCACCTCGAAAATTATGTTTGTTAAGTTCGAGAATCATGTGTTTTGAGCTAGTTTATACGCATCGTTATCATTCGAGGACAAATGATCCTAAGGGGGAGATATTGTAACACCTCCGTGAAATGATGAAAATACCCCTACACTTGACCTTGCGCGTAACGTATCTTTCCTTGCTCCGTTTGTAAATTCGAGACTGAATTTGTAATCAGTGCAAAAAATTAAGTTGAAAAATGGTCTCAACTTGACAGAAACTCAAAAAAACGTGAATTATTTTTTTCCAATGAGAGTCCATGTCCTCTTTGCGATGCGGAGAGAACACTGAGCTACACGTAGTGTTTTCCAAAAAATTGAGAAAAGCCAAAATTCGTGAAATAACACTAATGAGCGTCATGCACTGTGTAAAAATGGAGCAGTTTCGTTCTTTTATGGGGAAGGGAAAATCCGATTTTTTCCATACCCCATATCCTAAACTAAGTCAGTTTTAATATGACTTAAGTTCATAAAATATTATTTTCTTCATTCATACGTTCAAGCAAGAAATCCTCCCTAGAAAATTCAAGCGTAAGATCAAAAAACGGGTAGAATCTCCAAGAAAATTTCTTCAAGTCTTCAAGAATCCTTTCTTAGGTATGTAAGACCACCTAAAAGTAATTATTTTGCGAATAATTGTATAAGTTGAAACCAGTTTTCACCCATGAACCTGTAAGTATTCAAAATTTACCGTAAACTTTGTAAGTATGTTAAATTACATGACAATTCCATATATTCTTGATGAAATTTTATGAAACCTTGGTCTTATTAGCATCCAATTCAAGAGTTGTTATTTAGTTATGTACAATTATGATCAAGATTTATTATTGTTGAGTTTTCATGAAAATCTTGACAATTTGTTTTTTCAAGAAAAGGAAAGACTAGCTGGAGTACCTTTAAGTTAAGTTCAAGAAGTGCATTTTAAAGACTTATCTTGCATTTTATCCAAGAAATTTTAGCATGATTTGAGTCAGCGAGTTGATTCTAGTTTTAGTAAAGTTAAAAAAAGTCATATGAGTAAGCTGGGCTAAGTCCCCAAGAAAGCCAAATTTTAAGAATTTATGATCTAGTAGGTATGAGCTATATATAGTGTTTTTGGAGTAATATTGAGCACCGATATGAGTGAGAGTAGAATAAATTACTCAAACCCATAAACAATGTAGACAGCATAGGATAGGATCGTACCACAGTACCTTCCTCATTAGCCATTGAGATGACCCAGTTTTAGGATGGATCCACTCCCCTAGTTATTCATCTCCTACCCCGATATAGTATGGAACGGCTATATCAGCGTGGGCAAGACGTCGTATCACCACGAAGCTCATAGTGGTGGTTGCCAATTAGAGAAACTCACCATGCTAAGAAACTAAGTTTTTCTTATCAGTTTTCAGCATATTATTTTCAGCATGTTATTTTTCAGCATACCAGTCTTTATGATTAATGCTATTTAATTATGAATCATGTTTATGTCTTTTGAGAAGCTTTATATATATCATTTTACTATTTTGGCTATCTTACATACCGTACATTCTACGTACTGACGTCGTTAGGACCTACATCATTTTATGATGCAAACGCAGGTGGCCGAGTTCCTCAGCAGCGACTTCGTTGAGAACTTAGAGCTTTCAGACTAGTAATGAGGTCTCTTCTCAGTCAGAGGCTCATCGATTATGCTATTTCCTTTCAATCTTTACTTTTATTTCTAGCTACTTGGGCCCTGTCTCAGTAGCCCTTCAAACAGCTTAGTAGAGGTTCCATGGACCACATGTTCAGTGTTTTAGTTGTTCAGATATTACTTAATAGCCTTCTTATTCAGTTTTACAGACATATATGAAGTTTTTGTTGCTTTTAATTAGCCTTTTTCCACTATTATGAGTTTTCCGCTAAGTAAGCAGCCAGGTCAAGTAGTTCGCTTGGGACCAAAAATGATTTCCGAATGTTGATCATGTCCAGGGGTAAGCTCGGGGCTTGACAGGTATATATATACTGCCAGAGTATATTTCATAATATTTGTGCGGACGTTAACGTGACATCAACATGCGAAATAAAAAAGAATAAGTTGGTAGAAAGGTAAATAGTTTGGGTAATGAGTCCATTAAGAGTAATAATTTAGATTTGGCCTGTTAAAGATAAATAATTTTAAATTAAGTCTATTTTGTGTCCTTTTTTCTTATTCTTTATATTTTATTTTTATTTTTATTTTTTAATTCAATCCATGAGATAGCCCAACCTATATTGCAAAAATTTCACATTCGGGTGAAGCTAAAAATTTTAATTTTAAAATGAAGGTCAAAAATCTTAACTAAACTCTAAATCAGAGACAAGACCAATAGGCCCAACTCTAATTTGGACCATAATAAGAAAAGAATAATTTATGAGAAATTGTCCTGATAAGGGCGAAATGTGGAGGTAGTTGAGAAATCTTATCTTGGTGAGTTGTGGAGGCCACGTGTATGCAAAATATGGATGAATAGTTTAACTGGTGTAAATCCTGTCGATTTCGAAAGTTGGGAATTTGGATGGATGGATGCGATTACGCAGATGCCTTACAACGCTACGGTACGGCTGATGCTGGGTTCGCTAGAGCGTAACCTCTTGCCGGACACTGTTATACGGCGGCTCGCACGGCTCCTCTTAGCTGCCCGACTTCGCTCCGGCTACAAGCCATCCCATGAGCTTCAGCTCTCTCATCTTCTCCAATTTGTGCACTGTACGCACCTCTTCACTAGGATCCATAATACCAGATGTTGTTGTTGTGTCACATTCATAATTAAATAGATTAAATCCCATTAATCGAGTGTTATATATATGTTCAATAGGTTTATTTGTGATTCTGTAATCTTGTTATCATTTTTAATTTTCAGTTCAATAATGCATATTTGAAATACGTACAGATAAATGATAGACAACAGAACAAATGTATGCTACATTTCAAATTTCTTTGACTGACTGACTGTGCTTCTTTTACATACAGCTTTAAGGAAGATGCCAATAGCTGTGATGACTGAGAAGCCAAAGTCTCAACATTATGAGCTTCCTACCTCTTTCTTCAAGATTGTTCTTGGAAAACATCTCAAATACAGGCAACTATCTCCACTCTACCTCAAATTTATTCTGATGGTCTTACAAGCTAGCTTATGTATGAAATGTTAATGCAGTTGCTGTTACTTCCAAGACAAGATGAGCACGTTAGAGGATGCTGAAAAAGCAATGATGGAATTATATTGTGAAAGGTCACAATTGAAAGATGGACACACTGTACTTGATGTTGGATGTGGTTGGGGTTCCCTTTCTCTCTTCATAGCACAAAAATACAGCAGTTGCAAAGTTACTGGAATTTGCAATTCGGTCACTCAAAAAGCACATATCGAAGAGCAATGCCGGTAATAACCTTGTTTTCATGATCTTAATTAAGCATATTATAAATGTAGACGACCTAGAAACATTCCTCTGATTTATATGTTCAGAGAGCTTCAACTGGAGAATTTAGAGATCATAGTTGCAGATATTAGTACATTCGAGATGGAAGGATCCTATGATAGAATATTGTCAATTGAAATGTTTGAGGTATTGAGTACAAGATGAGTGTGTTTGTTACAATTTAAAGTTATGATGATGGCTAATAAAATTAGTTTATAGCATATGAAGAACTACGGAGATCTCTTGAAGAAGATCTCAAAATGGATGAATGCAGATAGTCTTCTTTTTGTTCATCATTTTTGCCACAAGATATTTGCTTATCACTTTGAGGTACGTATCCGTCAGCTAATCAATGGATGAATATTTCCTCTACTTGATGTCTAATGTTATGCAGGATTTGAATGATGATGATTGGATCACGAGATATTTTTTCAGTGGAGGTACAATGCCTTGTGCCAATCTTCTCCTATATTTTCAGGTACTTGTCTTTCCTATTAGATTGTCATATTGTGAAAGAAAATCTAATTATCATGATGCTTGGTTGTAGGATGACGTTTCTGTGATTGATCATTGGCTGGTTAATGGAAAACATTATGCACAAACAAGGTGAAGGTTAAATATTTTCAGAATTAAGAAACATCAAGTTTTAATAAACTTCAACTCCCTTTTGCAGCGAAGAATGGCTCAAGAGAATGGATGATAACAAGAGTTCCATACAGCCAATAATGGAGTCTACTTATGGAAAAGATTCAGCTGTTAAATGGACTGTCTACTGGAGAACCTTTTTTCTTTCAGTTGCTCAACTGTTTGGCTACAACAATGGAGAAGAATGGATGGTTGCACATTTTCTCTTCAACAAGAAGTAAATTTGCCAAGTATGCTGCATTTTTCTACTATTACAAATAAATCATATTAGGACCCCTGCTTAATGTGTGAGCAAGACATCTTTGAATGGCGACTTGATCATTGGTTAAAGCTTGTAACTTCTTCTCACTCAAAATTCATTATTATGTTTTCTAATTTTTTAATATTTTATTATCTTCAATATTATAAACTTATTTTCTTTAACTTTAACAAAAATAATTTACCACTAAAAAGTAAAAAAATATCTGACAAAATTCTAATTACAATTCTTTTCGTACTCCACCCAATACTATGATCTCTCCACAAGCCCTCAAACTCCCAAAGAAAATCAATTCTTTTAATCTTTTTCTTTATAAAAAATTTAAATTGTATCATAAAAATTATAAATTCAAGTGAAAAACTTGTTACGGTTAGAAAACCCACAAGAATGAGCCACTATAAATTAAGGTTATAACTTATAAATATGAAATCAATATGAGAAAATTTAAAAGTTGAATTTATAAAAAATTTAAATTTTAAAAATATTTTTTTTTTAATTTCAGTTCAACACTTGATCCTTTCAGTTTGAGTATCGAAATTAGATTTTGAGTCGAAAGTTTATGTCGGGTCTCGTTAGAAGTTGGGTCGTATGATTAATTTAGAATCGAGATTGAATTTCAATTTAAAAGTCAAATTTTGCATTGGGTGTCAAATTTAATTTTATGATATAATACAATTATATAAAATGTTTTTGATGTTTTTCATTCAAAAATAAAGTAAATTATTTTATTCATAGTGAATTATAAAGTAGAATATTATTTGCTCACTAAAATATGAATAAATTAGTATTTTATCTAATTTATTTTTTATCCAACTCATTTAATATATGAGCAAATTTAAATTATTATTTATTTTATATTAATTTATTTTTAACTCGCTAATCCGTCTATTTATCACCACTAATTGAGCATGAAGTCAATGCCTATCCTTTTGTATAGAGGCTTATACTGACACTTGAACAGCAACACAAAAACTGAGACAACAGCAATTGTGTTGCCAATCTAACAACAAATGGCCATGTGAAAACGTTAATTTCCCTACATATTCTTGGCGGAACTTCAAGTATATATGATGAAATTAGTCCATTCAACTCATAAGTATTTTAATAGATTATTCATAATTTTTAAATGAATAAATATAAGTTAATCTACTTTTTTGAGATTAATTATTATTCATACTTTTTTTTAATTATAACTTGCAGCATAATTTATTTTAAAATCACCTATTGTTCCGCTTATCTCTCTCTTTCTACTTGAACCCATCATCTCCATCCTCATCCAACCCTATGTTTCTCCATTTTCGACCAACCTCACCGGAGAAGCCCTCAGCTTAGTGCCGCCACAAAACTTTGGCAACGTTACAGTGCAAAAAAGTAGAAATCCTTTTTTTGTCCTACCAGCAGTTTTCTCATCTTGATTCTTCTTTGACAACATAGATGCCGTGGAAAATGTATACTTTGAATAATCAACAAATTGCGGAGAAACAAGGGGTTCTTGTTATTTTGCTGCTTCTGTTGATGGGTATACTTTAAATTTATTATAATTATATTAGTATATACTAAATATAAATTGTAGTTGTAATATAATTTTAATTTAATATTATATATTATTATAAATTTCGACTATTGTTATTTTAAAAAATATAATATATCTTAACGGTGTAAAATTAAATTTAAATTGTACTGAAATATATAAAATTCAAACATAATACTTACAACACATTTGTGTTAAAAATATTTTAGTTATATATTCACCACGTGCTTTGAGATATGCTTATAATATATAATATATATTGAATTCAAAATGCATTATGATTATTTTTTAATTTTTTCTCTTATTAACGATGTTAAAATTTATCATAATATTAAAAATATATAAGTTATTATTCTTCACGTGAATTTAAAAATACTTATAATATGTATAATAGATTGAATTCAAAATGTATTACCATTGTAATTTATATATTTTTTTATTTATATTAAATTTTCAAACACTCAAGTACTACTTAAATTAGTTTGAATATATATCAAAATTATATTAATAAATGCATTACATATGTATTTT
>JAOTQJ010000102.1:12044975-12056470 GCA_025642045.1 Solanum sejunctum
TTCATGCTGCAGGTACAGGTGCTAGTAGATCTCCCCAGTAGGAGTACAGGATATTCAGCTGCTGTCATCAAGCTCCAAGTTGCTTTAGGGCTTTGTACATGTCTAGAGCTCATATGTTTTTATTGAACATTTTGTTAAGGTAGGGCCTATCCCGACCCCTGTTAGATGTTTTTCTTTATTTAGAGGCTTTTTAGACTATATAAAGCATAGTGAAGTCATGTCTCGCACTTTAGACAGTGTGGCCCCAATGACCTAGTCATACGCATTTTCTTTTGGCTTGTTATCACTGTTTATCTCCTTAAAGGAATATCAAATATAAAACCTCCTTATAATATGTACAAAACACATATAGTTACTGGTCGATTCTCCTGAGCCTTATCGGCAACGGGTGCCGATCCACCCAATGTGACTTTGGGGCATGACAAATTCATCATCATCTGGATCAAAATGTTGAGGTGCGAAAGAAGATAAAGGAGAAAGAGGCTGATTACAAGGTTTAGGAGAAGGAGGTTCATTAGAAGTTTAAGCAAAAGGAGAAGGTATAGGAGAAGTAGGGGGAATATTAAGAACATGAGAAGTAGAAGAAGGAGGAGGCTGATTTTCTGAAGGACCAAGTGAAGAAGGAGGCTGATTATTAGGGTTACGAGATTCATCCTCATTTAAAGATTCCTTACCTACCATATTGTCCTTTACATTGGAAAAATACTCCAACTCAAATGGGGCCTCCACAGGATCATTCACCCCATGACAAACATACCCCAAAACTTCATCCACATTCTTTATGATGTTGAAAAGGTCAAATATAACCTTATCACATATTATAAGGACCAACAACCCATTCTACTTAATAAAGCAGTCATAATCTGGTGTATATCCTAAATCCTTTATGTAGACCCTCAATTCAAAGTAAGATATTGTATCAACATCTACATCTAGGAATTCTGTCACACTCCCCTCAATATATTCTGGTAGGGGACCAAATTCAATTTTGCCCCCATGATACCATATTAAAGTTATTAGAGTAAAAGATACGAGATTCCTGAAAAAAACTGTAAATTAACACATTAGGAACAAATTACACAACAATAAAACTTATTCAACTCACAAAATCCCCATAACAACATCTTAACAGCTGCATAACATACAAAATACAAGAAACCCTAATAGTACAAAATACTAAATAACACAAAATCATACCAGTAGAAATTAAAAAATAAGTCAATTCAAATATTTCTTAGACTAAAGTTAACACGAAAAATGTATTTACCCCAAATAATCAACAACAAAAAAGTATAAACCTTAAGATATACACAAAAATCTAAAGACCTAACTTGGTAACTTGCGATTCTTTCTTTACCAAACTAATCCATGTATAGATGAGCAAATTTGTGGAAGAAGAGAGTAACAAATGTGTACCAAGAAAATGAAGAAGAAACTAAGTGGAAGAAGACAACCAAGAAATTTTAGAATGGTTAAAAGTTTGTTTACAAAAGACAAAAAGGAATGGATTGGGTCCATACCTTTAATTATTATAATAAATATAATAATAAAATAATAGTGATTGAAAATATAATAATAAAATAATATCAATTATAGCCCACGTGTTTTAACGTGTACTAGGGGTGATGAGCAAATCAGTCAAAATGGTCTATTTATAAAAAAATAAAATAGATTTGTGGGGTGATTGGTCGCCCGCAAAGTTGGGGTGTATTTTTGAAAATTTGAGACAACATCAGTGGTGAATTTATGTCTTCTCTCTAAAGATTTTATTATATCTATGTCGGGCAAGGACACAATAGTTACTCTATTAAAGTTGTTACTATCTAACTTTGATGTAATTATTAGCATTGATTGGGGCAAGATTATGTTATGCTTTCGTTGATTATTATGCTACACTGGTACATTTTAATTTCCTTAGAGAACCATATTTAGTTTGGAAAGGCATGACTCTCCTAACACAAGAAAGATAATATCTTAAGTAAAAGGCAAATCAAATGATTAATCATGGGTGCTCTGGTTTTATTGCTACTGTCCATGATACTCGAGAGGAGGATGCTACTATCAATAGCATTCTAGTTGTGACAGAATTTGTTGATGTGTTTCTAGAAGAATTACCAGGCTACCTCTGATGAGATAAATTGAGTTCAACACACATTTAGTGCTAGGTACGCAACCTATCTCTATTTCTCTATATCATAAAGCTCCAACTGAGTATAGAAAATTGAAGTTCTAACTCCAAGAGCTACTTCTGAAAGGATTTATTAGGCGTAGTGTATAGCCTTTGGGTTTTTGATAAGAATGTGCATCATCTACAGGCAACTCAATAAGGTAATAGTTAAGATTAAATACCCATTGCCTCATATTGATGACCTAGTCAATCAGTTGCAAGATGCTACTCACTTTTTCATAATTGATTTGAGATGAAATTGTCATCATTTGAGAATAAAGAACGAATATATCTCAAAGATAGTCTTTAGGAGTGGGTATGTGTATTATATTTTCAGTAATGTGTTTTAGATTGACTAATGCACCAGCAACATTTATGGACCTCATTAACAAGGTATTCAACCCATATTTAGACTAGTTAGTGATTGCATTCATTGATGATATTTTAGTCTACTCTCGAGATGAGGTTGTGCATGAATATCATTTGAGAGTTGTATTGTAGACAAGGAATGAAACCTTTATGCTAAGTTCTCAAAATGTGAGTTTTGGTTGCAAATAGTTTCCTTTTTAGGACACATAGCATCACGAGATAGGATTCAAGTCACTCAAAGATAGCTAGAAGCTGTTCGGGATTGCGAATAGTTTCCTTTTTAGGACATGCAGTATCACAATATGTAGTATTTGCAAAAGCTTATCTACATTCTCGAAGTGTAGTAACTCCTTATTCTTATGCATTCACAGAGTGTTATGAGTACCTGCAAAGTGAATTCTTTCAAAGACGTGTTTAAACCCATTTTCACCATTTTGGGCATTCTAAGCTTCATTTTCAAGGGAGACTTCAAGGGTTTCAAGGGTAAACAATTGGTTAATTATTTTCTAACATATGTCAACTATTTCTTTTGATTAATTGTTGTTTTATCTTCTAAATTTGGGGGTTCAATCATCGAATTTTTGAAATCAAATTTCCTAAACATAAATCATTGGTTTCTCCCTCATCTTATCTCTTTTTTAAAACTATTTTGATCATTTAATTCTTTGTTATGTGTAGAATATTTTCATTCATAAATTTTCAATTTTTGATAAGATTTTTTGGCATGAGAATTTTTTTACCATTTTTACCTATATCTCTGAATTAATCAGTTCTAGTGTCATTAGATTCGTTATGTGATTGTGGTGCTATATTTGAATAGATTGTGGTGATTTGGAGTATTGTAGGAGGGAAAACTGGTGATTGCTTCTCAATTTCAAGGATCAATTTGAGGCGAGTGGACTAACATGAACTAATATGGACGAAAGTCTATTAGACTTTTGTTTGTTGGATCGGGCTTCAAATCACATTTGAGATAGCTACTTCTATCTTTAGCAGGCCTTTGACGATCACATTTTAAATGTTTTTTCCTACTTGCAGACTAGAAATTACAACTTGTACTTTATTTGAGAATTCTATACTTAGAGGCTTGAACATGTGACACCAGTTTTGGGATAGCTTTAGTGTGTTTCCTTCTACTTATCTATTTTATTAGACCATTATCTTTCTCTTTTATCTTTAATATTAAGAGGTTAGACTTTTGGGATGACTCGCCTTGGTGGGTTAGGTGAATGCGATCACACTTGGACTTTGGGTCATGACACTCACTCCTTACTTACATGTCAATGCAAATACCATTATAGAGGGTGAGACTTCTGGTTGATAAGTTAATTCCTATGGACCCTATCACTGAGGTAGGATTACATATTGTTCATGGAGGGTAGTATTTTAGATCTATATATTATATCTAGTATTTTTCTTCTTGGGTGAGACTTGTGGTTGATCTTATTGTTGGATTTGGGTTAGTGATATTTTATTAAGTGACCTTTTACTTTTGTGACTTGATATACAATTTCGGTTTGATACTATTCCATTTTTATGAGTGGTGATGAGGTTTGGGGTTGTACATATCGTATCTCTCTGATTTGATAATTTGGATACATGTATGGATGTTTGGTTTTGTCGATGAATGGTAGTGGCTGCTGCTAGTCACATCCAGGGGGTTTTTTGGGATGTGACACATTTCTATTTTTATGGACTATTTTGAGACATTGTTTGAGTATACATTTCAAAAATTTTATCAAATGGTATTTACATTGCATGTTTGTATGCATACTGGGTTGTTCGGTGATATTTAACTCCTTAGAACATACCTTTAAGTACATATGGGGACTAATGTTCTCAGGGGGGAGATATTGTAACAAGTTTCAGTTCAGAAGCCTAGGAAGTGTAGAAAAGTTGGTTTAAAAATGACTAAGTTTAGTCTACGAGACCATGTCCACAACCTGTGGTTTAGATCGCGAGTCGTAGATAGGGCCTATAGATCTAAACTTTAGGACCGGAAAAAAGTTTTCAAGGTTTGAGCAACCCATGAAGCCATCGAGGGCCTTTAGTTGTCACAACCCAAGCTTAGGACCTAGGCATGACAGAACGAATAGGGAACTCAAAGAGATACTAAACAAGCCTCTTAGCATATCAATCACAGACCCTTTGTCGCAGGAGCAAAATATCAAGAATAAGAGATATAAATAAGGGAAACGTGACTAAGGGAAGTCTTTGATAATCACAAAACATTCAAGAGTCAAACTCATAGCATAAGTACATCAAATGTTCCAACAACACCTCTAACTTAGACTGAAGCAGAAGCCAAGAGACTTTCCGAGCTCACCATCTTAGTATCAAGAATTTAACATAAAAAAATAGAAAATGACAAAAGTAGCATAGATAGTGTCCTCGAACTTGAGGACTCAGCAAGGCTTATCTCCAAGGATGATCAATAGGTGCTCTGGTTCCTACATGGTAACTTCATGTAGGTATAGAGTATGTCTTAGTACATTTGAATGTACTAAGTATGTATCATAAGGTTTTAAATTGAACTACCTTATGCATGAAAAGTATGTCATGAAGAATGTTTTGGCTTTTCAGCCTATGATGCATAATTATGAAGAATGTGATTTGGTCTTTTTAAGCGTATGAATGCATGTAAATGATTTATATATATATATATATATATATATGTAAGTATTCTAGTGGGATGATGACCTAGCACCGATATATTTATGGCAGGGTGGGATATCCCCAAGGTTCCATACTCCTTTACTTGAACTATAACAACAACATACCTAGTGAAATCCCACAAGTGGGTTCTAGGGAGGGTAGAATATACGCTGACCTTACCACTACCTCATAGAAGTAGACAAAATATTTCCTGGGACCCTCATCTGAAAATCCATAAGAAGAAAGAACTAGATATGACAAAAAGGAAAGGGAAGGAACAGAAAGAGCGACTAATAATGAATAGCACATGATAGCATGTAAATATGATAAACTAACACATAATATAAAAGATAATGAGATAACATGATAAAAAAACACGTCCTCCACCTAACCCTACTGCACCCCAAGGCCATGCATTCCCTAACCCTACCAATCAGCCTGCTACTCTAATTCGCGACCTCCACTTCTTTCTATCCAAGGTTATGTCCTTAGTGAGATCAAGTTCTGCCATATCATGTCTAATTAACTCCCCCCAATACTTCTTCGATCTACCTCTACCCCTCTGTAGAGCTCCCAAAACCAACCTCTCGCACCTCCTAACAGGAGCATCAGTACTCCTTCTCTGCACATATCCAAACCATTGCAGTCTCGCTTCTCTCATCTTTTCAGCTACTGGGGCCACCTCTGGTTTCTCCTGAATGGTATCATTCCTAACCTTGTCACTCCTTTATTTGAACGATATCCCTAAAATAGGTATGTTTATGCACTAAGGGGCAAAAGAAGATGAATAAGAATGATATGGATCTACCTTTGGCAAATCGGTCACCTCTTTATCCATTGCGGGGTAAATGATAGAGTTCCAAGTTGTAACTCACTTGGTCTTATGTCAATTACAATCTCATCCTCAATGTATATAAAGTATTTTTGCATTCATGCGTGATGGATTTCATGACATATTGTTATACTAATCTTCTTCTGATATATATATCTCTTTCTATATTATGGGTCCTTGCCATCTAACATTGAGTGCAGGTTTGATAAGTCATATGCATTGCATGCCCGCATACTTAGTACAGTTAAATATACTAAAATATACTATTGTCTACATGATCTAACTATATAGGGATCGAAGATTACTTTCGTCCATCGTATGATGGCTACAGTGGATCTTGAGATACTTGATGTGGTGAGTCCTATCTTTCAAGGATAAACCACCATTCCTCTACTATGGTGTTTAGTTTATGGTTTTTAATAGAAAAGATATTACCATCAAAAAATTAACTCCAGTTTTTTACATTATTTACTTTGAGGGAGAGCCTAGGCCATGTCTTGACCCCCGTACTGTCTTATGTCTAGAGTCATTGTTGTACATCTTGTAGACTCTTGTCAAATCTATATGCTATGTGTTGTATTTGGTGCTTATGATTATGGTTCTCTTTTGGATATATGGATTGATTATGAGGATTGTGATATGTATGTATGTCTGATCTGGAAATGTGGAATATCCTAAGTCCTGTATTGCCCCCACAGAGTGAGTCATACTTACTCACCCTCTAGTTCTTATGTGCTATGTGCTATGTGAATCCATGTTAATCCTTATCCCTATGACATCCCCATAGTGTAAGTCTTACTTTCTTGTCACTCAGGACTATGTGTTTACTGTTTCTTGTATGCTTTCAAACCGATGGTGTGAATATGGATACTTTGAGGCTTGTTTGGGGACTCTTGGGGTTCCCATTAGCCATGTCACTCTTATACCACTGGTCCAGGTTGTGAATAAACCCTTTTGGAAAGGCTTTCAAAATTTTGTTGTCAAGTGGGCTCCTCTGTCAGAGATATTAGATAGTGGGACCCCTTATAATCTAACAACCTCCTTTATGTATAATTTGGTGTAGTCCTTGGTAGTATCAATTGTCTTGACCGATATGAAATGAGGTATCTTGGCCATTTTATTGTGTAGATATTGGAGGTATTGGAAGTGGGGTTGATTGAAGAGGATGAGATATTGGTGGTGGAGTTTGGAGAAAGTTTGCCACTTTGTCTTGGAGTTCTGAGTATGGCTTTTGAAGGAACTCTGAATAACAGGATGAAAAGGTTTTACAATATGTATTATGTTTTGAGAGAATTGATTTTTGTACTACTGCAGTAATTGACTGTTGATTTTATTTTCCACAGTATTGATGGTTATTGATTATTTATACATTTTTCCATCATAGAATTTTAGTTTATTTAGTTTATGATTTTCAAGACCCTAATAATCTTCAATTGAACTTCACAAAACATATTTATTTTGGTGTTATCTTTTATGTTTACCAGAATAAATACCTATTTGTTATAACAAATTAGGCTGGCAATTGATTAATTTAAGTATCATTGAAATTTGGAAGGGTATACTCACTTCCATAAGCTCTATCTAGAACGTATGTTGGAAAGTCGCTTGAGTTTACTCTAATATGGTCTAATTGTATTAATTCTATGATGCCATTGGCTGATTAGGAAGGTAGTGCAGCAATCAAACTTTTTCTTCGCTATCTATTGGTAGTAGTCTGTTTGTGATCTTAGCTTGACAGAAAAACAAGAGGAAAATATTACTGTTCAGGTTACTATATATTAAATGACGATTTTGCTATCTATAGATCACTATGTTGGTGAAAATTACAAAAGTTACAATGAGCAATTGAAAAATAAAATGAAAAAACAAAACTTTTCAGGATGAGGCATGGTTATCTCGCTCTCTTTAAGGAGATTCAATCCCACTACTACAAATATTTTCACTGGTCCAACAGTATTCTTCCTGACTTGTCCCCTACAGGATACAACAGCCTAATCACAAAGTGTATCTCAACAAACTCTGCATAAGAGTTGAGTCTCAAGCTCCACAAAAGATCACCTCCCTTCGACTAATAAAAATTCTGGTTTTGACAAACTTTATGCACTCAATACTTTGTTATGTTATTAATGATGACCACACTATTTATAGGTGATGAAGTCTTCCATGTAATGAATAGGATGATAATGGAGAAGTAAATAGGGTAGATAAATGCTCAAGTGGTTATGTAGGTTACAAGGTCTAATTGAGGAATAAAGAGTGAAGATTAAGAATGATAACTTAGCACACACGTGCGCACACACACACAGACACCACACACACACACACACACACACACACACACACACACACACACATATATATATATATATATATGATAACCAGTTATGCCAAAAGATACGGTTAATATAGCCAGAATGACACCTGTAACCCAAGTCAATTCACAAGGTTTTTAAAATCCACTGGTGAGATCCACACGAAATACATACAGAATCATCATTAGGACCACCATACTTGCCGACCATCAATGAACGTATTGGATTAACCAACCAAATTTGGATTTAGTCATCATGTATTGAAAAGAAGAAAAAGCCTCACTAAAGGTTGGACGATAATAAAAAGTCATAGCAAACCTAGTAGCTACTTGTACTAAAAAATAAGTAAGTGTAATTCCCCCTAAAATATATTGATGTGGGGAGGAACATATTTAATAGTTACATTATCCACAATTACTTGTATCTCGAGATGTTCTTCGAACCAATCATATACTTTATTGAGTTAGGCGAAACTCCCCCTTTGAGAACCGTATGTGAGACTTTCATCTCATACAACTCAAACAAAAATCCCATAATACTAGTTGCAATGGATATTGAATAGAAAGTTTGAAATTTATTAAGTTATGATCCCATCTTCTTTGGAAAATCCGAAAGCTCTTTTTTGTGGTGATAGTACCAAAATATCAAGTTGGCAGAGTCGTTTTATCTTTGTTTTGATACTTATGGGCCTCTTGAATTTTTTTTCCCTATTTCTTTATAGAATTTCTGAAATATGGATTTTATTATTTGTTTTCTTTAATATTGATAGGAACTCTCTTGTTAAGACCCTATGAATCGATTAAAACCTCAGATTCATACTAGAACCATGATGATTTTTTAAAAAACCTAACCTATATCAAACCATGGATTCCTGAGTAAGACTCCCCGGATCGTCACTTATTCCCTGAATAAATAGAATGACTAAAGATTCAAAGAAAGGTTTTGCTTTTGGTCAAAAATAAATAGGGGTTAAAACAAAAGAAGCTTGCGATTTCTAAATGAAAATTTGTTGTTTGATAATTTTTTGGAGCCCAGACACAAGGTCTGAATATTAAGAATGAATCATACTTCAAATGTTTCTTAATCTATTTCATGTTCCAAATATCCAAATATATATCTGATGAAGTAGACCCATCTCTATCAAGATGATAGACCCATTATTTGTACTATCAATAGAATCAATTTATAACAAGCCACACACTCATACTACAAAAATACAAAAACAAAGAAATTCCACCATCGAACTACCAAAATAAAATAGAATTAACTATAAATCCAAGCTCTAAATGATTCATTTTGGTGTCAAAAGAATCAACTTTTCAGTCCTTATAGATCTAATTCACTGAAACTCCATCCAATAAAATGGAAGAATTATAAATCTCCAAAATATACCGCAAATAAGGCCATTGCGACACCCATCAAAGGAGTAGTTCCCCACCTAGGAGCTACTTTACCATATTCCGAATTCAATAGTTTTAATAAATCTCCTACTGCAGTCCGATATATATATTAAAATGCTAAAAAGAAAACAAACAATCCCCCACTCAGTTTAACATTTATAGGTAGTCTATCAACTGAAGGAAGTCTACTATGTATAATGAAGGTGTGCTCTACAGTGAACGTCCACTTAGTAAAATTGTATCTTTTAGTCCAGAGTCGTAGTGGTATAAGACTTGAAATACGACTGCTTAAGAAAAATAAAATATTACTACTCACACATAATCAAGGTGCTAACATGAGGTTTACTAGACAACAAATTATGGCCTTGTGCTATCCTGATTTCAAGAGTGTCTTCGAGAATAAGCCCAATTATCAAGAGAAACAGCCAACTTCCACACTCATAGAGGTGAAATCTGGTGAGAGTTCTCTGGTAAATTTATCACTCCACCCAAATAGGATACAAAATTTCTATAAGTGTTTCAAAACTCAACCTCCACATTTACTACAGGAAATAATACACTAACATTATAGGGAGGGGATCAAAAATAGTGCATTTTTCACAAGTCATCGTATGATTCATTTTTTCTATCGAACCTAGTTATAGGATATCTAGTCCCTAGATTAGTTTTCTTATCTATTACTCAAAAAATTTATAGGATTTAATCCTATGTCCCTTGATGTGCTCTAGACTTTTTCTCTTGCTAAGGTCTTAGTAAAAGGATCTGAAAGATTATCACAAAATTTGACATAAGCAACATTAATGGTACCACTTGTCAAATATGATCTTATATTACTATGTTTCCTCCTCACAGGTCTAGATTTATTGATGTAATTGTCACGACCTAACCCAGGGGTCATGACTAGTGCCGATTGGGCACCCAGGCAACACCATAGCAAATTCCCAATTATAATAGCTAAGGATTCTACCAAAGTTTTGGCAGAGTTTCCTCTATTTTACTGACTACCCAAAACTGCAAACAGACATTCCAGCATGCCACAAACATTCATACATAAATATATCCATAAGCAAGCCGACAAGGTCACCGCTGTCGTAGAACTGCCCAACAAAAGTATTATATATACGTAATCATATCGCACGAAATATCCCATACCCATATGTATCCATAGACCCCTATACATACAAAGAGAATCATTAGACGGGACAGGGTCCCATCGTACCCTCGAATATACATAAATGCAAAGTACGAAAAATAAGGAAACATGTACATACCAACAGACTGCTCCTGAGGCAAGGGAGCACTTCAATGGTAGGCAGAAATCCCAAGAAGATGGCTCTCTAACCTATTCGTATATACCTACGGGCATGAACGCAGCCCCCGAAGGGAGGGGGTCAGTACAAAATGCGTACCAAGTATGTAAAGCAGAAAGCACGAAATATGAACGAAAATAATAATTCTAATGAAATGTATAACTCAAACCTGTATGCAAACATAAATGGATATTTCTATTTTTAAACCATCAAAATAATGTGTATCAGACAGAAATGATGGCAACCTCCAAACTCCCGCCATACGACAGCCTAACACCAGAAATTTTAAATCTCTAACAACTCCAACACAAGTCCCAACTGTAGTCCAAGTGAGCCGAGGCGAATAACGACCAAAAAATTATATATATATTTATACAAGACATACTCTTATATATAGGCAACAAGTGTGCTACTTGGACCAATCAAAATATTACATATATATTTGATCCC
>JAOTQJ010000102.1:12056570-12082430 GCA_025642045.1 Solanum sejunctum
TGGACTAATATATTTTGAATTTAATATAATTTGAATCATATTATAAAATTTATATTTTAATAAATTTTATATGATTATAGTTTAACGAAAAGTTTATTCCCAATTATTTGAAGGTGCAAGATATTTACTTGGTTGCGACGTTAAAACATATAAACAATCAACATTTGAGAAGGTAATATGATAATCTTATACTTAAATATTTATCATGTTAAATAATATAATTTATCGTTATTAATCTATTGTAGATTAGAAAGATTCTCAATAGATTAATATTTTTCTTATTAAATAATATAATTTGTCCTTATTAATTTATGGTGGATTAAAGTGGTTCTCAATAGATTAATTTTTTTAACTAATATAATATTTTTTTTCCTGCAGAAAGAAGAATTCGCATTTTATCATAAATTGATGCTACTTGAGCAAAAAGAATTCACAGTTCTTATCAAACTTGATCCAAAAAATGAAGGTGATCGAGCTAGAAGATGCTTTACTGCAGACGAAGTACAAGAAGTTAAAAAAGCCAATGCAATTGTCATAGAAGATGAAGAAATAAATTCAACAACAACAACGAGAAAGACCAAACAACTTAAAGATGAAATTAATAAACCAACGATTCATAAAAGAATCAAACTTGAAAAGGATTAATGATGTTTTGTCATCTAATAAATAAAAGTTCAAATATTTTTAGATTATAGATAGTTATATATTTTTTACGTTTTTATTTTTTTAAACAATAAGTAAGTTCTATTGGCATAACATTTAGTATTAGTTATTAGCCTTGATTTATGTATGTTTTTAAATTTAAATGGTTTCTACAATACATATTTTTATTTAATTATAAAGAGTTATTAATGATTTATTCTATATTGCAGGATATTATTTATTAAACATATGACACAAAAAGGTAGCTATAATTTGATCCCGAATAAAACAAATAAAACTATATAAGTTATTCATAAAATATACCATTCACGTTATATTTAAATTAAATATATATTTATGATCATCTATTATTATTCCATTTACTTAGAATTGTGTAAGCTAGGTATGAAAAAATAATTTGGTAGAGAGCATTATTCCCGAATGAGGACTGTTTGAATTAGTTGGATTTTAATGCAGATTTTGACGGATGAATAATTATATATATATATATATATATATGATAATATTGTGAATTTGTAAATATTTATAGTATTCAATTTAATAATATTGACATGACAGACACGTGCAACACTCGTATACTAAACTAGTCTTTTTATAAGTTCATAATAAATATATTTGTTATCAATCAAGGTACATACTTTAATCACATGAAAAATAAATATATCAAGATCGTATATTTACAAAGACATTTAAGTTTTTTGGGGTAATAAAATATTTATAAAAGTTTTTATTTTTTTTGAAAATTCGAAACTTCATGTATAGGATTACACACTTTGTTATAAAATCGACACATCGAGACTGTCTCGTCTAATATAGAAAAAAAGAAAAGAAAAGAATATTTCAGACTATACAAGTTTCATAGTTATAAATTGTGATAATCCAGATCCAAAATTTATAACATAGAGATACAGAAAACGCCTCAACAATCCTGAGTGAGCAATGGAGAAAAACTACGATCAATTCAAAGGACAGCCTCGTCTTCCCAAATTTGTTATCCCAAAGAGGTACGATTTAAGGTTGACACCTGACCTTGTCACCTGTAAATTCGCTGGCGCCGTAGAAATCTCCCTTGATGTTGTCACTCCCACCAAATTCATTGTCCTTAATGCTGCCGAACTCTCTGTTGACCGTAAAGCTGTTCACTTCAAATCTTCAAATAAGGTTCTTTTTCTTGAAGACTGACCCTTTTTTGAACAAGTTAGAGTAGGTAGTTGATACTGTTTGTTTTGTTTTCAATTGAACTTGTTGTGTAGGTATTTGAGCCATTCGGAATGGGGTTGATTGAAGAGGATGAGATATTGGTGGTGGAGTTTGGAGAAAATTTGCCACTTGGTCTTGGAGTTCTCAGTATGGCTTTTGAAGGAACTCTGAATGACAGGATGAAAGGGTTTTACAGGAGGTATTAAGTTTTGAGAGAATTGGTTTCTGTTCTGTTCCAGTGGTTGACTGTTGATTTTGTTTTCCTAAGTAGTGATGGTTATTGATTGTTCATACATTTTTCCATCATAGAATTTGGGATTATCTTGTTTATGCTTTTCCAAGACCCCAATAATCTTCAATTGAACTTTACAAAACATATTTATTTTGGTGTGATCTTTTATATTTACCAGAATATATATCTGCTTGTTATAATATATTAGGCTGATAATTGATTAATTTAAGTATCATTGGCACTTGGAAGGGTAATACCTACTTCCATAAGCTCTGTCGAGAAGATACGTTGGCCAGTCCCCTGAGTTTACTCTGTTGTGGTGTAACTGCATTAGTTCTATGATGTAGTCGGTTGATTAGGAAGGTAGTATATCAACCCAACTTTTTTCTTCCCTGTCAATTGGTAGTAGTCCTTTTGTGATCTTAGCTTGACAGGAAAACAAGAGAGGAAAATGTTGCAGTTCTGCTTACTGTATACTTAATGACGATTGTGCTATCTATAGATCACTTAACCGTCTTGATTGGCTCCTTGCAGTACCTATGAACATAATGGGGAGAAACGGAATATGGCTGTTACTCAATTTGAACCAGCTGATGCCAGACGTTGCTTTCCATGCTGGGATGAACCTGCTTGTAAGGTATTTTCAGCATGTGGGCATCTTTGGTGTTTCCACATGTGCACTTTTCTTTTTATTTATCTACTCTATAATGTTAATTGCTACTGACGGCAGCTGTTCGTTAGACAAACACACATGAATTTGGTCTAATTACTTCTTTCTTTTTTTAATCTTTTGTCAGGTATTTATTCTGTTCCTTACATATTCTAGTTTTATTAGGAATTCAGGTACTATTTTTCCTTTGTCTTACTTGATATGAACTGTCCAGGCCACCTTTAAAATTACACTTGAAGTACCATCAGATCTGATACCACTCTCTAACATGCCAATTGAAGAAGAAAAAGTTATGGGGAATCTCAAAACAGTTCATTATCAAGAGTCTCCAATCATGTCTACATACTTGGTGGCAATTGTTGTTGGTTTATTCGACTATGTTGAGGATCATACATCTGATGGTACATATTCTGGCATTAGTAAATATGTCTATGACCATTTTTCGTTGGCAGATTAACATTGTTTTGTGCAGGAATTCCTGTTCGAGTATACTGTCAGGTAGGCAAGTCAAGTCAAGGAAACTTTGCATTGAATGTTGCTGTCAAAACGCTTCCCCTCTTCAAAGAGTATTCTTCACCTTGATTAAATATGTTTTTGTCATTTCATTTATGGAAAAGAAACTAATGAAGAAGAGGGATCATGGAGGGCTAAAACTCGGAAGTTTTTCCCTGAAGTTATTGAGCAATTAGTTTCTAGATATTTGTATTGATAATCTACCATTATTCCAGTTTAAGTTTCTGTTTTGGTTTGGCAAGGGTATTTCTGTATTTGGGGTGGGGGTGGGGAATTCTAAAAAAACTGCTTGAAAATGTATTCTAATTTGTTGAGTAAAATACTCGCAGGTACTTTGGTGCACCATATTCATTACCCAAATTGGATATGATTGCCATTCCTGATTTTGCTGCAGGCGCAATGGAAAATTATGGTCTGGTTACATACCGAGAAACAGCATTACTTTATGATGATAAGCATTCTGCTGCTGTTAACAAGCAGAGGGTAATCTATATGTTGGAAGTTGGATGGCTGCCTATGACATGTGGTACTAAACTGATTGATTCTATCTTGGATGTGTCGAATAAAACTTTGGTTTTCTTCAGGTTGCGACTGTAGTGGCTCATGAGCTTGCTCATCAGTGGTTTGGCAATCTTGTAACAATGGAATGGTGGACACATCTGTGGCTGAATGAGGGGTTTGCAACTTGGGTATGCTTCTTTTTTAGAATTATATGCTTTTGTTCATTGAGTGAGTTGTTAAGCCATTCATTCTAATTTTTCTCCGGTTGGCATTCAGGTAAGTTATTTGGCGACTGACAGCTTGTTCCCAGAATGGAAAATTTGGACTCAGTTTCTTGAAGAGTCCACTGAGGGTCTTCGTCTAGATGGGCTCGCTGAATCCCATCCCATTGAGGTGTGGAGTAACTTCCTATCGGGTTCTTGTATTGTGCTAAATGCAAAATGCAATTTTGGTTTGTTTCTCAAATTATGGACATCACTAATTGTGCTACCCTTAAGAGCTAATACAAATCTTATTTTGTCTTACCAGGTTGACATCAATCATGCCGGAGAAATTGATGAAATTTTTGATGCAATTAGTTATAGAAAAGGTGCATCTGTCATCCGGATGCTACAGAGCTATCTTGGACCTGAAAGTTTCCAGGTTTGTTATCCCATTATTTACTACATTAAAATTCATTTTTGTTGTCTTCATTTCAACTCCTTTTTGCTATATTTCTCTCCCCCATGCTGTTTTGCTATTATGGACATATACAGTTACCTGGTTTGATGAAAAAAAGGTATGCAGTTACCTCTCTAAACACTTGTATATTTACCTCTCCAAACACTTGTGCATCAGAACCAAACACTTGTGCATCAGAAGCTGGATGGAAAGTGGGGCAGTGGAATTATAAAAACTATACCATTCGGTGCAATGGCCCTTTTTAATATCTCATCTTTCATTACTAGAGAACTGTTGTAAAGTGTTATTTGTTAGTATATTTTGACGGGCTACTCTGCCGAGTTACACTAAGACTTTTGATCTCCTTTAACTATTACTCCATCCCATTTTATGTGAGATGTTTGATCAAGTATGTTGTTTAAGAATTTAAGAAGACCTTTTAAGTGATAGGTGGTAAGAGTTCCACAAATTATTTTCATTTTCTTTCTCCTTCCTTATAAAGGACTGAACTTTTTATATCAAGTGATCCTAACAAGCTATGTCATTAGGGGTAAAATGGGGGTGGTAAGATTAAATAACTTCCAACAAAAATAAGGGTCATCTTTTCTGATAATGTATCACATAAGATGGGATAGAGAGAGTATTATGTATAAGTTCTTGAATGATTGTGATCCTTACTGTTGGAATTAACTGCTATTCTTGTAATGGAATCACATTAGTCTAGATTTGGGATGAAAGGATACTGGTGTCTTCCAGCATTAATTGCCTAGTAAGAAAGTATTTCGTCTCTTTTTTATATTCTTGAATCATTTATCTCCTAATTACTGAAAATTTAAAATATTTGACTTTCCAAAATTCAAATAGGTTTGCTAATCCCATTAAAGTAGTTTAAGAGCAGTCAACACACAAATGGGGTTCCTTTCTTGAATGTTGTAAGAGCAGTCGATGCACAAATGGCGTTCCTTTCTTGAGTTTAGTGACTTAAAGCTATTCCAAATTGAAGTATTCTTTAAATAGACTTTTTAGTGAGTGTCCGTAAGTCTCCTTAGTAAGTTGTGTCTATGCCAGTAGTAGTAGATTGACTGATTTTGAACCGTCCCTACTTTTGTGTTGGGTTTTATAAAGTGATGACAAGCATACCAGAAATACTTTAATGGGGATCATGATGATTAATTGGATACTGCTGTTGGCCATCATTCTTAAACCAGCCATCATTGGTTTGTCAAGGAACTTCGCTATATTCTCATTTACCATCCACCATAAAATTAATGTTCTAGATTTTCTTTCCAGAATACCGTGTAGACTTGCTTGTATGGAACTAATGACTTTGTCCCTTGTAATATTTCATTAAACCAGAGGGCACTTGCTTCATACATAAAAAGATATGCTTGCTCAAATGCGAAGACAGAGGATTTATGGTCTGTCCTTCAGGAGGAATCTGGTGAACCTGTGAACAAGTTGATGAATTCCTGGACAAAGCAACAAGGTTACCCAGTTGTCTCTGTCAAAATAAAGGACCAAAAGCTGGAGTGTGAGCAGGTTATCTCGTTTCTAACTTATATATTCGGTTTCTTTACCACTCAGTCTTATGCAGATTTCCATTACACAACTCTAGTCTTCTCCATACTATGAACTCTTTAAGACTCCTTTTGGGCTTGATATACTTGTGTGTCTATGCAACAGACACAATTTTTACTGAGTGGTTCTCATGGTGATGGGCAATGGATAGTTCCATTGACACTCTGTTGTGGATCTTATGAAGCTCGTAAAAGCTTCTTAATGCAAGAAAAGTCAGAAGCCCTTGATGTGAAGGACTTACTGGGATCTTCTTCGTCTAAAGGAAATCCCTGGATAAAAGTTAACGTGGACCAGACAGGTTTTTATAGAGTTAAATATGATGATGAGCTATCAGCTAGACTCAGATATGCCATACAAAGCAAGTGCTTGTCAACAAATGATAAATATGGTAAACTGCATTTTGTTAACTATATTTATATTTGATTGTTAAAATCGACTGATGGTGGGATTGTATTTTCCTGAACAGGCATTTTGGATGATTCATATGCCTTATCTATGGCATGTCATCAGTCTTTGTCATCTTTGCTTGCCCTGATGGCTTCTTTCAGGGAGGAGCTTGACTACGTCGTTCTATCGAATCTGATAAGTGTAATTGACTACTTCACATACCTCGTTTAAGTATTAGTTGTGGTTAGTCCAAAATTAAGTGTTTTCCATTCTTCATGCAGGTAAGTTACAAAGTTTCTAGAATTGCAGCTGATGCTGTTCCTGACTTGCAAAATCACATAAAGTTGTTTTTCATCAATCTTTTCCAGTCATCTGCAGAGTATGTTCTTTTTTGGAAGTACAAAGCATGTGACTTTATCTTAGTATTTTTTGTTGTCCTCATCCAAAAGATGCAGTCATGTGAATTCCACATAAAAGTTCCAAAGGGAAAGAAGAGTTGGGCCCTGGGGGTGGTGGAAGCAGTTAAGAAAGAGACAAAGGCACATAATTGGAGTGATTTCTACCAGTTCTATTAACATATATAGATGGATATCTAATAGATAAAAGTATTGGATATAGCAGAGAGTAACAGCTATCAGAATTGAATCATGCCGCCTTTTGACATTAAGGGGTCAACCTATTTAGAAGAAAGTCAATTCTATTCTCTGAGATTAGTTCATGACAATAAAGATTTAGACCTTCTTGCATCTTGTTCTCTTTTGCCTAGTAGCTCTACTGCTAAGTTAGGAGGACTTGAGAGCTGTTAATAAGGACTGAATTGAATTTAGAGATGTAGTGTAGTTCTTATAAGATATCTTTTGTTGACCTATCCACAAAAATAAAAGGAAAAAAGATATCAGCTTTCAATCATGTCTTTAGAGAAGAATGAATGGGTAAACTGCTATTTTACAAATTGGTCATGTTTACCCTTTATTCATCATTAATTGAAGAATTTTGAGAGAAGAAAACTTGTCCATGAGGCGGAAAGAGAGGAATTTTAGTCTTGGTCTACTGGTTGACCATTAAGCTTATTTTTCCAGTGTGGCAACAAGAGGTTTGCTTCTAATTGTACTTCCCTTTTGCCAACAGGAGACTTGGTTGGGATCCAAAAGAAGGGGAAAGCCACCTAGTTGCCATGTTGAGAGGGGAACTTCTGAATGCTCTCGCTGCCTTTGGACATGATGAAACAATAAATGAAGCAATCAGGCGCTTCCACATATTTTTGGATGACAGAAATACTGCTGTTCTTCCTCCTGACTTGAGAAGGGTTACAACACTTGAACATATTATAACTCAATATTCATTTCTTCTTTACCTTTGACAGATTGTGATCCCTCCTTCCATCTGCAGGCTGTTTATGTAGCTGTGATGCAAAGGGTGAATAAATCAGATAGATCAGGGTTTGAAGCTCTTTTAAGAGTTTACAGGGAGACTGACCTCAGCCAGGAAAAGACACGAATTTTAGGTGAAGTTATCTATCAATTCATGCAATCATGCCAAGTGTGAAATTAAATGTTTTGGTTATCGGATGATGGGTATGTCCAACTAATAAGTGCATTCTCTTGTTCTATAGGTGCATTGGCATCTTGCAGGGACCCTGAGATTATACTTGAAGTTCTCAACTTCTTGTTATCTTCTGAGGTATTCTTGATTTTTGGGGAGCACTAGGTTCTCTCTCTAGAGAGTGAGTGAGCGTGTAATTTATTTATTTATTTTCTTGACCAATACGTTTTGAGAGTATTCTATGGCTTGGAAATTTTCAGGTACGGAGCCAAGATTGTGTTTTCGGTCTTGCAGTTAGCTTTGAAGGCCGTGAAACTGCTTGGAAATGGTTGAAAGTGAGTTCTCCCTTTCCACGAAATATTGCATTGCTCGAGTTATTTCTTGAATTTACTGTTTTCAAATAAGATACCTTCTGTGGAAGTGTAACTTGTAAAGATGTAACTATCTGTCTTGATTTATGTGAAACACTTTCCTCTTTAGAATGTCACTTTCTATATTGGAAACGACTTAAAAGTCTACCTTTTAATCATTCTATCTTTAATGATATTATTTATAGCCAGACAAATATTTAAAATTTATTTAGACCACAAATTTTAAAAGTCTTTCTTTCTTAAAACTTTTTGCCAAGTTAAACGGTGCCAAATAAATTGAGATAGGAGTATTATATACTGTGACTTACAAAGACGTAGACTGTAAAAGTGAGGAATTCACAGTAGTACAAATTTCAATTATCTCATTTGGAGGAAGTTCAACATGTTCTTATAGATTTACCAGCACAAAATGCTGCCATTTCATGACTGAGAATTATTCAGGAAGATGCAACCCGACATATATTCTTGATTCTTTTTTTCCTAATAAATTGTTTGAATGCAGGAAAATTGGGATCATATCCACAAGACCTTCGGCTCTGGATTTCTATTGACCCGCTTCATCAGCGCAACAGTGTCACCGGTTTGTTTCTGCTCCATTGTCATCTTTCTTAAGCATTTGCATGCAGTTGCTTACTATTGTAGGACAACTTTTTTCAAAAGCTGTATCTGTTGCCTTCTGTCTCGTATGAAGTCACGAGAATGGAAAGCAAATTTATGAGTTCTAATTACACCTTTTCTTTGATCTTTTGGCTTCTTGCTTTTTCTTCAGTTCTCGTCTTATGAGAAGGCAAAAGAAGTAGAAGAGTTTTTTGCTAGCCGTATCAAGCCGTACATTGCAAGGACATTGAAGCAGAGCATCGAGAGAGTTAACATTAATGCAAACTGGGTTCAGAGCATTCAAAAAGAGAAGAATCTTGCTGAGGCAGTGACAGAGCTAGCATACAGGAAATACTAAAGTTCTTTTTCTGTAACTTAATGCTCCCCTTTGGAGAGTTTCTAGTTTCTCGTGAATAAGTTGATCTTGGTACTTTTTAAAATCATCTCAGAAATAACGAAAAAAAGGGAGTACTCTTGTATCCTCTGTTGATCAAACTATAAGCAATAGGTTGCATATTTGATAAATCATGATTGATTCGAACTGCTTTTCTTGCTATGCTTGAGATGACCAACCATAAATAGACATATCTCTTAGCATTTCATTTGAGTTTGATCTTGTCTATACTCTGAAATCCATATAAAGTATAAGAAGCAGCATTTTACGAATACAATTCAGAAGAGGTCTCTTGTTACTGTTTGCAGCAACAACTTCAAAAGTAATACTGAGGCAAATAACCTCACAGAGCTGCCTTTAACTCGGAGGATATAATGTGTGTTCCTACTTCAAACAGCTAAAGGAAGAAAACTACATACAGAAAATGGAATAAGTACTACAATACATACAGTAAGCTACTCTAATGAAAACCTTAGTCCCAGTCCCCGGCTAAAATTAAAAGGGCTGGATATATCCGATCATATCAAGTCAATACTGTGAACCTATAAACGGAAGCAGCTGATTGAGAGATCAGTTACGTTAGGTTTTGCTCTTAAACTTCCTTTGGGCTTTCAAGTCCACAACAATCACTGTTATGTTGTCCTTGCTTCCCTTTTGTAGAGCTCGATTTGACAAGCATTCTGCCGCTGCCTGTGCTGCTGGATCAATCCCTTGCCCCTTTTCCAATGGAACCGTTACACCATTCTTTTTATGCCAGAGGAGTATGCGCTTGCGAGCCAAATCACACACCTCTTCATTTGTCATTACATCCCACAAACCATCAGTTGCAAGGATAAGGCATTCATCGTCCCTCGTTCGAGGTATAAACATTACTTCTGGATCAGGAATTATCCAGGGCTTCAAGTATCTGTCTCCTGCAACCAAGAAGCGAATAAAATGTAAAAAGGAACTAGATGAAAGACTTGCATGCCAACAAAAGCAAGGAGCGGTGTTTAGCAGGATTATAGAAAAAGGTTCATATAAATGGACATCTAATGCGTCAAAACTGTAGATCCATCCACGTGATAAATGCCCCGCGGCAACACCATCGCTAAAAAGATAGATACACCTTGATAATACTATGTTATTTGCTATATGGTAGTTCTCATGTCGATGGAAAAAAATGAGTGGTGCATTGAATACACATTATACTCTTCTAGCAAGCTCACTGAATGATATTTCACAGTTTCAAACAGCTTACATCAATACGGAGATGTTCAGTCACCAGCAGGCACATGTCTGCACAACTGGGTGACAAGTTAGGGCATACTGGCTATATGAAAACTTATCTACAGCAACTTAAATTATATAATGTCACTTTAGCCATATCTTCCAAGATGACATTAGAAATGTTATGTGATCAACACCAATTACCATCTTATAGGCATTAGAATATCCCATAAGTTTACAGGCCTGCATGTTCAACTTTCAGCAACAAGTGTCAATGTACATGAAGCAAAGACAGCCTTCAGAACAGATTTACAATTTGTTGGTCATTTATACAATGCTGGATTGGAGATAGAATGAGAAAAGGAACATTCTAACATTTCAAGCTACATATCAGATGGCAAGAGCACACTTAGTCACAGGTATATAAAGGATTGCACAACATAAGTGACAAAATGAGCTCCCTTCTCATCACAAAGCAATCTTTCAGCAATATGAAATGAAAAAGGTACAAATCATCATCAACGGAGCACCTCCCCAGGACCAGGATACAGAAGGTTCCCAGGCATTTTTTGTTTTATTTTGACTTACAATTTTAAGCAAGCAGAAGTCATAGGCTCAGGAGTCATACTAACCAGGATCAGACAAGTGATGATCAGAAAACAAAGGAAGACCTGAAGATTCTCATGCATCTTTTGTTTTATTTTTTAATCATAATTTTTAGAAAGTTGAAGGTCATAACTGAACAGTTGCACTAGCAGGGTCAGACAAGGGAAAGAAGGTGCAAAATATTTCCATGCATCTTTTGTTTTGATTTTCTAGTATTATTACTTAAAATCTTCATAGGGTCAGACAAGTGATATTTAGGGGAAAAAAGAAGGCTCAAAGTGCGGATCATTAATCCAAGTGTGTGCCTCTGTGGCCACAATTAGTGCCGGGAAAATGGTTAAAATACTATATATCTGTCTAACCCAGCCAATCAAAACGAAAATTGGATAATTGGTTCATTTGAATCAGGTCAAATATAGATGCAGCAGGGAAAAATGGATAAACAGATAAAAAGTGGGGTTCAAGCTGTCAAAGCTCTTCTTTCAAGCATTAACATCCAAGTCTTGTCTCCCTCCCCCACACAATCCATTGTCTTGAGATGCCCATATTATCTGACATTCCATTATGGCACTTTGTTTTCGAATTGGAATACAATCATGATAAATTTGGAATATTTCTGATATTAAATGATTGTTGACTAGTTTGATCTTTTTTCTCTTCAAATATTTTTTCAAGACGACATTAATTCACAAAGAAAGATGGCAATTGTCCAGTTGATCAAGCACAAAGCCGAATATCTTCTAAGAACTAATAAAGATTCAGAATTGATCACAACAACAAAAAAGATTCATAGCCCCAATTAGTCAACCTCCATTGCAGTACAAATTGTTTGATTATAGTAAAAGGAAGACTAAATTCGTATCTCAGTCTATGCCATCTAGGATTTTATAATTAGGAAGACTTTAAAGATAGATATATGTTTCAAATTATTAAAATGCTACATAATGTCACCCCTACAATTAAGTCGGAATGAGTTGTTAGTTCACGTTTGTTCCTTTTTGGTGGCGTTTGGTCAAAAAATTGAAACCAAAAATAGAGTTTGCAGAAAAACAAAAGTCTATTAAATCTTATTTGTTTGTGCTGTTTTACAACAAAAAAAGGTTTACTATCTCAATGCTTGCCAAATTTTGTTTCTGTTTTACCTTCCTACCAGATAAGGAAATTATAAATGGATAGGAAATATGATATCTGCAAACAACCTCTCTATCTCTATGAGGTAAGGGTAAGGTCGAATATTTTATCCTTCCCAGACCTCATCTGTGGGATCACACTGGGTATGTTGTTTAATAAATATGGGTAGATTGGACGTGTTATCTATTTTTGTCTGACCTATTTTCAACCTGCCAGTATCCAATCCAACCCACCCACATTTTGCCAGCACTAGCTACTGATGGAAATTGGAAAGGCATAACAATTCTTAATTTGTTTCATAGAGACAATACAAAAGGAGAGCACAAAAAAGTTGTAAGGTCCGTTGGGGTAAATAAAGCACAAAAAACGTATGGGCTTTAATGAAAAGGGACACAAATAGAAAAAAAATAAAAATATATATGTATGTGCGTGTGTGCAAGCACTTAGTCCAAGACTAGGATATATAAGCATGAATAACAAATATACATAAACAGAGAATTTGACTTTGTTTTTTACACAAGATTGAAATACCAATTGTTTAGCGTAGCCTCTTCAAGAAATTCCCTCATTTGCAAGAAAACCATTGTCTTAGAGCTTTAATGACGACACTGCAGTGCACATCAAGCGAGGCAAAACGCTCAACAGGTTTGAGTTTCATTCAGGACTTAAGCATGCCTTTCATAAAACTGGTGAAGTAACTTCTCAATTATTTGGTGATTAATGTACAAGAGTGGCTCCTGTCCTTTCCACTTACAATTTGGTAAGAAAATTCTCTACAACTAACAATTAAATACAAACTATTTCACGATATTCTAGAAAATATTATTAGGCATACTCCAAATATCACTTACTATTTGATGAATGTAGATATATTTTGAATACACATTCAGAAACATGATCCATCAATCAATTTGATATTCAATATGCCCCTCATATTGAAGGTGGTGAAACAACTAGAATTTGTAAATCGAAACTGGAAAGTGATATGATGCTAGACAATGCCGTGAGGTGACGAGACACAAACTAAAAACGTGTTGTTGCACAATGACACAGCGTTGATTGGAGAGACATGCTGGACAGCAACATTTGCTGATAGAAAAATGTCACTAGAAAAGAGACGTGTCACTGAGGGAAAATGTTCCTGGATGGTGATGAGACAGAGACTGGAAATGACATTTAATTGAACAATAATGTGCATATTTCAATTGACGTGATATGTAGAAAATGGTCAGGAAAAAATGACCAGAAAAATCATTGAGAAAATGTAAAAGTCACGAGAAAGGACATATGGTACTCACTGGAATGGTCAACGAAAATTGATAATACAAACAAAATTATGACAAAAATAATGAAAAATTCCATAATTTTCTCCTACTTATGTTCTATGAATCTAGACACATTCTAAAATGTAACTTCAGTAATCCTTTAGACTTTAACAATTACATTACTGAAAATTATAGGGTAGAAGTAACAAATTACACCCTAAAGTTGCACAAAAAAGTCATTATTCTTGTTTGATGTGGAACTAATGACCCTCTAATAGGTGATCTAGCAAAGGAAGTGATTCCACTCTTCTACCTATGCATGAGAAGCAAAATAAACTATGACGGAAACAAGCGATTAGAAAAAGGAAGAGTGTTTTGGTTTGAAGAATCAAATCGAGTCTGATAAGAAAAAGGAGTAATCAAATGCCCTGCAGCTCCTCCAAATGTGAACAATAACCCGTTGCAAAGTCATGAAAATCGCGAAGTCAACATGATCACTCTAGGAGAAGAGTATGACTTGGATAGAATCATCATGCCTGTTTGGAACACAGAATAACTTGCCACAATCTCCCACGCAACCTATTATCATGGTTCAGTTGAAGGAGCCTTTGACCGTTTAAACCTACCTGTCAAGATTTGTGGTAACCACTGTAGTCACCGTGAAACCTAACTGTGACACTAAAGCAGTCCCATGGGACTATCGAGCAAAAGCCAAGGGCAAGACAATTAACGTTGTTGGGTGTTATGCCCCGAAGGATGTAAATTGAGGAGTTCCTGGGAAAGAACAAAAACAGGAACGTTACCAATGCTGAAGCCACAGAATTTTTGAAGAAGATGGAGTCCAAGGACTATTCGATAAAAGAGCAGTCGAAGAAAATGCTTGCCAACATATCCATCATGTCTTTGCTTATGAGTTCTAAAGTCCATAGAAATGCTTCTACAGAAGAATTAAGTGGAGTGAGCATTCCAAAAGAGACCATAAGTGAAACTCACGTATTGTGACCCTTCGGAGTGGCCCAGTGGTTTGGGCTTGGGGCTTCCATGTTGGAGGACCCAAGTTCGAAACCCCTTACCATCAAAAGCAAGGGGTTTGCCTTCTGGGTCAAGTTCATCGCACTAGGCTTACCTAGTGCAGGTTAACTCTCCTATATGGTTTGCAAGATATTGCATAGGAGCGAGGGCTTACCCTGTGCACACCCAAAGAGTAGCGGTTGCAGGTTCCCCTTGTCATTAAAAAAATCGAACGTATGGTGGAAGCAAATAAGATTTCTTTCCATAATGATGAGCTACCATCAGAATGGGTCAAGCGCAACAAAGCACTTCACATCGTAGTCAAGTACTGTAACAAGATCGTGAGCAAGGTTTTGATCAAGGACGGTTCTGGTTAATATCCATTCTCTACTCTGAGAGATTTGGGTGTGAATACAAGAGATATAAAGAAAAGTTTAGTGAAGGTCAGAGCTTTTGATGGATCACAAAGAAGCATCATTGGAGAAATCTACCTAACATTGCAAGAAGGGCTAGCTAAATGCCCTGTCTTATACAAGTGGGTGCTCTCAAAAAGGTCAATCCTCTAAGGTTGAAATGAATAGATCAGGAATTTGTCAATGTATCATCCAGTTACAACCTATTGTTTAGGAGGTCATGGATCAACATGGCAACAACAGTTCCCTCCACTCTCCATTAGTGCGTGAAGTTTGAGTGGGGCCGCACGGAAGTTACCATTCATGGAGAGCTTGTTCACCCCATCTTGGCAATGATGCCATCTGCACGAGTCTGGGCGAGTGTACCAAGTCAAGGCTTCTTTTGATACTTCAATGAACAACTTCATCCTCAACTTATAATTCCTTCCTATGTCGACCAGGTTGTCGCAATAGGCTCTTAGGTATACATGAGGATTACCCTTTCCATCAAATACATCTAACTTCGGTAGTTTGTACCCGACTGGCATGTCGATGTCTTGATGGATGCATAGGCCATCATAATCCAAGCCCTCGACTCCCATAATGACTTGCATGTTTTTACCATTTTCAGACTTTCGAGTTGAGTTGATATCGACTCTTCTCCATTCAATTGGACATACTTCTCCGATTCAACGAACTGATTGACCTCATACGAGCTTTGACCACCGCGAATGTTGCGAAAGTAGGAGTTTTAGTAGCATATACCGGTGGCACAGGCAACTTACAAGCGATATGTGCCTCCGTTATGCATTGCTTTGTTGTGTGAATGGGAACGGTGAAGTTTTGAGTAGGCAATGAAATGATCAGGTGCAACCCTTGCGATGGATGGAGGAACAAGTAGAACTTAAGCATGTGGGGTTTGTTAAGTTGGCGAGAGTGATGGGAGGTAGTTCGTTATTAGGGAGTTGGAATTGAGCAAGAAAAGTAGGTGTCGTAAGCCTAGTTAAATCCATACTTAGCACATTTCTTCCTTTTAGGATCTCGATTTCCTGTTCCATGTTGGCTATCAATGCATTGTTTTTAGGATGGTAAAGAGTGGCCCATAATGTGTACAGGGCAACTTACGATATTTACCAAATAATAATGTACACATTATTCAAAAGTTGGAACCATGACAAACAATTCAAATTCGAAGGACCTGACGTGTTTCCTACAAATGAAATTATTCATCCATCCATCCGTGTAAATGAAAAACAAGAAAAGCAAAAGTATAAGAGGACAGAGTTAAAAGATTTTCCATCTTCATTTCGACAACCGGAGAGAATGGCACATTGAGTTCTCTTATTGGGGAAAGGAGAAAAGCTTAACACTATATTAGTTATGTAAGGAGGAAACTAGCAAATGTCCACTTATTTTAATAGCCGCAACAATAACTTAATTTTATGTACTAATATATGGGAACGTGCATTGCATATTTGTCCCTTACTGCCTTATGAAATTTGTAGCTATTTATTGCATACTATTCTTGTAAAGACAATAAATCTTATATATTGACTAATATGTTTAAATATCGAGCTTACATTTGCATTCAAAAAAATAGTAATAAAAAAAAAATTTCAAACAAAATCTTCTAAAGCAAAATATATTATACTAAATACATATTTATCTACACATACACAACCACTCACATCAAATTTTTAAAAAAAATACAAACTCAAACTAATCATACAAAGAATAACAAAGGTATGGCATGCCAAGTAAAGGCTAATAGAGAGAAAGGCAAACTAAAAAGACCTATCCATAGGATGATAATTGGGCAACGCAAGTGTGGGTTTAAGCTAATGCGGGTGGAGTAGAGCAGATTGAAATCTTTGCGGATTTGCTTTACAACTACACCCTCGCACTACTTCTCCTCCCTACATATCCAATTAAAATCCTCACCTTTAACAATATGTAAAAGACAAATAGTAAAGAGTCACAAAAAGAATTAGAGAAAACAATTAATTTAGAGAAGGAAAGAATTCACGAAAAAGAAACTGTAGTTGTAGCAGAAAAAATGCTTAGGAAAAACTAAGAGAATACATATTCTAATACCCACAAAAGATATATATATATAAATATAATACACACCATATGGTCACAGAGAATTCATATTCTAATACCCACAAAAGAACTTTTTTTAAAAAAAAAGAGAAAACGCCATAAGTTTTCTGTAAATTTCAAACATATCCTGCAAAAGAAAAGTAGGGTAAAAAAGGGAATGAAGAAAATAAAAACAAAGGAAAAGAACTACAAAAATGAAAAATTGCTACCTTACTATAGTATGCTTGAGAAATGAATACCAGTCTCAACCTTTTTATAGTTCATTTTCGATGCTTCCAGGACTTCCTTTATATATCTAATAATTATAAATTAGTCTTTAATTTACTGTCTAATACAACTCTTTAAAGTTTGAAATTTTTTTGTATGAAAAAATATAAGTTGGCTAAATTAATGGTTAACGGAGAAATAAGTTCCAGTTATATGGAAGATGAAATGGAAAAAGTTTGATATTATAAATAATAGTAGAATATATCTTTAGCCTGCAATAAAGTTAGGATATGAAAATGTTGTTCAAATAAATTCTATAATTTATCATTAATATGATCTTAATTCCCACTTAACCACATTATGTATTGCAAATTAGACATCTAATTAGATTTTGATTTACTATATTAAAATATTAATATTTTATTAAAAATTTAATTACAGTTTAATTTACTATAGGGGCAAAATGCTAAACCAACTTTGAAGTTTGGAGCCTCCCACTGTTAATAATATATGATGATATGATATGATGATCTTGAACAAGGTAATGCACCTCTTCTTTACTCTCCGTATTTTAGGTTCCCAAACAAAGTTTTCTTTCCACGGCTATTAAGACAGGTAGTTTTCTTTCCAACCCTATTAAGACAGGTACCAGCATGCCTATACTCAGTTCGAGGAAACTCTTCAAACATCATCAAGATCAAGAAAAGAGAAGGGTGCGCACTGAGTACCTAAGCACACTAGGGGCTTCCTGATGAATAGTTGAGTTTGCTAAAACACCAAAGTTACAATAAGTATCCATATTTTCTCTTGCAAGTTGTAACAAGCCTGAGCACTTCAGAACTAGTATATGCTTGGGGCTACATCATGAAGCTACTGCTCTACTTCCATATGAGTGTCACCTTCCTTATCTGCCACAGGAATGTGGGAAACAATAATTGGGTACAAACATATTTTGTTTAGCACCTCAGATCCTCTCAAGTGCAGACTCTGGAACCATTTTTAACAACCTCGGGTGTAGCACCTAAGGCCCTACCACTATAGAGTGGATTATTATACCATATCATGGGTCCATATGACATGAGTTAAGAGACTAGCACTGATGGTCAAGCCCATTTCTTAGTTTGAAACTATGGTCATCTTGTTTGTTTATTCAAGCAATGCAGATAACCTATAACTGTTGTGTCCAACTATTGCTATGAAATGAATTGCTGATATCAGTTATACTAGGGAGGATGCTATGGAAGTGCCAAAACTTTAAGTCTTGAGCACTATCGTGATTAAAGTTAGATAAGCTCAGCTTAAACACATAATCAAAATGGATGTATTCTAAGAACACCAGCCAACCAACATATAAAAGCAAACTATTCTATGAGGTAACCTGTAATAACACCTAGTAGCTCAGTACCTGGCGGAATGGGAAGATGCCGGATGTAAAAGATCATAACATTTTTGATAAAACCAATAACGTTGAGTACACACCGATACCTCAGTGATGATTTACATATGCTAGATAAGAGGATAAATGGGAGAAACATACCAATAGACCTAGACATTGCAAGAACGCCAAAAACGCGATGCCCATTCCACTGTATAACCTTCCCTCCTGCAGCTTCAATCCTTGCATATTCATCCTCTCGGTTTGGCTAATAAAGAAAAATTTAACAAAAAATGGCACACAAGGATTAGTCAGTGACATCACATGTAATTAATATCATATTAGAACTACTGTTTCACTTACCTTGTGATCCACTGACAATGCCATGGGCTCTTTTCCACGGCACAGAACAGCCCTCGAATCACCACAGTTTGCTACTATTATGTGCGATGAACAAACAATGGCAACAACGGCCGTGGAGCCAACTGTTTCTGGGGCAACAGCCTCATGATTTCCCACCCCTCCAATCTCCTCATCAACCTTGAGAAAACAGTCGGTAAATGCATTTTTCCATTGGTCCTGGCAATTTTGCCTAATACTTTCATCATTGAAATTAGCCATAATGGTTTCCAACTCCTCGGCCAATACAGCGTGAATTCGATGCTGGCAATAATTTGCCACCTGGAAAATAAATATCCCAATTGTGTATCGATATATATATTGAACTGTGGTATTAGCGAGGAGGCGTGCAGAACTAAGAGCTTGTAAAAGTGTAAGCAAAAAAGAGGAGATACCTGAGAGCCGCCATGGCCATCATAAACTCCAAAGAAATGAGCTGTCAAATGACTTAAACACCTAGTCATTCCATCAGGCAGACGATTGCCAACTAGCATCTGTATAGGAATTTTCAAGAACCTAGGAACAGTTGCAAGTGCATCTTCCATTTCTGGTCTCCTTCCACACACAGATGTACATCCCCAAAGAGGTATATAATCCACTTCAAAAATACTGCGGCCAACTGCTGCACTTAACTCTTTATTTAAAGGTAGCTGAACAACAACTCGAGATGATTTCGAGCTGGCGCCATCCGTAATCTGTTCAACAAGTTTTTCCTCAACTGGCAGAGGCTTGCTCACTGTCTCCTGAGCACCTGACTCTACCAGATCTCCAGGTTTAGCTATAATTTTGACATTGCAAATGGGTTTCTCAGCAGGTAGCGAATTCTGCCCATCTACATCAGATGGTAGCTCGAAACTTATAAAATCATCAGCACATACACTACTGGAATCACTGACCACACAGAGGGAACATGAAGTATCAAGAATTTGATCACCATCGAGTGATAAGATCTCATCATCTTCGGTTTCCCTGACAACAGCAATCCAGTCGGTTCCATTTTCAGATATCATATCACTTTCTTCAGTGAGGTTTTTGTTGTGTGAATCAGGAGAATTGCAATCATCCATTTGACTTTGGTTGTGAGAGATGAAATTACCTAATCTAAATGGCAGAGCAAGCACCAAACACATATCGGTCATCAAAATCAGTGTGTTGTAACATTACACAGGCTGTCGTTGTCATCTTGTCATGAGCTTCACCACACCATTTTCCATGCCTAGAAAGATGTAACATCCCAGATCTGGTGAGGAAAAAAACAGCCTTTTTGTTGGAAAATCAGCTAAGATTTGTGTTACTGAAAACCCAGATATCAAAAAGTGTCAAGAATCACAAGAAAGAAAGATGGAGTACCTTGGATCTGAGGCAACCCAACCCGTCTTTTTCAAACAATAAATGGGGATGGACCTATTTTTCAAGAATACTACTCGCATCCCCCACAACACTATCACTGCTCAACACTGCCAAGAACCATCAACAATGCTAAATATACCAACAAAAATACTTAGTTCAGTCTCGTCATTAAAACACTTTGTTCTTCTTCTTTTCCTTTTACTCTTGTAATGTAATATTGTTTTCTATCTTTAACTTGGGGTCATAACGGAACAGCAACCAGTGCCGGGAGTTAAAAAAACAGGTCCCTTGTATCTTATCAAGTGAATTAAAAAAGAAATTTGAATTCTAAGAATAAATCAGTTCTCGCATAAAAAATAGGAAAAATAGAATTTATATACATCTTCTCACTACACATTATTTTCGATTCCAAAATGATACTGAGAAATAACAAAAATGAACGCAATACTCAAACAACCTCATAAACTATAATAAGATACAACGATAATCAAAATATAAAAAATAATAATTAAACTTAAAAAATAAAGAAATTACAAGAGTAGTACAATACATAATTAACTTACCTTATATCTTAATATGTGACATTCTTATCTAAAGTCATGTTTTCGATAAGTTGAAGTTGTGTCAAGTCGTATTTAATCACTTTTTCTAATACTTCTTCCATATATTTATACCTCTCTTGAAATCACTCATAGTCAACCTCTCACACCTCCATATTGGAACATCTGTGCATCTTTTTTGCATATAATCGTCTAGCCTTGATTCCGGCATCTTGACCTCTATCAGGACCACTCCTAATTTATATCGAATAGGAGCATTTTATTTTTAATTTTTATACCTCTTAAATACTCACAATTTTTTTCACGGAGTATAGATTTCAACATCTACTTTTAACTTTTAAAAATTACATTAACAAAAGAATTTTTTTTATGTTTGTATTCTTATCTTTTTTAACTTACACCAATATAATCATGCACACCGCTTTAAAACATAACTTTTACAAATCAAAAAAAGATAAAATAAAAAGGAGAGATGTCTCTTATCTAAAGAGCATATTAAAGTTCCTCCACCCATTTGACATTTGCTCTTTCGCTATTTAGTGTCCCACCATTTGTAGTTTCATGGTGAACATAATTTTTATATTTTCACATCAATGCTGTTTTATCATCTAGTGTGTGCATGAGTTTGTTATATTCAATTAGTACGTCTACAGAGGTAAATTTGTTTTTTAAAGTTACACCATATGAACTTAGTTTTCGTTTAATCATAAATTTTGAAATTTGAATTCTTAAAATTATATTTAGATATACATTTTATCCTAAGTCTCAAAAACTAATATGAACCAATAAATATATATAAAGATCATTTTTTAAAAGGAAAAAATATATGGTTAGGATGAATTAAAATATTACATAACTAGGCAAATCTAAGTAATATATATGTACATAACCTAGTGATGCTTTAAAAAAAAAATATAACATAGTTATACTTACAATTTTATAACAATTTTTTCATCTCCTTTCTCTCTAGCTCATCACTCTCCTGCCCCTTCTCTCTCCTTCTCTCGCTTTCCTCTTTCCTCTCATATTCCCTTCTCGCCCTCTCCCTTTCCGTCTCTATAGTTTATTGCAAGAAGTTTTTTTTCTTCCTCTTTGTTTTTTATATTAATACAAAATCTCATTAAAATTTTGTTTAGATTAGTTTTATCTACACCTGTGATTCTTGATATTTAATATTTTCTAGGTGACTGATGATTGTTGATTCATTTTTTTATTAGATTAATGTCGAATATCAAAAAAATTTATTGTGGATTCATAATGTTGTTCAGTGTTAGAATTTCTTGGTCTTCTTAGATTGTAACATCTAATTGTTACTATGTATTAGAAAACTGGATTTGTTTATCAGAGAAATTGATACCTATTATCGAAATGTATTTTTATCAATTCATACATATTGATGCAACCAATTGTATCTATATATTAGAAAAAGCTATTTTTGTATATAAAAAAAATTGTATAACTATTATCAGACTGTATATGTGTATCGATAAAAAAACTGATATAACTATTATAAGAAAAAAGGTATTTGTGTATTTATTTTAAAGATAATACAACAACAACAACAACGACAAACCACAAGATACCCAAAGTGGGGGTATGGGGAGGATAAGTGTACGTAAACCTTACCACTAGAGAGGTTGTTTTTGAAAGATACTTGGCTCAAATATATCAACCCCATTTTAAAGATAAATTTATTATATTGTATCAATATTTTTTTTCGTTTGTGTAATACAAAAATTATTACAAATTATATTTATGTATTTATTATACAGGTTATATGTCACGATCAAGCTAGGCCCTAGGTGTGACACGGCAAATGAAATTTCTAAAGGAACCCCAGACTAGCCTTCTTAGCATACCATAAACATTCATCAGTAATGGCAATAAATAATAAGTGAAAACTAGAATGTAGACATGAAAATTAGAACATAAGAGAGTGTGAGGAGTATTAGATAACATAGATCCCAATACATCATGTCCACTGATATCACACCCAATTTTAGGGGTGATGACACTTGTCGTTTACCCACTAAGACAAGTCAGCCTAAACAGATAATAACAACATAATGCGGAAGCTAAATAATAATACAATCTATATAGGAAAGGAACCTTTATTGCATAAGGAAGGTAACCATAGTCTAAAATCATCCTAGAACTTGTTGTCACATGTATAAGCCTCTATTACAACATAATTAGAAAGAAAAATAATACAAGTCTCAACAATCTCTATTTTTGTCACGATCCAGACCTGGGGTCTAGGAGTGACATGGCAAATGGAAACTCAAGAGTTCTTAGACAAACCTCAAAGTATCCAAATTCACATCATCGATTCGGAAGCACATTCAAAATTAAACAGATAATTCTAAAAGACAAGAAAGTAGGACTCACGCTATGGGAATATCTTAGGGAAAGGGATTAGCATGTATTCACATAGCATGTAGCACATAATGACTAAATAGCGGGTAAGTATGACTCACGCTATGGGGGCAATTCGGGACTTACAATGTTCCACATTTCCACATCAAACATACATATATATCATGATTCCCATAATCAATCCATAATAGCTATATTCAAAGAATAACCATGATCATAAGGTTCAAATATAACACATAGATCCGACGAGAGTCTACAAGATGTCTAACATGACTCTAGTCATAAGATAAGACGGGGGCCAAGACATACCCTGGGCTCACCCTCGAGGAAATAAAATAGATAAAACCATAGGTAGAGGAAGGGTGATTCATTCTTGAAAGATAGAACTCACCATAACAAGTAAAACTTGAATCCCAAGCTAGACATCATATGATGGATGGATATGCTCTTCGGTCCCTACATGGTGAGATTATGTAGGCAAAAGTATACATTAGTATGTTTGAATGTACTAAGTATGAGGTATGCAATGCATATGACTTACCAAACCTGCATTCAAAGTTAGATAACAAGGGCACATAATATAGAAAGAATCATATAACAAGAGAGTAGTATATCAATATGCCATGATAAGCATGATGCATGAATACGAAAATACTTCATATATATTAAGGATGAGACCGTAACTGACATTAGACCAAGTAAACTATGCCTTGGAACCCCGTTGTCTCCTCCACAACGATAAGAAGCGACCTACTTGCTAAAGGTAGATCCTTAACATACTTTCCCCTTTGGGGCATAAACATAATCCTATATTAGGCACATAGTTCAAGGAAATGAGTATGGACCTTTGGGGATAGTCCATACCGACATCCAATCCATCAGTGCTAGGTCGTCATCCCACTAGAATACACATATATACATACTTGTAAAAGAGGCATAAGACTTTCAAATCGTTATATGCATTCTTAGGCTTAAGGGCCAAATCACATTCTTAATAATCATGTATAATAGGCTAAGAAGCCAAAACATTCTTCATGACATACTATAATAGGCTAAGAAGCTAAAACATTCTTCATGACATACTTTTCATGCATAGGGATAGCTCCTTAGAGTACTTTCTTGAGAGATAAATATGACCCTTGGGAATAGCCCACTCTGACTCAAACCTCAATCGATACTTCCTTAAACATAGTGGTATATTTTAGTGCTAATGTTATTATTTTGATGATGAGTATGCAGGATCATTGCTACAAAGGTCAGAAAACACAAAAATGAAAAACAAAAGGACTAGATGCAAAATAAAAAGAATTCTGACTCTGTACTGAATGGCTAAAAGAAAAGAAATTAACTGATGATTGATAGACAAATAAGGATCAATCAAGGGAAGAAAAAATCAGCAACAAATCAATCAAAGAAGAAGAACAACAACTACCAAATCCTGTCAAAGAAAAAAGATCAGTAAAAAAGGCAAAGATCTAACCAAGGATGCAATCGAGACTAATCTGCAAATCAATGGATAAATCAATCTAAAGACTGGGAAGAAAATCTCCTTTGAAGAAAGCCTTCAACCTTATTCTTGGAAAGATGACTCATCACTACCTCAATCCAAGGATCAACACCATTGGGATATCATTTCTTCCACTATAAAAAGAGGCATCCTGGATATCTCAAAGTATACAAGCCTACTGCCTTCAAGATCATCTTCGAAACTCTTCATCTTTAAAAAATACACTGTAACTCTTAGTTTTACTTTGAAAAAGAAAAAAGAGAGAGAAAAGAAGAAAATTTTGAAAGAGAGGATTGTATCAAAAAAAAGAAGAAAAATACTGACAGTTGTAGATTAAGTTTCAATCATTTGTAACCACAATTTCAAAGGCTTGAAGAGATATCCCTTGCAACCCAAGGAGACTGACCTAGGATTCACATTGAAACCTAACCAGAATAAAACATCCGGTGTTGAATTTTTGTATGTACTTTTAATTTCTGCAACCTTACTTAATACGTTCTTGTTGACTACTTGCTATATTAGATGACTCTCGAATTACAGGTTGAAAGCGAAAGGAAGAAAGAAAATACAATTCACCCTGCCCCCTCCTCTTTCACTTTCAATTGGTATCAGAGTCTGGTTTCACTACTTTTTTTGTTTAACCACAGGTGAAAAAAGATCATGGCAAACTAACAACAAACGATTGGAGCATTATTCAAGAGGATACCTCTCAAACCAGACCTCCCTATTTCAATTAGAAATACTTCTCACTGAAAAATAAGAATAGAAACATTCATAATATCCTATGACGTGAAGTCTGGATAGTCATCAAATTGGGTGGCATTCCTATCCCTACCACCAAATCAACAACTGAGGGACAATCAAGTGTTGAAAGTGGCCAAGAAGTCATCATTCTAAACCTAGAGAACTAAACTAATTGTTACACCTCGTAATTAATTCAATCAAAGTAAATCGTTCAATTGGAAAGTTATGACGAACATGACGTAATTTAAATTAAGTAAGTTCGCAGTGCTTAATTATAATTGGAGTGTATATTTTAAGTTGGAGTCGGGAGTCCTCAA
>JAOTQJ010000102.1:12082530-12129622 GCA_025642045.1 Solanum sejunctum
CCCCCCCCCCCCCCCCCCCCCCCCCCCCCCCCCCCCCCCCGCTCTTGCACTTTCAGTGTAAACACCCATTATTTGCTCAATGAGTCATAATCTAAGCCATATATGTGATCACATTCTTGTCATAACGAATACTTATCAAAATTATATCATAAATCATTATTGAGCTTAACCCACTTTATAATTTTCATAAAAATCTCATATTATGAATGCATATACAATGAATGGTGTGAATAGCATGGGTAATTGATATTTAATCTAAAATCAATAATTTAATATGAAATTCAAGTGAAAACATAATTAAATCCATATTTAAAATCATAATATAATCACTCATGCATAAACAAGCCTTGAAAAGGGACATGCATATTCATAACTTCATAACTTCACTGTAAACCATCATAATAGAGCTTAAAGTAACTTAAAATCATCAAATAGTTACAACCCATACATCAATTTAATTTAATAAATCCAAATAATGAAAACACATATTCAAAAGAGAGCTTAAGTTCATGAAATTTGATTGAAAAGATTTGGGTCTTTTTGGTTGGAAGGAACCAAAGATCAAAACCCACATACCTAGATCCAATTGAAGAAATTCTGAGAGAGGTTTGAAGGAGACCTGGATATGCCTTGATCCCCAAATTGAAAATCTTCAAGAGTTCTTGAGAGGAATTTGAGAGGAGTTCAAAATGTGAGGAGTGAGTTTTTGAATGTTATGGAATGGGGTTTGGGTATTTAAAAGGTCATTAGATAGCATAGAAAATTTCACAACACCAATAGAAATAACTCAATTTACAAGAACATAATTAATGAAACGAAATTAAAAGAAAATCCGCATATACCCCTACACAAATGAGTTCTACAAAAACAGGCATAACATATTCATTCGAACTCTAAATGAGGTGAAACTAAGTGCGTTGAAAAGATAATTCAAAGAGCTTTAATTTGATAGATCGTGGGACACCCAATTCATTTTGTGCTAAGAGATATGATCATTTAAAATTGATCCTTCTATCGGTATTTGTGAAAAACTTAGCAAATTCGATTCCTTTGAACTTTGCTTGATGTTGGAGACCCTTGATAGCCTTAAACAATATAAATAAGCTTGAATTGGAGGCTTGAAAGTAAAATTATCTTGAGCTCGAAGATCCCATACTTAGAATATTTTTGAGCCAAAAGTGACTCATATGGTTAGGCCACACAGGTCGTGTGGCTTCAGACGGTCCGTGCCACTGTTCGTGGTACCAACCTTAACCAAAATAAAATCTTTCAAGCTACTAGTGAAGCAACAATTAGAATATTTTCCACCTTGGCGGCCATATAGGCACCCTCATGACCCGTGGGCACTACACGAGGCATGTGGCCTCAGTCTCAAAAAGTTAGGACTTCATGCCAAGGCCATCACACAATCTACTACAGGGTCCATGGAGTGTCACATGAACTGTGTGAGGTCAAGTGTTATCTGCCTTGGTTTTAATCCACATAATTTGGAACCAAACAACATTCAAGGGCCAAGGGCCACTCCACGAGACCCTACACAGCCCGTGTGATCTCACACGGGACATGGGGTCCTCATTGGAGTTCTACTTGGTCCAAAAACTTCGGAAAAATGAAATTCCAAGCTCAACAAAAGTATACAATACCCGGGTCTTTACAATTTCTCAAATAAAACAAAATTGAAATAGAAAACTTGTCAGTCTTGAAAATAGGGTAGAACAGATAAGCAACTACCTTTTAATCTAATTTAAAACCCTGTGAAATTACCAAAATACTCCTAGAATGGAATAGTGTGCATAACGCATCTTACCAAGCTCCAATGAAAAATTCGAGATCAAATTTACGATCAGCATGGAAAATTTAGTGAGAAAATGATCTCGACCCAATTTTAGAGTAATTAAGTCAAAAGATAATTTTTCATAATTAAACCCAAAAATAGTGTTGATGTAAACACTTACATTTTGTTTAATTTTTTTTCCTGAGGGATCGAAAAATCGATCAAAAAGTGATTTACAAAAATTTACACATAAAACGCATTTGACAAATGAAATTTATTTGTATTTTGATAGAAAAAATAGTTTTTCAATGCATTTTAAGTTTGCAGTCAAAAATTACATAGGTGCGCGCCCAGTTTGTGTCACGGACTAGGGCTATTCTGAGGTGAATTTTTTTCTTTCAATTCGTGATGGGTGTTTTTGTCATTTCTCAGCCCCTCCTAAGTCCCACAATGTGTATAAGGATCGTTTTCTTCAGATTAAGGATTTAAAAACCCATTTTTCCTAGCTTTCAAGTGAGAGTTCTTAAGAGAGAAAGAAGAGAAAGCTTGAGATTTTCAATATTGGGGGAAATTCAAGGAGGATTCTTGAAGATTGATTATTAAAGCTTTATCCCAAGTATGTAAGACTAAACTGCAAGCATGAGATTGTTCTCCCATATGCCCCATAGATGGTCATAGATGAGTTGAGAGTCCATGAATCTCCATACATAATTCTTGAAGTATTATCTTGATTAAATTTTTGAAAACTGTATTACATACATGTATTTTCATATGTTGATGGTCATCATAAAATTTATGAATTGAATACTTTCATAATATATTGTATAAACCCTATATGTTAACTTTTGAAAGCATGCAAAAATGAACTTAAGAGATGAGTTTAGAGCCTTGATGATATAAATGTGTTTGTTATTGTGGTTTTGGTCCAGAGTTGAGTGTGTTGATGATGATGTTGATGAGATTAACATACTTAGAATCTTAAAGAGGTTGAACTTAATCTTAAAAGAATGTTCCTAATCTATTAAGTTAATGGTTGATGAGATGTGTTGATGTTCTTTGTCCCAAAAAGACTAAATGATGAGAAATATTGATGTTTGATGTTTATAAGCATATTGAGTCTAGGGGAGGAGTATCGAGCACCAAAACGAGTCAGAGTGAGTCCTACTTGCACTCATAACTATATAGCTAGCATAGGAGAGGATTGAACCATGAAAAATGGATGTTTTCTTAGTCCCAAAAGAGGAATTGATGTTATTATGGATCTATAGATGCCATGCCCTTTCCCCCCAGTAAGGTACTGGGCGGATGTCGTAATGATATCACTTTGTTATATCATCACCGGTTCATAAGTGATGGTTGTAGGTCCAAGAAACTCCCAGATAGGTCCCCTGATGATAGCCCCATATTGATACTACTCTGATTTTGAGTTGAGTTGCATTGAGTTGAGTTCAGTTGGCTCCTTTAAGTCTCATTGAGTCTCATTTAGTTGAGTTGGTTAATGGGTCACTTGTCTTCTCCTTATTCTTGCTTTAGATAGACATTTGACAATTTGATTAGTTATCTTTCTACGTTGATGTTGTTCCATATGATTCTACATGTTTCTATTTTATTTAGCTATTTTACAAAACATATGTTCCACGTACTAATGCCACTTGGTACTACATCATTTCATGATGCAGATATATGGATTAGGGATCGTCAACAGGGGCATCATTGAGGGTCTAAGATATTCAACTTATTGGTGAGCCTCCCCTACTTCAGAGGAATCGTTACATTTATTTTCATCTTGCTTTCAGAGTTAGATTTGATTAGCTTTACTTTATTTTAAGGTAGCCATAGGTCTATCATTGGAACCACTTGATAGTGATAGAGGCTTCATAGACTAGAGTTTAATGTTGATGTTAAGACTTGTTGAGCTAGTTCTCTTTACTAGACTTTTTATTTATTGATATTATTTTGAGACTAAAGGAGATGTGCCCATTACTTTTCTTAGTCTTCTAATGATTGTCTTGAGTTTATTGATTGAATGAATGTGATGAGGCCAAGTGGTTCTCTTAGGGACTAGCAATAGTCTCTAAGTGCTAGTTACATCTAGGGTTCTCTCCCGGGGCGTGACAAACTTGGTATCAGAGCACAAAGTTCAAGTGTCCTAGGGAGTCTACGAAGTTGTGTCTAGTAAAGTCCTTATTATTAGTATGAAGCGTGCCACATCCATAATAGGAAGGCTAAGGGACATTAGGAAATGTTTCCCTTCTTTCAAATTCTGAATCATGCAATAGAGCTATTTCTTAAGAAATCTACGATGATTCGTGTGATGCTCTAAACCTTTCGACTATGCCTCGTTTACTAGGTGATAGAGATAGTAATGTTCACACTCTTATAGATGAGATCCTCTGTGATAAAGTAATTAGAATGGTAGAGAGACTGCACCAGGCTTGAGAGAAGCCGACTAGTATGCTAGGTTGAGTTACTAGAAAATGTGTACTATTATTCATATGAATCATGTATTTGAGTTAGCTCTAGAGGTAACCAAACCTTTTTTCTTCAAAACTTGCTTTCAATGTTACCCATGAGAGAAAACTTATGTCTTTAAAGAGTTTAATGTTGCCACCTAATAGTGAGATGTGAGGTCTTATAAACCCCGAGTAGAATTGAATCATCCAGAGTTAAAAGGATGATGATGGAAAGAAAGGGATGAGATAACAAGAGTGATGGTTGATTGAGGCTTATAGTTATAGTTATGTACCTAATAGGTAAGTAAAGATGATGACTAGATTTTCCTAAGTTTGATGAAAGAGTGGTAAGTTCCATATGATTGTCATGATGAGGTAGAGAGAGAGAGAGAGTTTTTAGTGTAAGAATGTGTTAGAGCGCGCTCAAAACTAGAAGGAGGTCTATGTTGATGTATTTTGATATTCTTTTAATGAGGGTGAAGTACAGATGTTAAATTGGGGAAGCATAGTACTTCTGAGGTAATAAACTTAAACTAGGCTTATGATTTCGACGTGAGAGTATTATAAGATTCATACAGTGATGAGCTTAGCTAGATAATAAGGTGAGGTATACTAGATAGGTAAATGGTACATGAATTATGAAGAGAGGATGTGGATCAAGTATTTGCTATGAGACTTTAGTAGGCCTATATTCCTAAATTGTTACCTAGTAGTTATAGGTTGGTATAATACGAGGGAAGTGTGTAATGCAAATGGTAGCAATAATCCTTAAGCTTGGAATTTTGGGAAGTGTTATGAAGAGGGAGATAGCATGATGATAGTGATAGTTCTTGTTGGAGATTTGACCTAAGAGTCTTGATACAGTGTGTGTTCAATGCTTAAGATGTTGACTAACAAGAAATATAGTGCTAGGAGTAGAGTAGAGGTACCCTTTAGATGAAGATAGTAAATTAAGGGAGAAACATTAGAAAAGAGGAGGCTTAAGAGGTTTGAGATAAGTACTCATGATTGTGTAGATATGTGTGAAGCTCTAAGTTATGATGCTATGAGAATCTAGATAGTATATTTGAGTTGTTAATGTGGAGTAGGTTGATGCAAGTAATCTTTATCATCACAAGTAGCTAAGTCAATTGGGGCTTATGGATAGATGATGATGAGTTTTCCATGATAGTCTAAGTCTTATACAAATGAGTTTATAGGGGGAGGGGCACAGAAGTTGGAAGTTTGCAGGCAAAAAGAGGAGGTTCGATTATAAAAGTTGTGAAAAGTGGTTATGTATGCCATAAGAATAGCAAATATAGAGAAATTTCCATAGAGATAGGAAGGATCTAAGAATGATATTGTTGAAAAGAGTTTGAGTGGCTAGTTATATGTATGTGACTATAGCATAACAGAAGAGTTTAAGATATTCTTATGGATACTGATTCCTTGACCAAGTGGAGGTATATGCTTATAGCCTAGTAGAGGAAATTGATTCCAAAATTTAGAGAGAGGACCTTGAGAGATAAGAGGGAGATGATGAAGTGGTAAACCAGAGTAGATCTTGAGTCTTTGATAGTGATAGGGTGATCAAGATGAGATATCAACTCTTTTCCATCTCATATGATCTTTACCCTTCAGTTGAGGTGATACTCTATTCCCTTCTGGTGTATGACTTTCGTACCTATGGCCTAGTTCTATGCAGATCAGGTTGATTCCCATTCATGCTGAGTTTCTAGGATAAGAAGTAATGAATTCATTCATTAATCTTGATCTTACCCCGTGAGTCCAAAAATTTTTAGTTCTATGACGAATAAGATGTGACCTGAGTTTTACACTACATATAGTCCTGTGAACTCAGAGTGAATTTTGATAGACGAGGGAGATTTTACTTTTTTATGAATGTCTTCAGATAAGATTTTTCGATTGAATCATACTAGTGATCTCCGCTCCAAGCCCTTTGTATAATCTAGCTTTTCAGTCTTGATAGAAGTATTACTAGTAGTAGACGAGCTATGGTGATAGGAGAGAATGAGTGTTCCTGAATTGTGATAATGGAGTTGAGTTCCTATCTTTGAGTTGATGTTCATTTTGAGCTTATGTTATTTAAGTCCGTGATAGTATTTGTGCTTAATAATGATGTTGGAGATAAAGTTTAAACTCTAAACATTGTGTTCGAAGTTTATTCATGAGAATGAGTATTCGAGTAATTGAGTATTTGAGTTCTTGATGATATTCGTACTTATTTTGCATAGAGAGGTAGTAGTTTGAGGTTTTACCAAAGGGGGAGATGATGAGTTCCTCCAAGCTCAAATAGTGATGATGATAATAGTAGACTGGGGATGAGGGTAGATGAGGAGTGAGTGTATCCTTATTATGATATTGGTGTTAAACTTGTGTCATGTAAGGATAGAGATAGAAAGGAGGAGAGAGATAAGTAAAAGTATGTTGGTGTGACTTTGAGTGAGAACTCATTGACTAGTGGAGGTAGAAGTGCTATGTAGGCTTGAAAATTCTAAGGTATAGTTGAAGTGGTTAGAGTGATAGGCTTGAATTTGTGGTTGTTGTTATGTGAGTATCGATGATAGACTAGTGAATACTTCGTAATAAGGGTTCGAGAAAGAGTAGTGAAGTAGTGAAGAGGACTAGTGATCTTTTAATGAAAACCCCGTGGAAGTTTAGAGTTGAGTATTGAGGATTAGTTTTGTAGGAAAACGATCATCTTAGGAGTAGCACTTTGAGGCTCAGAATTTGGCTTAAACAGATTAGGAGGATATGGTTAGGAAGAGACTTGAATAAGAGCATTAAGCTTTAATTGATGTAGTGTAGTGCCATAAAGAGGAGAGAAGTTGAGATGAGGTGCTAAGTTTAAGAGTTATCTATGGAATCTTAAGTATATTGATGATCCTATCCTCAATTGGAGTTGATGAAGCGCCTGCTTGTGAGGATGTCTAAGGTATAAAATGAGAACCTTAGGGGATAGGTTGTAAGATTGTGACTAACTTACGAGGTAGCATAAGGTGACTTTGAGTTAGGCTTGACTTTGGTAAAAGTATGCAGTGAGACTTACGCCTTGACAAGAGTTATGAGTTGCAGATGATGATGCCCTCTAATGAGTTGAGCTTTTTACTCTTGAGTCAATATTTACCCATGAGTTGGAGTATTTGAGTAATTAAGTTCTTGATGTGTATATTCTTGAGGCTAAATAGAGACTATTAACATTGATGAGGAGTTAAGAGTTTGATTGATTAAGTAAGTATTAAGACGAGTCTTGAGTTTATTCATGCCTTATTACCACCTTTACTCATCATTCAAGGATGAATGATCCCAAGGGGAAGATAATGTAACATCCTATAAAATTACCAAAATACCCCTAGAATGTAATCGTATGCATAACGTATCTTTCCAAGTTCCAACGAAAAATTCAAGACCAAAAGATCAACATGAAAAATTGAGTGAAAAAAATGATCTCAGACCAATTTTAGAGCGACCAAATCAAAATATATTTTTTTGTAATTAAACCCAAAAACGATATTGATGCACGCCCGAGGTCCGACGCGCCTGAGATATGGACTAATACTTACAATTTTTTCAATTGTTTTCCTACAGAATTGAAAAATTGATTGGAAAGTGATTTACAAAAAATTACACATAAAACGCATTTGACAAATGCGATTTATGTGTATTTTCATAGAAAAAATAGTTTTTCAATGCATTTTAAGTTTTCAGTCAAAAATTACACAGGTGTACGCCCAGTCCATGCCATGGACTGGACTATTCTGAGGTGAATTTTTTTCTTTCAATTCGTGAGGGTATTTTGGTCATTTTTCAACCCCTCCTAAGTCCCAAAAATGTGTATAAGGGTCGTTTTCTTCAGATTAAGTATTTTAAAATCCATTTTTCTAGCTTTCAATTGAGAGTTCTTGAGAGAGAAAGAAGAGAAAGCCAGAGATTTTCAAGATTGTGGGAAATTCAAGGAGGATTCTTGAAGATTGATCATTAAAGCTTCATCACATATATGATTCTTGAAGTACTATCTTGATTAAATTCTTGAAAACTATATTACATACATGTCTTTTCATACGTGATGATAATCATAAACCTTATTTTCTTGAATTGAATACTTTTCATGAGATATTGTATAAACCCTTTATGTTAACTTTTGAAAGCATACAAGTATGAACTTAGGAGATGACTCTAGAACCTTGACAATATAAATGTGCTTGTTGTTGTGGTGCTGGTCCTAATTGAGTATATTGATGATGATGTTGATGAGATTAATATCCTTAGAGTCTTAAAGAGATTGAACTTAATCTCAAAAGAATGCTCCTAATCCATTGAGTTGATGTTCTTTGTCCCAAAAGACTAAATGATGAGAAATCTTGATGTTTGATATTTATGAGCATATTGAGTCCTGGGAGGAGTATCGAGCACCAAAATAAGTCAGAGTGAGTCAGGCTCGCACCTATAACTACGTAGCCAGTGTAGGAAAGGATTAAACCGTGAAAAATGGAAGTTTCCTTAGTCCCAAAAGCGAACTTGATGTTATTATGGATCCATAGATGCCATGCCCTTTTATTCTAGCAAGGTACTGGATGGATGCCGCAACAAAATTACTTCATTGTATCATCACCGGCTCATAGGTGATGGTTGTAGGTTTGAGAAACTACCAGATAAGCCCCACACTAATAGTACTCTGATATTGAGTTAACTTTCATTGAGTTGAGTTCAGTTGAGCTCCCTTGAGTTGAGTTGAGTTGAGTCTCATTGAGTTGAATTTAGTTGGTTGATGTTATTATGGATCCATAGATGCCATGCCCTTTTATTCTAGCAAGGTACTGGATGGATGCCGCAACAAAATTACTTCATTGTATCATCACCGGCTCATAGGTGATGGTTGTAGGTTTGAGAAACTACCAGATAAGCCCCACACTAATAGTACTCTGATATTGAGTTAACTTTCATTGAGTTGAGTTCAGTTGAGCTCCCTTGAGTTGAGTTGAGTTGAGTCTCATTGAGTTGAATTTAGTTGGTTGATGGGTCACTTATCTACTCCTTATTCTTGCTTTAGATAGACATTTGATGATTTGATTGATTATTTTTCTGAGTTGATGTTGTTCCATATTATTCTACCTATTTTTATTTCATTCAGCTTTTTTACATACTGTACATTCCACATACTGGCTCCACTTGGTGCTTCATCATTTCATGATACAGATATATTGATTAGGAATCGTCAACAGACGCATCATTGAGGGTCTAAGACGTTCAACTGATTGGTAAGCCTCCCTACTTCGGAGGAATCATTACATTTATTTTCATCTTGCTTTTAGAGTTAGATTTGATTAGCTTTACTTTATTTTGAGGTAGCCATGGGTCTGTAATTGACACCACTTGATAGTGATAGAGACTTCATAGACTAGAGTCGAATGTTGATGTTAAGACTTGTTGAGCTAGTTCTTTATACTAGCCCTTTTATTTATTGATATTATTTTGAGACTAGAGATGATGTACCCATTACTTTCCTCACTCTTCTGTTGATTGTGTTGAGTTTATTGATTGAATGTGATGAGGCTAAGTGATTCGCTTGGGGATTAGCAATAGTCTTTTAGTACTGGTTACGTCTAGGGTACCCTCTCGGGGCGTGACACTATCACAAGCTCGGTCTGTAAGGGAATTAAACATCAAGTGTATTCAGGTTGACAATGTACACTTATGTATAGAAAACAAGAATGAGTACCTGATAGCATTCAAACACACCTCCGTATATAAGTATGGACGATCATTAGTAATATATTTGTTGGAAAAATGATTCTAGTATCTCGAAACGAAGTATTCATATTATTAAATATATATTTTTTAATTAATAATTTTATTATCTCCAAAATTAATCTTAATTTTTAGTCAAATTTATAACGGTTAAAACGATAATTTTCATTATGAGGTGTTTCATTAATGGGAATAATTAGCCTCCTTTACTATGATTTTAATCCTTATCACTTGAAGAATGAATTTACACTCATTTATCTATGTTGGAATATAACTTTACTATAGATATTCTTTTTGAGGTGGTGAAGTAAAATAATATATTATATTATTATCTAATCCTATCAAAAGTGGATTTTGAGAAAAGAAAATTATTTTCATTATATTATTCATAGTTTTTGTTGGGTTTTTATTCATTAATCCTTGTTAGATTTTGGCTGCTAGTTTAATACTAGAAGAGCTTGTTGGATCTTGGGGGATACACCCATATCGTGTGAAATATCCTCAAGGATAATGTCTTTTGACATGCGTCAAGCTACGTGAATTTTCTAGAAGTGTTCATGTTGATGTTCGTAATGAAATATTTGTGTTTGTGGTGAATTATTCGTGTCGTGATGATGTTCGTGGTCGTGAAGATGAAGTATATTTTCAGAAGATTTTACAACAATCTTAAGGATATTTTTCACTATTCTTACGGAATATACTAATTCCTCGGCCATTGAAGGTTTTGTCACACTGATATTTTTTTTCACAATTAGTGTGTCTAAGATTATATAAATTGATATTTTGTGTAGTTATGTAATTCAACATATGAGACATAAAATATTATTATATTTAAGAAATTTCATTTTGGTATTGAAACATGAGAAATATGGAAAAAGTTTTTGACAAAGCTTAGGAGAGAACAAAGTTAATAATTATTTTTTACTTTACAATGTTGAGATTTCATTGAAAAAATATTTATTATTAGACGTGTTTGATTTAATATTTCTGCTCTTATCAAGCCTTGTAAAGATAGCTTGAACTTGTCCAATTAACTTGATGATAATGTGATATGAAGTTGACATGTACTTGCATCCTTTTGGTGTTAGACAAGTTTAAGTGTTTATTCAGTATAAAATTTTCATCTATGTTTGGCTAATAAAGTATGTGACAATACTATAATTTATGTAATTATTGAGGAGAAAGAGATATAATTTCAAGTCATAAAATATCATTATTTTGTGTTTGATGAAGCCATAATACTCCTCACTGTTGTAGAAGATTTGGAGAAGTGATAATCCCGCTAAGAAAATTAAATATGTGCTAGCGGATGTATAAATTATTGTGGTCATTTCTCAAGTGAATCTTATGGCAATTATGTGAAGCAAAAAATTAGGCATTAGACTTTAACGTTTTTGAGCACATTTTTGTGAATTAAAATTTTTGTGTTCTACACTCAAATGGGAGAAGAAGAAATATTTATATTTGTTGATGGTTCTAGAACTACTCAAGTTTTTATAATGAAAAGTTCTTCTTAAATTTTCACATCTATTGGCATTATCTGAGGTGCTATATGATATAAATATTAGTGCAAGTTAATTCTTGTGAAATTTGTGAGAAAAGAATGAATATTTGTTTTATTTGAATTTGATAGTAAGTTAACAAATGTTGTTATGAGTAATGAGTTAAGCATGATTTATTATGACTAGTATTTTTCAAGATGAAAATGATAGTACTTATGTTTACTTAGTTGATGGAGAGAATCTTTGATGTGTTAAGACTTATAGTCTATTCAGTTTAATAAAATGAATTTCAAATCTTACAAACTTATTTGTTCAAGTTTATTATTTTAATATTTTAATAATGTACTTTTGGTATATTTTTTATGTTGAAATTTCTTTCTAAAGATCAACTTATTAAAAAATGATGTTTATTTGATTTTATGGAAAACATTTATAATGTTTAAGAGTATAAGAGATAATATTGTTACTTGAATTGTTTTGATTGTGATCTTTCTTATAATTTAGGGGTTATATTTCTTGAATAGTCTTGATTGTGATTTTTATTATAATGTAGAGGTTACATCTTTTGAAAAGATTAGAGGTTACAAATATTATGTGTCACATTTATAGATATTTCTAGATATGTGATTGATGTGTTCGTTGATAAATTAAATTGCAATATATATTTTTTAAATATAAATTTATGTGTTACATATTAATTTGAAAAACTTTATAAATTGTGAAAAGGTTATTCACCCGGTTTAAAATATTTAAAAGTGTAGGGGTATTTTACAAGTGTAGGGATACCTTCTGGTTGTTATACATGATCTTTACATTGCTGTTATACATGATCCTTACAAAAGAAAAATAGGATCTAAAAATTATTTATTGTATGCTAATTTAATGTTAGTATATATTTGTCATATTAGTGTTGTTGAAGATATTTTGAAGAGAGAAACAATGATGAAAAGTTTTACACCTTGTTGAAAATGATGTTATTTATATTTTGAAAAGAAGTCGTTGATGATATATGAGAGGTACCATAAGTAAAGTACCTAATAAATTGAATATTTGATTGTACAAGAGGGATACAATATATAATAGTAAGTGGATTTAAAAATTCATATGTGATTGCCAAGCAATGATAAAATTCTTGTGAAAAATAATTTTTGCAATGATAATAGATAAATACATGTGTTTGAGATACAATATAGTAAAGCAATTGCTATGAGATTAAAATAATTATATAAATTATGTGTAGTTAGAGGTGAATCTGATCAATTCACAGACTGAAAGAAACATCAAGGAGAGTGAGACTTCATTAGTCAATTTGAGAAGATTAATAATGATGGTAACTTAACCTATGTGATTGGAGATCTCATGAATTAGGCTCATATGGGTAATAATAAGTTATTAGTTAATCAAGTAAGCACTATAAAATTCTGTCCTTACTATGATCTGTGAATATAGTGGAAAAATTTACAAGGTAACTTGAGGGTTGAGTTAAACTCTTAATCAAAATCATATCCTTTATACATGGTGTATTGCTTTGCAGAATATACTTGATAATTGGATCTGTATGAGTGTGGAATGGTGTCGTTCCTATGAAATTGTGACAGATTTCTAGAGCACTCATGAATACCAGGACACGCGCATGACCTCTTAGTGCAAAACTGCGATAACGACAAAGATTGTGCAATTGTAATGTGATAGAACAAGACGTTGGGCTTACAAAATAATGCTTGATCCATAGAAGTTCTAAACTTCACCAATTGTTCTATAAGTTTAATCTTGTTTTACCTAGGTCTGGTTCATAATCTACAGACGCCAGATTCGATGCATTATTCTCATATGTGAAAACCCAACAAAGTTTTTATTTTTTTCTATTTCTTAATATTCTTTTTGAGATATGTAGGGGATTGTTAGAAAAATGATTCTAGTATCCCAAAAAGAAGTATTTATATTATTAAATATATTCTTCTTATTAAATAATTCTTCATATCCTTTTTATTATCTTCAAAATTAATCTTTTTATTTTTTAGTTAAATTTATAACGGTTGAAATTGTTATTTTTATTATGAGGTATTATATTAATGGAAATAATTAGCCCCCTTTACTATGATTTTAGTCCTTGTCACTTGAAGAATGAATTTACACTCATTTATGTATGTTGGAAAATAACTTCATTATATATATTCTTCTTGAGGAGGTGAAGTAAAATAATATATTATATATTATCTAATCCTATGGAAACTGGATTTTGAGAAAAAGAAAACTTTCTTCCTTATATTATTCATAGTTTTTGTTGGATTTATATTCTTTAATCCTTGTTAGATTCTGGCTCCTAGTTTAATACTAGAAGAGCTTGTTGAATCTTGGGGGATATACCCATACCGGGTGAAATATCCTTAAGAATAGTGTCTTTTGACATGCCTCAAGCTACGTAAATTTCCTACAAATGTTCATGTTGATGTTCGTGGTTGAGATGAAGTGTTTGTGTTTGTAATGCTATACGTGGTCGTGAAGATGAAGTATATTTCAAAAGAATTTACAACAATATTTATCCAACTATGAGTCGGGGTCGAACTCACAGGGATTGGGAGTTGTGCAATTCTAACTTTGAAGTGATTAATCGAACTAATTAATTGTAATTATTTTAAATTGATTGGAATAAACTAGAATGTAACTAATTTTGCGATGCAACAAGTGAACTAGAATCAAGAGGAGGAAGCATGTCGGAGATGTGCACAATTAAATATAATTCCAACACATGGGTCTCTAATATTGAATCCTTTAGCTAATTTACTTATTGGTAGGCTAGAAAGCTTGTAATCATAACTACGATTAAGTCAATTATGGTGTCTCGATATGAATCAGTTAAGACTTCATACATGATTCATATAAGAGCCGAAGGAACTTTCACAACTTTACAGCTAAATGATCTAAGTCTTTAGTTAATTGAACCCCAATATGAAATTCAATCCCAATATGCAATACCCAAGACTATTGCACAACCTTCCACTTTGAATATTTACTTTCATGCAATATTCAGAGATCTAAACATGAATCTAAGTTTGCAACCATGGATTTACAAATATAGGTGAAGGAAAATGCAAACTCACATTAAATTAGCATATAAAACTCAATTCCATAAGAAACCCATAGTGACAAATTAACATTTGACTATTAAGCACATCCCCAACATGGAGTTTTTAGCCACTCGTGACTAAAACAAAAATAAAGTTACAAAAGGGATTATTCATGACAATGAGTTATGAAGTTTAAAGAAAAATTGATGACAAATCCTCTCTCCTCTTTAATTCTTCACCTCCAAGCCAAGTACAAAATCCTTCTCTCAAGCAACAAATATTTTCTGATGAATGCACCTTTCTTTCCTCTAGAATGTGTAAACATCATACCAAGAATCTTAGAGTGTACCCTAGAAAAGTTTTCACTATTTCCTTTTATACTTCAGATGAATATATCCTTAATTTCTTTATGCGTCACCATTTGGTAGTCAAAGTCCATCACCGCCGAACATATTTGGCAATCTACCGGATGTGCACAAGATCACCTTTTTGAACCGTCCTTGAGCTCTTGAAATCTGTAACATTAGGCGAGAGACTGTGCATCACCAAACTGATTCAGCGATTCGCTGAATTGTAAGTTATGTTGCCTTTTCGGACCTCAACATTTCCTCTCTTCCTTGCTAGGTTGTGTAGAGTTAGGTGGCGTTACTGTTGATCACCAAGTTGATTCGGTGATCTACTAAATTAGTACTTCCATCGCCCTTTTCCACCCAGCACATGGGGTTGGACACTTTAATAAAAGGCTATTAGGATAATCATTCGACGATCTGCAGAAGTATTTGGTGATGATCGATTTCCACAGTCTTTATGATACTTTTGCTTCTTTTGTCCTATTTTTCTAAGACTTGTCCTTCCATTCATCTCCTTCCTCATTTCTAGCATTAAAAACACAATTTGGTTAATATATAAGGTAAAAGAACACACTGAGGACAATATTTGATGCAATTTAAGCCCTATATGAGTCCAACATGTGAACTCATCAACACCCCTAATTTGGGCTCTTGCTTACCCTTAAGCAAGTTAAGTACCAACCAATCCAAGACACAATGCATGCTAATAGGACCATAAAGAGCAGTGCATATATTCCTCTCTTTTTCGTCAAACCTTAAAGCTTCTGCAAACTATCTACACGATTTTAAAGCTTCAAGAGATGATTAAGGAGTTTTCAAGACAAAAATATGCTCACAATTGCTATTGCGGTTGCTAACCAATCCCCCAAAAAATATTGTCATTTACCCTTGCAACAAAAATGATCCTTATGCACACAAAATCACTCCATTAGTTTTAAGGATCTAGCAAATCTCACACCCCCAAAGAGAAATGACATGCATGTTTTTACCCATAGACTTGACCTTGTTCTCAATCAACACTTTTCCAATTTTATCTAGACTAGAATCTCAAAGGACTTTGCTAGGGTTGTAATGTAGGCTTGAGGACGGGTAGGATAGCCTTTGGACATAAGTGACTATTCCCTCCTTGAACTCTATATAAAATTCTCATCATTCTTTTATTCCTAATTCACTTTTTTTTCAATGACATCATTTTGCATTTCATATCACCCTTTGGTGTCCCATATGTGACTATTTCTCAAATTTTTTGGAGGGTTATATTTGGAGCCAAATCCTTTTCTTTTTGCCTTTTTCATGCATTTTTCTTCCGATCTTTTTTTATCATACATGAACTCCTCCAGTTCTTTCTTGTTCCTATCCTCAAGCTTTCAAATGGGAGATACTCCTTCCTTGCTACATCCCCAACTTTGGCCTTTAGCCACGACTTTCACAATTTCAAGCTCAAGAAGAGAATGGTATTCAACAAAAAGGATAATGTTTTTAATTGACGGTCAAGGGTTTGTAACAATGCTGCCAACAAAAAGGCTTTAAGCTCAAAGGGGATCACTAAGGATATAATTCATGTCAAGGGAGGCTATTTGGTCCAAGTAGACTTAAAAGAAACCAAAGAAGAATCAAGATCATCTTCCTAATCCAGACTTAACAAAGCTAACATTTCAAGACAAACTAGGAAAGTTCTAGACATCAACAAGTATACTTCAACAAGTATCTCACTTCTCATGGCAAAATGACTCTCGAATTCAAACATTGACTAGACAACACACATTCATAATTTATCGATCATTGCATATCCAAGATCAACACTCACTTAGTCAACTCAAGATGCTTCCAGTACATGCATGGATCATTTTTACGTGAGATGGACTAATAGGTGAGCTAATACATGCTCTCTATCCATGGCACTATCCAAATCAAAGATTTTGAAGATAAATACTTGAATTGCTAAGGACTTTGAGTCATGCCAATTTGTTTACAAAATAACTTTTTATATATGCATGGATATTTTGGCAAATCACAAGGGATAAAAACATATAACACACATGATCCAAAAGACATCTATCATCATAAAATAAAAAGAACTTACTAGCTATTGGAACTCAAAAGAATATTTACAAATCATCACATCAAAAGAATATTTATAAACAGAAGTAAAGTTGTTGATGTGTCGCCAAAATACGACACTTTTAATACTTTAAACTTAGAATTTTATGTGTTCTCTAAGCGAGGTTAGTAGATTTAATGTGTTTTTATGTTCGTTTTATAGGATTACAGGATTTGGGAGGTTCTTGAGGAGATTGCAAATTTTAGCAGCTTTTTAATGAAGTACGAGACTACTATGGGCTGTGGTTTGGTCCACAAGCCTTAAGTGGAGGTTTGTCTTCCAGATCAAAGTTGAAGAAGTTTTTTTGAAGTTAGAAAAATGAATAACAGGATGAGCCGTGGTTCAATCCATGACCCGTACACTTGTTCGTGGTTCAAAGTCCAGAGTTTCTGAAAGTTAACAGGACGAAAAGGTTCACGACCCATAGTCCAGACTATGGACCATGGAAGGAGTCTCGTACATGGAGTTCATATTTCAATAAGACAATCTACGAGTCCTCATCCATGAGACGTTGATTGACTTATAAGTCGTACATTGGTTCGTGGATGGTCCTGAACTCAATTTTCCTAATCAGTTTAGGATTTAGTTTTCTATGTTTATAAATAGGATTTGGCTAGCTAGTACTTTATTATTTTGGCTTATCTACCTTGTGTATATGACTTATTGTTAACCAGGTCATGACCTTAATAGTCCAAACTTAGTTTTTCAGATGTTATGCTGCCCGATCTTTTGGCCCCTAATCTAGTTGGCTAGCATGTTTAGTGGCTTACTCGACTAATGGTGGTATTGAGTATCAGTCGTGCCTCCTCTATTTTCTTGGACGGGGCGTGTGTGTGTGTGACATTTTAGCTCGGATGGTGGTATTAATTTCATTGCGAGATTTAACCCATTGGGTCTAGATCTAAGAAAAAAAAGATAAGAACATACTCATGTTATCATTGAGAAAATCTATAATTGAAGTACTCAGTGTGGAGATCTGAAATGGCAGAAATATCAACAACAATCAGTAAAGAATGTGAAGAGAAGGTCGACTTAAAGATACCTGCTGAACTAATTTCAGCAACACAAGTTACATGTTTTCCTTCCTCAATTGCTGGAGATCGACATTGTTCCCAAAATTGCAAGAAGGTAGCTGAACATGGAGACCCTCTTCTATAGGAGTTGAAGTATTTTTGAGTTATTTTTTAAGAAGTGAATTTTTCACTTCCCTAATTATTTTCATTGTATATGTTTTTGCTTTTGTTTTGGGCTTGACATTTGTGTATATTTATCTTTTAAATCAATAAAGTGATTTAGTTGATTTTTCTAATTTTTTTTTTTAAAAATAAAGTAGATGAAGAAAGAGAGAGAGAGAGAGAATTCAGCTTAAATGAAATCATTTTAACATTTGAAGCTTTTACCGACCTCTAGTGCCGACAATAATTATAATGAGACATGAAAAATGAGAGCCGAATCCACAAAGTTTTCTTTTAACAACGTTGTAGAATTTTTTAGCATTGGCTTATTAACTTTAAATTAAATAACTACACTTTAGATTTATTTTAAATTTTAATAAAAAAAAATGTAAAGTCAAAGTCAAATTCATTGAAAATCCATTGGTTAATAAATTTTCATTTTTCTTAGATTTTTAAGTTGTTGGTTTCTAATTAAGAATTATTTTGGTAAATAATATTTGAATTATTTTAAAAATAACAAATTTATTAATTATTATTTAAAAAGTAATTTAATAATTATCCTTAAGACAATTAAAGGATCAAATTAACGATTTATTCTTTTCAATGAGCAATAAAATATGAGTTTATTTTAAAAATAATTAAACGATGCCCGCCAATAATTGTAGGGATTTGAATCTGCATCAATACTCTGCCTAAGTATTATTGAAAAGCCTTAAACCACTAGACACTACTACCTTGTTGTTCCAAGGGTGTTCAAAGCATAATATTTGAATTATTTGAAAAAATAATAAATTTATTAATTATTATTTAAAAAATAATTTAATTATCCTTAAGACAATTAAAGGATCAAGTTAACAATTTATTCTTTTCAATGAGCAATAAAATATGAGTTTTTTTTAAAAAATGATTAAAGGCTGTCCGCCAATAGCGGTAGGGATTTGAATATGCATCAACACTATGCCTAAGTATTATTGAAAAGCCTTAAACGTCTAGACACCACTACCTTGTTGTTCCAAGGGTGGTCAAAGCATAATATTTAATTATTCTAAATAACAATTTACCTATAAACATTGTATGATTTTTTGAGAATGGTGTTTTAAGCTCTGCCCTTTTTCCCTTATAGTTTTTATTGTTAATGTTAGGAGCGAGCGTCGGTAAGATCAATTCAATTTTATGTATTTTAGAATCGTTTTATTGTTTTTTGATTTTTAAATATACTAAATCAACAATCAAACAATACTTTTTTTAAAACTATTTTCAAGTTATTAATTTTAGGTCCTTAAACGTTTGATTTTCAATCTAACTAATAAAAAATACTCATAAAATAAATATAAGTTTTCTTCAATAATTTTGCACAATAGAACAATAATGAAAATTTAAATAATGCTCATAAAATTCAAACAATAGTAACTAATATGAAAAGAACTATACAGTGCAACAGACAAATAAATGAGTTTGTTTCTTATGAAGTCCAAGTCATTGTAAAGTGTAAATTAATGTCTAAAGGACAAATACAATAAGCAAATGTAGTGATATTAATATTTATTCAGAAAAACTGGTAAATTACTACAGTTTTAATAAATTATCAATTTACATAATAATTTAATATAAAAAATTAAAATCAAATCAATAATTTGATAATTTTTTTAAAAAATCATTACAAATTCATCAATCCAACAATAATAAATTAATAAAATTTTTGCACATCCCAAATATTATGACAACCCTTTGTACGTCTTTATGAACACTTATAAGTAGAAGCATAAGAACTTATATTATAGACACTTGGAATAAACTTGAAAGAAAGAAGAAAGTTTTATCTTATTCTTTATATATTTTTTCTACTTTCTTATTTCGTAATGTTACTCTTTTAGCTTAATGTAAAAAAAAAAAATAAACAATTAAAGATATTACTTTAATTACAAAAAGGAAAAAAGGGAGAAGATTCATAGTTAATTTAACTTAGAGGACTAGCAAAACAAATTCCAGCCCCAAAAAAGCAAAAAGGAGGCGGCAGTTATCAATCTAAAACTCTACCTCCTCCTTTCTTCTGCTTCTTGAAACCGGCCGTAAATCTCTCCAGAACCAAAAAATTTCAAGTGATGGCAAGCAGTATTGCAGACCCTAAATTGGAGAAAAAAGAAGAAGTAGAAGAAAACCCAGCTGGTGATGATGAAGACACTGGTGCACAAGTTGCTCCCATTGTTAGGCTACAAGAAGTTGTTGTCTCTACTGGTGAAGAAGATGAACATGTTCTTCTTGATCTGTTAGTATCCCTTTTCTTGTTTATGTTTTTTTTTTCCATTATTCGAGATTGCATTAGACAACTTCCATATGCTCTAATCTTTTTAATTCAAAATGCCCAAAGTACTGAACAATCAACTAAGATTCAGTGCTTGATCTGGTAGTAAAGCTTTATGTATTTAAAAAATAATTTGTAGATTTGTAGACTTGTTTCAGAATGATCATTGTAGACCATCATCCACTCAACTACATCTCAATTCTGAAGTATTCATCACACTCCATTTGATAGCTGTACCCAATAAAGCGACCTGATATTTATATTTGAAAAATCAAAACTTATTTCATTTGATACAAATTACCCCCACGGCCGCACCACCCCGTGGTGGATCCAGCATTTTCACTAAGTGGTTTGGAAAATAAAAATCTAGTGCTTAGAATTTAAACTTGGAACCTAGTGGCAAATTTTGAGCCCCCTAAACCACTTATCCAACCTCTTGTATTGTATTTAGGGGATTCGAAGTCTATGTATATACACTAAAAATAAAAAAAAACCCTTATATATAGTGTCATTTTTTGCCCAGGGATTGCTCCCTCCTAGATCCATCCATAGCTCCATCCAGACTTCTTCATTTGATTATGATTTCAAATATGACAAGTGTAAAACATAATTATATTACCTTGTATGCCCTTTTTAAATGTGTAAATCTTATTCTAAAAGTTCAAGCAAAATGAAATGAATTTACGCTTCCAAACCCCAAAATTTTAATGATGAGGGGATGGAGTTATACATTAAAAAAATTGGTGAAAGATTTCTTTTGGCAGCAAAGGATGTTCTTTGTTTGTTGTTGTAATCCTCTTATTTTTGTAGGAAGTCAAAGTTATACCGATTTGATAAGGAAGGGGGTCAATGGAAAGAGAGAGGTGTTGGGACTGTGAAGCTTCTCAAGCACAAGGAAACTGGAAAGGTTAGGCTTGTGATGAGACAATCCAAGACACTGAAAATCTGTGCCAATCACTTGGGTCAGAATCCTTCTTTTCTAATTTTTTTGATTTCCCTTTTTTTTTTTTGTTTGTTTTTTAATGTGTCTGTTGTTTTATTTATCATGAACTGTTGTTTGATAAAATTTTTTGTAGTCCTTCCTACTATGTCGATCCAGGAACATGCTGGGAATGAGAAGTCTTGTGTGTGGCATGCTGCTGATTTTGCTGATGGGGAACTAAAAGAGGAGACTTTTTGCATTCGTTTTGCATCAATTGAGAGTGAGTACTCTATTTATGCATCTTTTGGATGTTTTTATTGTGCTTCTAGTGAAGAGATGCTTTTTGAGTAAGTTCTCCTCTTCGTGTGTACTTGTCACTTGGAAGTCCTCGGGATAGAATTTCCATATGCTATTAGAAATCTTATATTTTCAATCAAATGTGATTTATCAAATGCTAAAAATAAAATACGTTCAACACATCCGCAGATTGGATCACTAGTTAAAATCACATGCCGTATCTTTTGTCAGTGGAGTTGTTTAGAGTGCCCTAATTTGTAATGAAAGATACTCCCTCTGTCCCATTTTATGTGACATCCTTTCCTTTTGTTCCGTCCCCGAAAGAATGTCACGTTACTCTAATTGGAAACAATTTAACTTTAAGATTCCCTTTTTACACTTAGTGAAATGATTCTCAGCCACACAAATATCTAAGAATGATTTTAGACCACAAGTTTCAAAAGTCTTTCTTTTTTTTCGTAAATACTGTACCAAGTCAAAGGGTGCCACATAAAATGGGACAGAGAGAGTATCATTTAGTATCAAAATAAAATGGGAATGGAGTGGATATAGACTATTAATAATGCCAAGTTCAACCATACTAAAGAATGTGTTTGTAATTAGTACTTAATGCAGGTTTAGGTTAATTGATCATGATTTATTGAATTATGGTAATTAACCTATTCAATCTAGCACACTTTATACATCCATGAATTGTATTCTTGCTAGTGCTTCTTTGGGAGTTGTCTTGCTAATTTTCCCTGAAGTTGGCTGAAATATCTTGGACAGTGAGTATTATGTCATACAACATTCGAAGTAACTAGTCTTTCATTTTGAGGTTGATGCGTTGGGTATCAGAAATGTATTTCGTTGATAAATTCTTTACTTGTAAATCGCAATTTCTGAGTTTCATGTTACAGTTTGATTACTAATTAATTGCTAACAACCACCTTGAATCCATTCGTTAAACTTTATTATATTCCTTCATGGGCTGTAATCCTGTAATTGATCTTAAATCACAAATCCTTCATGGGCTGTAATCCTGTAATTGATCTTAAATCAACATTGGACAACTGTTTGGGATTACTCCAGATTTGTAGAACCGAGTTAGATGAGATAATAGGAGCAATTTCTAACATCACCCGATGTGCTTCAAAACTAGATTTCAACTTTGTTTTTATCTTGTCCGACAGATTGCAAAACTTTCAAAGAGAAGGTTGAAGAAATTGCTGAATCTCAACAGAAGAAATCTGGAGAAAGTGAAGAAGCTGGTGCTGCTACTGAACTTATTGAAAAGCTTAGTGTTGAAAACAAAGATAAACATGACAAGCGCGAAGACAAAGAGGTCCCCTCAACTACAGAGGAAAAGGATGATAAGAAGGAAGAAAAAGCTGATGAGAAGAATTAAAATGTTTGTATTTGTCGGTCACAGTTTTCTTTTTTCTGAAAGGTTTATAGCATTCATTGTTTGTGTCTGATCCTATAGATATGATAGATATAAGCAATGTGTCTCTTGGGATGGTTTGGATTTTTATTCGGGTCTTGAGTCGAGTGCAGCTTCATATTTTATTTTGGTTTTTGGTGTTTTCTTGCACTTATGTATTCCGTTTGCGAATTTTGGTTCACGGGGGTACACCACCCAGCATGAGGAATTACATTATTTATAATCTTAGTGCTGTTGCTGAGGTTATCTTTGTTAGTGAAATTGGCAAGGGATTGGTAACTCTTCCCTTGATTGGATCTCTGACATGAGAGCCGAGAGTTGAATTGATCTTTTTCTTGACGGCCTCTCTTAGATCAATTATTGGATATAACTCTTGAAGAAATTTGGACGTTGATGGAAATGAAAGGAAGCTTTTCTTTCTGGGATTACCGAGTCTCCGGAGCAGATACCTGCAATCATCCAATACAGTCGAATTTTGCATGTTAGAAGTACTTAGTAGTTGAACAATTTCAGCAACATCCTGCATCCACATTTATTTCTAAGGGGGAGTAAGGTCACAATCCAATGCTAGTTGAAGCTCTCCAAGGAGAGTCAGCAATTCAACGTGAAAAACAGTAGTAATAAGAGCTGCAAACCCAAGGATCCAAGTCCCATTGTGATTCCTCATCACTCCTAGACCTGCAATATTAAAGTTATAGTCTATCCCACCATCAGTGATCAACACATAATGGGTAGGCATCTGTTTCATGTACAATGATGCGTATGTTCTAGACTTGAGCTTTATATATTGTGAAGATTGGACTCTTGAGATACGCGATATGAGATTGTGAATGTTTATATTATCTATATTGTGTATGGTGGCCTTTCTTGTGTGTAGGTTTTGTAGTCCGAAGGTACGTGGTTGGTATGGAAGGAGTGCTTAGTTCTTTATTCTCTACTTGTGATTAGGTCCTCTTGTTGGGTACTTTGATACTCACCCTTGATTTTCTATACGTGTGTAGGTTATGAGCCTGGATCCTGTTGGTGTTCCTATTCCTCTTTGGATCGAGTTGTTGACATTTGAGAGGTAGTTGCTTGTTGCTCCAACATGCTCTCAAGACTGTCACTTATCTTTTAGTAGTTTTGTTTTATTTGAAAGACAAAGACTCTTGAGACTTGTATCATTTCTTTCTTATTCTAATGTATTGGAGGTTTATACCTTGTAACAACCAATTCTAAGATGGTTTTAGTTTGGATTTATGCCTTTATACCTTATAGCCTTGTTATTATTAATGTTATATTGATTTAGCTTTTGCACTATCTCATATTGTTTAGTTGTGACTTGTTTAGGCTGACTTGTCTCGGTGGATTAAGGCAAGTGCCGCTATACTCAATTTCAGATCGTGACAACTTCTATTACTACTCCTAAGGAAGCTGGAGGGATAGGAATCCAAAATCTCCAAATTAAAAATAACTCCCTTTTAGCAAGCATTCGTGGAGACTTTTTTCAAGCACAAAATAATATGCGGACTGTCGTTAGCAAGCACTGCATGGAGACTTTTTCAAACACATTCATCATATGTCCCAACTTTTCAATAGTTCAATCTGAACAACATATAATATTTGAGTCATTCAATATATGTTAGAACACTTTAATAGTTCAACCTCGACACTTCACACTTAGTACATAAATTAACATTCAAGTAAGAAATAACGTGATATGACATGAAATGAAAGCAAATGCAAATGTTAAGTAATCATGATGCATGTCTGTCCTATGATATACATCCGTTAAAATAATTAGATCGAAACACATGGAGGCTGCATATGGACTATGTATTCACCAGTATCATTTTCTTTCACCATTTACTTTTATATCTAGCCAGAACTATTTCCCTTCGGCTTTTCAATGCATCACATAAGTACATATCACATAGGCATGAGATTATGCAAAAAATCAACACTCTTCATGTATTCAACAGTCATGTAAAATTAATCTTGTTATCATCTCCGAAACCATTTTCCTTTGACTTTTCATCATCAACAGGATATCAAGCAAGTATATGTTATCACAACACAATAATCACTTTCACAAGTATAAAAATGTGCGAGATGTCCACATATACCACTTATTCAATAATCATCAGTCATCCTCATTGTTCCTTCAACACTTTTGTCATTATCAATAGATTACACAATAATCACATCATATCGTAGCTCAAGTCTTTCCATAATCTCTTCTCATCATAACTTAGGACAACTTATAATTGAGTCCATATTTCAGAAGCATTTAGTTCAACAATTTCAAAAATGTCTCAAAATATGCATTTGACCCAACATCTCACATAAGTATATTGATGGAAAATTCTATGTAACATGAATCGACGTTCAACAAATAGAACAACATGACCACTTTCATATTCTCATCAATTGGCATTACAAGTCCAATTCACAATATCAACTCACAAGTCTTAATTAATAACAATTAGACATAATTACACAATTTAATTCACATATGTCATCACTCCCACATTCCCATTACCCAATCACATATCCACTAGAACAATTCACTAGGCCTCAAATTTTACATTTGAAAGGAAATACTAACTTCAATTAAACTTAACAAACAGATTGAATCTACTTGCCTCAAATTAGCCAATCAATCACTCTAACAAAATTGCATTTGCCTTCCAAATCAAATCCAAAGCACCACAATCTACTCAAAAATGAATTCATAATCACAATATGAAACTTACACCACCAAAATCCATCAATTTGGAGAAAAGAGCAAAAGTGTCCAAATATTCACCATCATAAATCAATGACAAAATCTAGAAATTTTTAGCTGAAAGTGTTCCTCTCAAGATTAGAAGATCATCAGCGAAAATCAATTTAAAAATAGAGTTGAAACGAGTTCACAATCATTAATTTTGTAAAAATCTCAAGTTCATGAAAAAAACCCATTTTCTATAATTGAATCCTCCAAATTTGATGTTAAAAATCAAGAGATGATTGATGAATGATGATAAGGGAAGTGAAAAGTACCTTTCCAATGAAAAGTGTTAACAAAAAGAAAAGTCGTTCAAACCGAGCTCTCAAAGTTTGAAAATGAAAAAAAATATTAAAAAATGGTACTCAAGGGTTTGAAACCTCTTTTTTGATGTTGATATAATAACAATCCCACTAACCAGTAGGCATTATAGTGGCTACGGTATAGAGAAGTATGCTTCGCTATAGGGGCCAAGCCTTCACTAAAGCGAGGTCTGCACCATATCACAACAAAAACCCTTTTCAAGCAGTTTCAAGGCTTGGAATCAACCCTCAAGATTCTTCCAGAATCATATATACATAAAACATATATGAAACCCTCACTAAATTTGATATTTCAAACTCAATCGAATTGTTGAAAATCGAATTCGAGGCCTATTTGACCCAAAACTTGATTAAGCGCCTTAAATCCAACTTAGGCCACTTGAAATATCACAATAGCACTGGAGCATTAAAAAATTAAGGTAAAACTATTTTTAGCACTAAAATCAACTCCTGATACCATTGGAATAATCAGAAAATCGATTCGAGCATCAAAACTTAAAACATTGACCAAAGTCAAATCATGTAATGACTTGGTTGATCATTTTTTGCCTTATCTATAAAAATAACTATTTTACACTTTTATAAGTTTTTTATGCCTATTTTGAACTATTTAAATAGTTGGAACTGGAACTCTGAGTTTAAAAAGTTGAAAAAATATGAATTTTGACATTTTTGGAGGCTTGAGTTATTGAAAAAGTGAGTTTTTGTGTCATTCTGAGTTTTAGGAGGTCAGATTAGGGATCCATCGATTCCATTAGCTCTAGAATGTCCAAAACTGAACTATGAAAAGTTATAGAACTATGTTTGGAGTTATCATGGGGTTTTAATGCTCAAAATTGTGATTTTAGTCACTTTTGGAACCAAAGATTGACTTTGGTCAACATTCGAAGTTCGGAGCTTGGATCAAATTTCGATAGTTCCACTAGTTCCATATGTTGAAACTAATGCTAGAAATGATTTTAGAATAATTTTAGGAGTTATCGAAGGCAGTTTTGGTATTTTGAGTTTTAAACTAGTTTGATCGACTTGCATTAGTAAATATGGTGAGGAGGCCATGAAACTAATTTCTGATGATTTCGTTGAGTCCAAATTGCTATTTCTAGTATAGATACATATTTGATTTGTGAAATTCTGAGTTCAGATGAGTTTCAGGGGTCTATTTCGAGTAGAAAAATTGGACTTGGGTTACTAGTTTTTGCGGATATCTAGTGCAGGTGGATTCCTTCTCCGCCTTTGCAGAGAAGCTTATGTGTTCGCAGAGGGTGTGGTTTGCTGAGCGCTATGTTCGCGGACTGTGTCCTGTGTTTGTGGAGTTGTGACCTATTTGGTCTCCACATTCGCGCAATGGGCTCCGTGATCGCAGAGTAGTTTTTATACTTGGAAAATTTTAAACTCGTAAAACATCATTTTTTTAAATCTATTTTCAAACTTCCAAGCTTTTTGGGGCAATTTTAAAGAAAAGTTTTGTTGGGTAACCATTTCTAGGATTAAATTAATCATTTTCTATGAGTTTTATCTTTGATTTCATGAAACTGAACACCCAACATTGAGAATTCTTAGCCTATGATTTTCAAATTTTAAATACTAGTTTATCATTTGATTTAAGCTTGATTTTAATGAGATTTTCACCCATGAACTCCATTTTGTTTTTTATAACACATGATTTAAAAGTTTTTTCCTGATTCGGGAACTTCGAATTTTAGCCCTAAAACTGACTATTTTTTCCCATGTCTAATTTATGACTGTATAAGTATCAAAATGCTTCTCTTGATGTAATTGAGTTGATATGCTGAAATATGATGGAAAAGTGATTTTGGTTGAGCCGAGTTGTGGTATAATTTTGATTTTATTGATGAATTGAGATGAATTATAATGGAATGATGAGGACTTGAGATAAATGTGACTAAATGGGACTTGTGAAACTAATTGTAATGAGTAAGGTCCGGTATTATTGATATAATGTATTGTGGGACAAGTTAGATTTGGTATCATTAGTATAATTATACATTTGGAGTGAGTTAGGTCAGGTAATATTAATATTCTTGCATACTTGGAATAAGTAGGGTTCGATATTAGTGACACACTTGATTATTGATATAGTTATGATGATTTAAGATATGGTGATGGTTCAGGTATTAGCTATGACATTGATATTAATCCTTGAGTGTATATGATTATTATCAGTTTCATGCCTCGATATTCTTTTTGTAATGCTATTTTACATATTTTCATGCAAATTTATGTTCCACTGTTGATTTACATCTATTGTGTGTGCCTTGTATCATCCTTTGACTCGAGTAGGAGGCAAAGGCATTATGATTCACATTGGTACTAGCCCCTTGACCCGGGCAGGAGGCAAGGGTGAAATTCATACTTTATATATCTTGACCGGGGGAAGGTGGCAAGGATTTGGCATCATGACATTCTTTGACCATGGGCAGGTGGCAAGGTTGTGGCATATTGATATTACCTTGACTACGGAAAGGTGGCAATGCTGTGACACCCTTGATTTTTGGACTGATGAGTTATGCATCATATTAATATTATGGTTATATGATATATATGGGTTCTTGAGGATATCTTAGTTTATTGTTATTGTATATATTTTAGTGTGTACTAACCTTTTTGGACTAGGGACATGACTCTTCGTTATTACACACTTGTTTTGATTTTTCTTACCCAATCAGTTGAATCTATTATGTACATTTTGGTGTACTCACCCCTACTCTGTTTCATCCCCACAGATAGAGCACAGGGACCCACATAGGGTAGTTGATTCACTCTTTTGGACTTCCCTCCACCCATCCTGATCTTACCGGCGAGGCTCAGACTTTGGGTCGCTGTAGATCCTTGGGATTTCTTTTATTTTTCTTTTCAGACTTGTATCAAATTCTATGAGACAACCTTGTATTTCTTTTAAGACATGTATATTTACACTTTTGTATTGCTTATATGCTATTGTACTCATGCCTTAAGATATTTGGAGATTTGTTATGTTATGTTGAGATGATTTCCACTTTATTTTCTTTTTTCTTTTAGTTGCGATCCATTTTGGGTTGTGACAAACCAAACTCAAACTTTAATTCAATTTTCAATTTTGAACCAAAAACCCCCGTTACTACTCCGCATCTGATTCTGACAACTCTCCTAGGTTAATTTTCATATTCTAAAACAGATGAAATTGATGGAATTCTGTTCCAAGATTCGAATCTCTGAATGACTCTAAATTTTATAACTAGACAATTCAAACCTCAAACATTTAGTTTTCACAACAACCTCAACTTTCACAAAAAGTTTCAAAAATCAATATTAAAAAAATCAATTAAACATAACTCAAGGCCGCTATTGTGAGGGAAAAAATTGGCAATTACATAGAAAAACTTAAAAATGACAGACAATATACCTGAAGTCTTAACAAGATGAGGGTAGTTGGTCCGCATTTTCATGACCCAATCCTAGGACCTAGGAGTGACACGATGAATGAGGGACTCAAAGGCACCTCAAGCAAGCTTCATAGCATTCATTAAGCACATCATTAATAAGGAAGCATAAATCAATCATTATCAAGTAGTTCTAGGGGATTTGAAGCTTAGGTCGCACTTGATAAAGTAAGAGGATAAGGAATTTTTCCCATTCAATCACAACTAATTATTTTAAGGAAAAGGTTCATGGTATGCACTTTATAGGAAGTAGGGATTTAGGAAATTCTCTTCTGAACTAATAATATCACATACGACAACAAGTATGCGATAAGAGCTAAGGGAAAGTCACCATAGATACTAGATTTTTCGCATAATACATATGTAGTATACTCTCTAATGACAGCTCTAAGTCAAAGACAGAGTGGGGGTCATAGAGCTCATCCTTAAAAGAGAAATAATAAAAGTATCCATGTCTTAGCATAATCAATCTATATAGAAGATGGATGTCACCCTCAAATTAAAGTACTCGACACAAGCAAAGTTGTCACAAGTCAAACTAGCCACAAGGAGGTGGATAGGGAAGAGCTTTGGTCCTTAGAGGATTAGATCATGTAGGAAAAAGTGTGCATTAGTACCATGGAATTTACTAAGTATGCTAGATACAATGCAACAAGGAAATCATACATCAATATAGCCAAAATGCACTATCAAAGGAAATAAACTCAATATGTAATGAATGATCAATTGCCTAACGAAAACATGTATAGCTGAGACATAAATTTCATAATATATCATGTGCATATATGGGAGCAGACCTTAACCAATACTAAGACAATGTGAGCTGTTACATGGAATCTCGATGTTGCCTCGACACCGGAGAAAGAGTAACCTACTTGCCATGGTAGACTATATCTCACCTTATGGTCCTTTTCCATATCAATATGTGTTATATGTGGATCCACTAGTGTGATCCATTTAGGAAAATAATGATAATCTATGGTGGCACATAGTTACAAGAATTAACGCTTTATATAAGGACCCTTGGATACAGTCTCCCACCCTATATCCCATTCGATGCTAAGAGTAGTCCCACAAAATACATAAATATAAGCATAATCATAATATGTATAAACTTGTAAATCATAATATCATGATAAGGGTAGTTCATTAAAAATTGTAACCCTTTTAAGTAAGCATTTTCTTTCACAAAAGGGTGTATTATAACATCATTAAAAGGGCTTGATGATTTAGCAAAATTTTCATAAATTCATAACATAATTGGTAGACCTTGTCATTTATAATATTCATGAACTTGTATAACATGTAGTAAAAACTTTTATCACATTCATCATGTAACTTTAACTCAAACTTGGCAGGTTCATGGATAGAGTCTTAAAATTATGAAATTCAAGAGTAACGTGCATAAATGGGGTAAAGCATGATCACTTGAAACCATTTAAAATAACCCACCATAATCATCGTAAAACCTTAATTAGGACATCATGAAAACCATCTCATAAACCACTATCCCTCATAGATTTCATAGTAATATAGCATATATATCTCAATTATCTAAAATATTTCACAATATCAATATTTGAAAGAAGTTCATGCATTTCAAATCAATAAATGACAATTTTCAACATGAATCATGCATATAAGTAGGAATAGGAAGTACCCATAATGAAATAAACCTTGAAATTAAAGGATTAAATTGAAAAGGGATTTGGACCCATCGATAGAAGGACTCACAGATGAAGATACCCACATAAATTAGAGCAAAATAGAGAAGAAGGTTGAAGAAGTCTTGAATTGGATGAAGAACTTGGAAGAAATTGGAGCTTCTTCTTCATTGGAGGATTTGAATCTTCTTCCTTGAGAGAGAAATTTGAAATAAGTGAAAGGAGAAGGTTATTAGGGTATGAAATAGGCTTAGGAGGGGTAATTTAGGGCAAAAGGGTTGAAATACCCTTTTGAAAATATAAAAATATCGTCCAAAGTCAAAACATGATATTATAATGAATCCTGATGCCACAATTGGTAAGCTAGAGGTCTCCTCGCCAAACCATTAGGTGAGTCACCAAATAGGACCTTCAAATCGCCTAATATGATTGTTTCTGAGAGTTTTCATGACCATTTGACAATCATAGTTGGGGATCACCAAATTAGGTGAGTCGCCCATGTCATGACCCAAGCCTAGGGCCTAGACGTGACACGGCGAATGGAGAACCTGAAGGGACCCAGTCAAGCCTCTTAATATATCATTACACATCCTTGGTCGCGAAAGCAATAAAATAACAATAAGAGATACTAAAAAGGGAACATGGGGCTAAGGGACATCTTTCATATCATAAAGTATCAAAAGAGTTAAGGCTCATAGCATCATTTAAAAACTTGTCCAACAATACCTCTAAACATAGAACTTAGCGAGGACCAAGACAAACAACCGGGCTCACCCTCATAGTGAATCATATAATAAAGAAAAGAGAGTCTAAGTATAACATAAGATCAAAAGACATCATCCTCGGAGTTGAGGTCTCTCCAACTAGCTTGAGAGAGATCGTACTAGCTATGTGGAGGATGATTATGATAAGGGGGGATACGGTTCCTACATGGTAACATCATGTAGGCATATAGTATGTGTTAGTATGTTTAAATGTGCTAAGTATGTAGGATTCAATGCAATAAAAGATAAGCAACATGATCGAAATGCATAAACATAGGCATTGAATAAGCATATAGCGGTATGATATGCATGAATGATGCCTAGAGTAAATCATGCTTACATAGAACATAACACGTGTGTAAGAAGTGACCATCAATATAGAATATCCAAGGCCTATAAACCCCTTAGAGAGGCAATTGAGGTACAAACCCCTCAACGTGGTTATTGAGGTACATAGCTCTTAATATGGTAGCACATGCCTACTACCTCCGGAGCAAGGTAATCGAGGTACAAACCCCTCAATGTGGTTATTGAGGTACATACCCCCCAATCATGGTAGCACGGGCCTACTACCTCCTGAATGAGACAATCGAGGTACTAATCCCTCAATGTGGTTACCCGAGCCTACAATCCCCTGAGCGAAGCTTGGTCACCTCACAATACTATAGAGGAAAATGACATATATATACATTCCTTTCATCATCATAAAGTCATTCAAATCATAAGCCATGCTTTAGACCTTTAATAACTCAATAATCCATAACCGGACATTTTATCAAATACTTGGCGGGTATGTAATGCTAGTGTAGAACCATACAATTCAAGAGTAAAATCATACGAGAAAATCCAATATAAAAACACCCACCAATACTTGGTAACATTCTCATGAAAGATACATCAAACCCTTCATCAAATCCCACAATGGATTATCGATTCATAGCTCAAAACATGCTTAAACAGTCACAATTTCACAAACCCCAACATAGTTCATAGTCAAATTCATAGTAAGTAAGACCTGTAAGTAAATCAACTTAGAAATATGAGATTTAGGTAAAAAGAAGCTTGGGAACCATGGGTGAAATGACCCAATGGTTGAAACCTACATACCTTAACTTTGGAGAATTCTTGGTGAAGATTGGAAATTGAGACTTGAATCTTGAGTGAAACCCTTAAGCTCCGGATGAGTTGGGACTTGAAATTTGGGGTGAAATATTTGTCTAAGTGTTTGAGAGAGTATTGGGGAATGTCTTGTATGATATAAAGGTGAAATATGACTAAGTATAGGTATTTTCACGCATAGAAAGACTTAGGCCCAAGACCCAAAGGCCTTGGACCGACTCAACAAAAGTGGGCACTGGTCCGCGCCCCAGCCGTGCCATGTCAAGTGCGCAGATCAACACTAGAATTCATCATTTTTAGATTTTTGAATTTTGATACGGTTGCTTTAAAATTGGGATTAGACCCATTTCCCACTCAATTTTGCCCCCTGATCAAGAATATGATGTTGGATTTTTGATATCACACATGAATTTTGAGATATATAGAAATTACGATTTCAGTCACTTTTAAGGCACATTTTCGGGCATCATTTTAGGGTCAGTTTCAATATCTTCGTCTTGGGAATACTCATCCCCAAATGTCAAAGAATCGTACATAAGTAGAGTAATCATGAAGAAATCAACCCCAACAAGAATGCAACAATACACTTAAACGCCATTTTCAAAAATCTCAACATAAGTGTTAAAATCACCATAAAGTTTATCAATACAAAAATGAATGTATGCAAATGACATCGGGGTTGAAACATAAGACTTGAAATCATATAGGGGACTTAGAGTTAATACATTAGGCTTGAGTATAATAGAAGAGATAAGGATATCATTTTTGCATGTCCGTTTCGGCCTCTCATGTAGCACTTTCGACTTGTTGATTCCTCCAAAGGACCTTAACGGAAGCAACATCTTTGTTCCACAACCTCTTCACTTTTCTATCCAATATCGCTACTGGAACTTCTTTATAAGTAAAGTTGTCTTCAACAACACCATAATATTGAATGGGACAATAGCATTTGGATCACCCACATACTTTCTCAACATAGACACATGGAAAACAGGATGAACCAAATGAATTTCACTAGGAAACTCCAACTCGTAGGCCACCTTACCAATCCTCCTCAACACCTTATAAGGACCTAAAAACCTTGAACTTAATTTATCCTTCTTACCAAAATGAACCACACCCTTCATGGGTGAAACCTTCAAATAGACCCAATTACCAACTTTAAATTCAAGTTCTATTCTCCTCACATCGGCATAAGACTTTTGACGACTTTGGGTTGTTCTTAACCTTTTGATAATCAACCTTACCTTCTCCATACCTTCCATGACCAGATCCGGACCCAAAAAGCCACTTTTCCCACTTCAAACCACCCAACCGGTGGTCTACAACGTCTACCGTAGAGGGACTCAAAAGGAGCCATACCAATGCTAGAATAGTAACTATTATTATAAGCAAACTCAAATGATCATCCCAACTATCCGTAAACTCCAAAACACAAACTATAAGTATATCCTCTAGAGTTTGGATAGTTCTTTCAGCTTGGCCATCCATTTGGGGGTGAAAGGCCATACTAAGCTTTACCTTTGCACCAAGACCTCTTTGGAAGGACCTCCAAAAGTGTAAAGTGAATTTAGCACCACAATCTAATATGATAGACAAGGGAACCCCATGCAATCTAACCAACTCATGAATGTACAATTTAGCACAATCTTCGGCCCCATAAGTAGTATTTACCGGTAGGAAATGAGCGACTTTGTCATTCTATCAACCACAACCCAAATAGAATCAAAATCCTTTCTAGTCTTAGGCAACCCAACCACAAAATCTATGTTGATTTTCTCCCACTTCCAAGTAGGAATCTCTATATCTTGGGTTAGGCCACCCAGCCTTTGATGCTCCACTTTGACTTATTGGCGACTATGGCAACTGGATACAAATTCGGCAGTGTCTTTCTTCATGCCTCCCCACCAAAAAACATCCCTCAAATCTCTATATATCTTGGTAGATCCAGGGTAAATAGAATAGAAAAATTTATGAGTCTTATCAAGAATCTTCTCTCTCAAGTCATCAGCACTAGGTACACACAACCTACCTTGGTACCTTAAGGCACCATCTCCCTCTTGGGAGAAAACCTCCACCTTTCCCTCTTTCACCAAGGCCTTCAATTCTAACAAGGAGGGATCCAGATCTTGCTTTGATGTCACCTTATCCACCAAAGAAGCTTTTGAACCATCAATAACCACAATGTAACCATTATCAACCTCTTCCAACCTAACCCCCAATCTAGCTAACCGATGAACCTCTCTAGCCACCTCTTTGCCGCTATTATGAACATGAGCTAGGCTACCCATAGACTCCCTACTCAAAGCATCGACTACAATATTAGCCTTACCAAGATGATAATGCACACTCATATCATAATCCTTAAGAAGTTCTAACCACCTTCTTTGCCTCAAGTTAAGATCTTTTTGAGTGAACACATATTGGAGACTCTTATAATTGGTGAACACATCAATATGCACCTAATACAAATAATGACGCCAAATTTCAAAGCAAAAACCATGACAACCAATTCAAGATGATGAATAAGATAATTCTTTTCATGCACTTTAAGTTGCCTAGAAGTATAGGCTATTACCATACCATTTTGCATCAATACACAACCCAAACCAATTCGGGAGGCATCACAATACATAACAAATCCTTTCAACCTTTCTTGGTAGAGACAAGATAGGAGTGGACACAAGCTTATCCTTCAAGGTTTGGAAACTCTTTTCATACCACACAAACTTAGCCTTCTTTTGAGTCAACTTAGTCATGGCGAGGCAATAGAAGAGAACCCATTCACAAACCTTCTATAGTAACCCGATAAGCCTAAGAAGCTTCTAATGTCCGATGGGGTCAATGGTCACCAATTTCTAATCACATCTGTCTTTTTAGGGTCCACCTTAATACTATCCCCCAACACCACGTGACCTATAAAGGCAACCTCCTTCAACCAAAATTCACACTTTTCATATTTAGCATACAACTTCTCTTTCTTCAATCTTTGTAGCACTACCCTCAAATGAGCCACATGCTCCTCCTCACTATGAGAATAGATCAAATATTATTAATGAAAACCACCACAAACAAATCAAGGTAGGGTTTAAAACCTATTCATAAGATCCATAAAGATAGCCGGTGCATTGGTCAACCCAAAAGACATAACCTCAAATTCATAATGCCCATACCTAGTCTGGAAGGCAGTCTTGGGAATGTCACTCTCCTTCACCTTCACTTGATGATATACGAACTGAAGATAAATCTTAGAAAAGTGACTAGCCCCTTGAAGTTGGTCAAACAAATCATTAGTCTATGGGAGAGAGTACTTATTCTTGATGGTAACCCTATTAAGTTGTCGACAATCAATACACATTCTAAGAGACCCATTTTTCTTTTTCAAAACAACACCGGTGCACCCCAAGGTGATTAGCTAGGCATAATAAAATTCTTCTCCAATAAATCCCTCAATTGCTCCTTCAACTTCTTTAACTCCTCCAGGGCCATACAGTAAGGGGGAATAGAAATGGATTGAGTATTAGGAAGGTGCTTTATACCAAAGTCTATTTCCCTTTCGGGAGGAACTCTGGGAAGGGCATTTGGAAAGATATCAAGAAACTCACTAACCACTGGAACCAACTCTATACGAAAGACTTTGGACTCCACATCCCTAACCCTCACAAGATGATAGAGACACCCCTTAGAGATTAACTTACGGGCTTTAATACATGAGATAAACCTACCCTTGACCACCACATCATGACTTTCCCACTCAAGGACGAGTTCATTTGGGAATTGGAATTTGACCCTACTCTTTCTATAATTGATAAAGGCATAATATGCATGCAACCAATACATCCCAAGATAACATCAAAATCAACCATATCCAACTCAACAAGATCAACAACAACAACAATAACAACATACCCCAGTGCCTCAAAAGGCTGTCGCTCATTGCGGGGTGAGGAGGGATCGGATGTACGCAACCTAACCCCTATATTTAAAAACATAAAGTGGCTGTTTCCAGATGACCCATGAGGAGCGTCGAAAGTTACATTGACTAACTGCTACTTCACAAATGAAAAAAGCACAGATAGTTTAAAGAGCCATTTTGCTTTATTCTATCATACTCCAAGGCCAAAAAATAGTCAATCTTTGTCTCCATCTAAGATGTAAATTGGACAATTTCTATAGACCTTTCTAGCAACAATAGATACACCAATGAGAGTAGACACCTCATAAGACTCACACAACAATTTGAGATCAATATGAAAGTTTTTGGCAATAAGAGGAGTAACAAAAGAAAGAGTGGCACCCAGGTCTATTAATACATACACATCAAAATCAAAGACTTTTCAACATACTGGTGGTGACATCTGGAACCTCATCAATCCCTTGCCTCCCATGAAGAGTATAAAGCCGATTGTGCCTTGGGACACTGCCTTGTTGGCCTCCTCTACCAAAAGGAACCGCATTAGCAGCCTAGCCTTGAGGACGAATTTCTTTACCCTTGTTGCAATTTTGAGCGCAATCTATCACCTTATGCCCCACCTCTCCATAACCATAACGAGCATTAATATTCCTCAAACATAGACCACTATGACCCGTACCACATCTTGGACACATATCATTGGGACCCACACCACCATCACCTTGGGCCCTAGAGATGTCATTGGCAAACCTCCTATTCGAATCATGAGAAGACCCTTGGCCTTGATGAAACCGACCACCTTGCGACTTTGAAACTTATCCTCAAAACGGGCCCTTTTGGCCTCATGACCCCTTCTCTTCCTCAACTTTTCCTCCTCCAGTTGTTTAGCATAAGTCATCATGTAGGACAAGTCTATGTCACTTATCAATATAGCAGACCAGTACTACTCACTCACCAAGTCAGATACACCGATCATGAACTTGTTCATTCTAGACCTTGGGTCGGCAACCAAGTGTGGAGCATATTTTGAGAGTTGGTTGAACTTGAGGGCATACTCCCTCACACTCATAGATCCTTACTTCTAATTCATGAACTACACCATTTTAGCCTCTCTAATCTCAAAAAGAAAGAATCGGTTGAGGAAAGCTGCTTTAAACTCCTCCCACAGAACCACATTGTTGTTCCCCTTATCCTCTTTCCATTGAGTGTACCATATTTGTGCCAGGTCCTTAAGTTAGTAAGCTACCAAGTCTGCCTTCTCTTCCAACCTCATACCCATGATAGCTAATACTTTGTATACCTCATTAATAAATTTGTTGAGGGTACTCATCCAACTTAGACCCATTGAACTTTGATGGGTTCATCCTCATAAAGTCCCTCACCTGAGATGCCGGAGTAGGAGCATGAGGGCCTTACTCCCCTTAGTTGCCTTGGTTAGTCACAACTTGAGCTAGTAAAGTGAGAGAATCCTAGAGTTCATCATAAGTCGATTGTTCGTCGGGTGTGCGCGCTCTTCTTCCTCTTGTGTTAGGCATGATCTAGAATAACAAAGAACAATCGTTAGGGGGAAAAACTTATCTTAACTTCTATAGCATAACATAGATCAAGAGGAAAGGAAACATTTGCTAAAATATCTCGTAGCCTTTTACTCATAGTTATGGTACACAATACAAGCAAGAATAAGACTTTAATCGATGCATTATGTCAGTTGCCGAGGACCATTAAGAATCTAGTACTCTGATACCAAGTTTGTCACGACTCAAGCCTAGGACTTAGACGTGACACGGTGAATGGGGAACCCGAAGGAACCCTAATTAAGACTCTTAACATATCGTTACACATCTTTGATTCCAAAAGCAATAAAACAACAATAAGAGATAGTAAAAAGGGAACATAGAGCTAAGGTACATCTTTCATAACATAAAGTATCAAAAGATTCAAGAGAGTCAAGGCTCATAGCATCATTCCAAAACTTGTCTAATAACATCTCTAAACATAGCATTTATGGGGGCCAAGTCAAACAACCGGGCTCACCCTCATAGTCAAGCATATAATAAAGAAAAGAGAGTCTATGCATAACATAAGAGCAAAAGACATCATCCTCAGAGTTGAGGACTCACTAACTAGATTGAGAAAAATCATACTAGCTACATGGATAAGGAGGATATTAGTACGTTTAAATAAACTAAGTATATAGGATGCAATGCAACAAGAGATAAGCAACATAATCGAAGTGCATAAACATAGGCAATGAATAAGCATATAGTGATATGGCATGCATGGATGATGCCTAGAGTAAATCATGCTTACATAGAACATAATACATGTGTAAGAAGTGACCATTGATATAGAATATCCAAGGCCTACCACCCTCTTGGAGAGGCAATTGAGGGATAAACCTCTCAGTATGGTTATTGAGGTATATACCATCCCAATCATGGTAGCACAGGCCTACTACCTCTCGAACGAGGCAATTGAGGTACCAAACCCTCAATGTGGTTACCAAGGCCTACAATCCCCCGAGTGAGGCTTGGTTAACTCATAACACTATAGAGGAAAATGACACACATATATATATATATATTCCTTTCACCATCATAAAGTCATTCAAATCATAAGCCATGCTTTAGATCTTCAACAACTCAAGAATCCATAATCGGATATTTTATCAAATACTTGGTGGAATGTGTAATGCTAGTGTAAAACCATGCAATTCAAGAGTGAAATCATGTAAGAAAATCCAATGTAAAACCACCCACCAATACTTGATAACATCCTCATGCAAGATACGTCATGACCCTTCATCAAATCCCTCAATTGATTATAGATTCATAGCTCAAAATAGGCTTAAACAATCACTCTTTTACAAAACTCCAATATAGTTCATAGTCAAATTCATAGTAAGTAAGACCCATAAGTAAATCGACTTAGAAACTGGAGCCATCAATATGGGCTAGGCCCGTTGGGCCAGCCTGGCCTAACCCGTGATTTAGCAGGATTGGGCTACTATTCTTGGAGGCCATTTAAAAAATGAGCTTTTTAACCCAGCCTAAATAAGCTTTGCTGATTTGTGGGGCTTTTGCAATATAGGTTGGGCCGTCCCATGGGTTGAATTAAAAAATAATTTAAAATAAAAATAAAATAGAGCATTATAGATAATAAGAGTTTAAACTCAAAGTTCATTTAAAATTTTTAAATATTAAAATTTAGATACAAATTATATTTTTATAATATGTACTCCCTCTATCCATCTTTACTTGTCCTTTATTGATTTAGCATAGGGATTAAAATACAGTAAATAATATGAGCAATTTTACTAAATCACCTTTTGAATATAGCAATTATAATGTCTTGAAAAATATAATGAGAAGACAACTACTTGAATTAATGATAATGTTAAACTAAAAATTAAGTTTGAAATAATCGTTTGATTTCATGAATTGGATAAGTATTGTAGGACATCTTAAAATAGTATAGTGGATAAGTAAAGATGGATGGATGGAGTAATAGTAACACTAATACTATGTAATATTCTCTTGTTGCTATTTATTTTAATATGTTTAAATTATAATTAGATTTAAAAATTTATTATAAAAATATAAGAATAAAAATGTAGGGGCCCGGCAAAGCCCGCATCCCACGTACAAATAGGTTGGGCTAGCTATTTTCTAGCCCATAAAAAAAAGCTAGCTCGGCTTGGCTTATCAAATTACAAAACCTGTAAGGGCTACCCCGGATGGGGTGGGTCGGCTCGTATTGACACTTCTATTAGAAACATGAGATTTAGGTAAAAAGGAAGCTTGGGCACCAAGAGTGAAAGGACCAAATGGTTGAAACCCACAAACCTTAACTTTGGAGAATCCTTGGTGAAGATCAAAAATGGAGACTTGAAGCTTGAGTGAAACCCTTGAGATCCAGATGAGTTAGGACTTGAAATTTGCGATGAAATATTTGTCTAAGTGTTTGAGAGAGTATTGGGGAATGTCTTGTATGATATGAAGGTGAAATATGACTACATATAGGTACTTTCACGCATAGGAAGACTTAGGCCCAAGACCCAAAGGCCTTGGATCGACTCAACAAAATTGGGCAAAAATAGCACTAGTCCGCACCCCAGTTGCGTTGCGCCAAGGGCGCGAATTAACACTAGAATTTGTCATTATTTGATTTTTGAATTTTGATACGATTGCTTTAAAATTGGGGTTAGACCCATTTCCCACTCAATTTTGCCCCCTACTCAAGAATATGAAGTCAGCTTTTTTAATATCATGCACGATTTTTGAAATATATAGAAATTAAGATTTTGGTCACTTTGAAGGCATATTTTCGAGTTCCTTTTTGGGATCGTTTCATCCCAAATGGCACTCAGCTTGTCGAATCTCACAACCCAGTCATACTTCAGTAAAATGGTCATAACATTTTATCCTAAATTTTGAATAAGGTGAAATTGGATTCGATGGAAATATAATTTAAAGATCTTTAATTTGATAGGTAGTGGGTCACCTATTCATTCATGTGCTAAGATATATGTCTATCTAAAGTTGACCTTGATACGAACTAGCACTAAAACTTAGTCGATATAATCCTTTGACTTGGCTCAATTTAAGAGACTACTTATGACCCTAAATCATATGTAATACACTTTTAATACCTAATAATTAATCTCACTAGATTAAAAGTCATAAAGTTAAGCCTATACACGTACAAGAAATAACTCGGGTCTTAGCTTTAGATCTAAGGCATCATAACATCGTCCCCATGGAAAAATTTGTCCTTGAATATAATTAAGATAGCACGAATAGAGTGAAATAACATCCAACAACCCATTATAAATGCAATAATGAGATTTAAGCACCGATTCGTGAAATTTTCAAACTTGTGCATAAAGTATCCTTTAAAATCAATACCATGAGCACACATGCATGTGTTATGACATGAAAATGCAAAATGAAGGAATTTTAAACTTTTTTGAGCAAGAATATCTTAACACCTTCAGATTGAGTAGAATGAAAGAGATAAGGGTATCAATTCATCATATCCACTTGTGCTTCCCATACAACACTGTCAACTAGTTAATTCCTTCAAAGGAACTTGATGGATGCAACCTATTTGTTCCTCAATCTCTTGACCTACCTATCCAATATTTCAATCGAAACTTCTTTTTAAGTCAAGTTTTCTTCACCATTTACAACCTCCAAAGGCAATATAATTTGGATGACATAAACACTTCCTCAACATGGCCACATGAGAAATTGGATGAACCATACTAATGTACATAGCCAACTCTAACTCATAAGCAACCTTGACAACTCGTCTCAAAATCCTATAAGGCCCTACATACCTAAAGATCAACTTTCCCTTTTTGCCAAATAGAACCACACTTTTATGGGTGAAACCTTCAAATACACCCAATCATCAACCTTCAACTCAAGATCATGTGTATGGTAATTATGCTTATGCATCTTTAGTTACCTATAAGCATAGGCAATGACCTTTCCACTTTGTATCAATAAACACCCCAATTTGACCCTTGAAGCATAATAATAGACAATGAATTCTTCTAACCCTTTTGATAGAGTTAAACTAGGAGTGGAGGTAAGCCTATATTTCAAGGTTTGAAACCTTTTCTCACATTCATTGATCCAATAAAACTTACCTTCTTTTGTGTCAATTTTATCAAAGGAGATACAATTGAAGAAAATGCCTCTACAAATCTCTAGTAGTACCTCATTAAGTCTAAGAGGCTCCAACTATCTAATGGTATCAAGGGCCTAGGCCAATTCCTTACCGCTTTAATTTTTTTTAGATCTACTTTAATCCCATCCCCCGACACTAAATACCCAAGGAGTGCAACTTCTCTCAACTAAAACTCACATTTACTAAACTTGGAAAACGACCTTACCTCCCTCAAGGTTTGTAACATCACCCTCAAATGCCTCATGTGCTCTTTCTTACTTTAGGAATAAATCAAAATATCATTGATGAATACTACCATAAACATATCAAGGTAGGGGTTGAATACCCTATTATGAGGTCTATAAATTTTGTCAAAGTATTCATCAAAATAAAAAACATCACCACAAATTCAAAATGCTCATACCTTGTAGAGAAAACCAATTTAGAATCATCACACTCCCTTACCCTCAATCGATGATAACAAGACCAAAGATGAATCTTATAGAAGTGACTAGCCCCTTTGCAATTGGTCAAACAAATCATCTATCATCAGAAGTGGATACCTGTTCTTTATGGTGACCTTATTGAGTTATTAGTAGTCGATCCAAATTCTAAGTCAACCATCCTTTTTCCTCACTAATAAAATTGGAGTACCCAAGGTGACTTGCTAGGTCTAATGAAGCCCTTTTCCAATAAATCCTTGAATTATTTCGTTAGCTCTTTTTAACTTTGCTGGGCCATACTATATGATAGGGAAGAATGGAGATAGGTTGAGTATTCGCGAGGAGATCTATACTAAAGTTAGTTTACCTTTAGAAGGAACACCAAGAAGGTTATTAGGAAAGACATAAGTAAATTCATTCACCATGAGGATAAAATTAATGAAAGGATTTTTGGAATCAACATCCCTAACCCACACTAGGTGATAGACACAACCCTTAGCAATTAACTGTCACGACCCAAAATTCAGGCATGATGGCACGTGTCTTATCCCACCAAGATAAGTCAGCCTACAACCTAACTAGAACATTAGAATTCTAAATTATAATCAAAATGAAAGTTCAATTTAGTGGAAATCCACCAAAACCTGGTTGTCACGTGTACAAGCTTCTAATCTATTACAACAGATACGAAAGAAAACACAAGTATCAAATGATATTATCTCTGGAATAGAGCAAAATAATAAACAAGAGTAAGAAGTTAGCTGGGACGACAAACAACTACCTCTCACAATCTCTGCAGAAAGACACGGACAAGGAAGAGTAAATAGTATCACGATGATCCCGGTTCGTAACCTACAAAAATGTTGTGGCAAGGGGTGCGTACCAAATACGCGATACCCAACAAGTGAACTAATAAAAATAAAGTTAAGTAAATAGAATACAGGTACCCCCAACAATTACCACCTAATTCATGACCTTCACAATTACACCATCCAAAAATTCTATGATCAAAGCCTATGATAATCTAATCCTCATTTATCCCACTTTCAAGTCATAGGGGAGAGTTCTACAATTTATCAAGTCCTCTCTAATTCATCAAGTGTCATCAAATCAATACCGAAACTAATCATGTAAAGAGATAAACAAGTCAATCATATAATGAATAACCAATCTCAATAGCACTCCATAAAAATCATAACAAGCTAGAGCATTATAGGATGAAGGTGAATACCATGCGATGTAATGTAATACAGTGCAATGTCATATAGAATGATGCATGTTTGTCCTATAATACACATCTGCTGATCATAAACATGCCTTAGTCAGAACCCATGGGGGCTACACATGGACCATGTATCCACCAGAACCATTTTTGTTCGGCAATTCTCATTTCTTTTCTAGTCGGAACCATTTTCCTTCGATTTTTCATTTCTTTTCTTTGATCATCCAGCAAACACATAGTATGGAAATAAAATATGCAAGATGCCCATACAAATTCATGTATCTCAAAATCAAGAATGGGTAGCTAAATACCATAAATGTTGCTATACCCTCAATCTTAATACCATCACAACCTTAACAACATTCACATCTAAAAGTAAGTATCACTTTGATATCAATAACAAATAATCACTATTTCACATATAATATACCTCCCTAATTAATTTACAAGTTAAATATCAGCATAGGATACCACTCAATTCAAAATATTTCAATCAAAGCCTACATAAATCATTCTCAACACCTCACACAAGAACTACAAGATTCTATATATACTTAACAAAGATTACGAAATCCACTTGCCTTAATAATGGAACACTCACTGTGGGACTTGAGCCTTCTCCTTTCGAATAGAATCCAAAACACCACGATCTAGTCAAATAATAATCACAATAAGATTTCAAATCTACAACACTCAAATCTATAGTCAACTTCCTAATCCTTAGCCTTGGGTTCCATCGCAGTTCCTTCAAATAATATAACTTTAATGGAGTTTATAAAATATGATACATCTAATATCTGCTTACCTATCTCAATATATGAAACTTTAATCATACAATAATAATAATAATGAATAACAGTTGAAAACCAACCCACTAGTTACGTCATTGGTCGTTCATATTGGCATGATTTGCGTTACATACTAACTTTAATAATAGCAAATCACTGAAATTATTACTTCTCACCATAGTGATATGTTCTTAGTCTAACTTTATTATCACATAGTGGGATTTTATGACAGTTTTTCCATTCCACAAGCTTTAGACTATTAAGCCTATTTGCAAACATTCTTTAGACTTTATAATTTCATAAAATAATCAACTAGGGGCATGGTATCTTATACTGTCTACTGGCAAAACTAAAAAAAAAGTTGAGTTCCTGTCAAAGCTCACCTGAAGCGATGCCGACTTTCTTCGGGAATGCACAGAAGCAATTTCTCTTTTCTTTTAAGTTTCTTCTTCTTTTGTTCTTTTAATAGGGTTGTTCAACAATCCTTTTTTTAACTTATACATATATAATAAAATTTATTTAAATAATATAGGATATTAACTAAACTATTATTTTAATCCACTAACTAAATTAATTATCTAGAATTATCTCCTAAATAAATAATAAAAAAATATTATATAGTCCAAAATACCCATTTAAAATATTTCAAGATAAATTTTATAGGAACTCAAGAGGACTGATTCTCAAAATAACCTAACGGGTCATTACATTATTCATCATAAAGAATCATGTTCGTCCTCGAACATAAGGTAAAAGAAAGTAACTAAAGCCTCTAAGAGATAGGGACATTTAGGACGTATGTCAGACTCCATCTCCCAAGTCGCCTCTCTAACTGGACGGTTATTCTATTGCACCTCACGGAAGTACTTTCCTTGTTCCTAAGCTTTCGAACCTGTCTATCCACAATAGCTATAGGCTCCTCTTCAAATGACAAGTCTGGACTCAATACCACCGAATCAAATGAGAGTATGTGAGACTAGTCGGACCCATATTTTTGGAGCATGGAGACATGGAATACAGGATGTACAGATGATAAGCTAGGTGGCAAGGCCAGTCTATAGGCAATCTCTCCAACTCTCTCCAAAATCTTAAATAGGCCAATAAATGGAGGACTAATCTTGCCTTTCTTCCCAAACCGTATCACAGCCTTCATGGGTGATACTCTGAGCCAAACATGATCGCCCTCCATAAACTCTAATGCTCGGACCCTCCTATCTGTATAGCTCTTTTGTTGACTCTGGGTTGTCAACAATCTACCCTGAATCATACGTACCTTCTCCATAGCATCCATCAGAAAGTCTACGTCTAATGAGTCCGTCTCAACAGTATTAAACCAACCAATCAGAGATCTACACCGTCTACTATATAATGCCTCAAATGGAGCCATCTGAATACTAGAGTGATAGCTATTATTGTAGGCAAATTTTGCTAAGGGTAAATGTTGGTCCCAGTGGGTACCAAAATCAATCATGCACGCTCGCAGCACGTCCTCCAACACCTAAATAGTCCACTCAGACTGTCCATTTGTCTGAGGGTGAAAGGCTGAGCTCATGTCCAGCTGAGTACCAAGACCATGCTGCAAGGCCCTCCAAAAATGTGAAGTGAAGAATGAACCCCAATCAGAAATAATAGAAACTAGCACACCATGCAATCTGACTATCTGACTGATGTAAAGCTCAACTAATTTCTCTACTGTGTACTTGACATTAGCCGGAATAAAATGTGCAGACTTAGACAATCGATCCACAACTACCCAGATAGAGTCATAACCACCCACCATAGTGGGCAACCACATCACAAAATCCATAGTGATTCGCTCCCACTTCCATGTAGGAATGGGCATCCTCTGAAGCTCGCCTCCAGGCCGTTGGTGCTC
>JAOTQJ010000102.1:12136431-12150129 GCA_025642045.1 Solanum sejunctum
TGTATATATATATATATATATATATATATATATATATATATATAGAGAGAGAGAGAGAGAGAGAGAGAGAGAGCTATTGATTTGCAATATCCAACATAGCATGCATATATTTAGGATAGAGTGGATGAAAACAGATTTAGATAGTTCTTTGTTTGAATGGGACAAAAATATGGGTCCACAATACGTTCCCAATAGTCCCTTCTAAGCTTCCGTCTTTTGCTTATTGCTGCAGAATTTCAGGCAAGTGGCAGTAATAAGGATGCACATACTTCATCAGTAGTTCATTGGCCATAAAATTCTATCATAAACAAAAGGTACTGAAATACAGACAGAAAAGAACCAGTGGTTACAAACCTTCCTTGAAGATCCTGAACCAGATGTTGCTGATGTTGGAGTATCCATCTATGAAGAAGTCCAGAAGACAAGAACAAAGTTACTTGCAAGGAGAAACAGACTATTACTTGCAAGGAGAAACAGACTACATTTGAACTACATGACATCGTTGGCAGAATATAGATCCACCAAATCTAGTTTCAGAAGGCGAACATGTGAATAAAGAATATTCTTGCAAATAGGTAAATGAAAAAGTGAGGACCGGTAGTTTGAAAATCACAAAGGAAAATCCTCAGCATGAATTGTCTTTAAAAGAAGCCAGCACTAAAGACCATGCACAATATTGTGTGTGACTAAGTTTGACTAGAAACAGAGATCAAGGATAAAGCTCGACTAGAAACAGAGATCAAGGATAAAGCTCGACTTACCTAATACAAGTGTGGCACACAGGATAAAATTTAGATCTCAACTTAAAGTTAACTAGTCAAACAAATACCCTACTCATGAAGTAATAGAAAGCAACTGCTTTAGAAAGTGAGACTAGGAGACAGGATTCAAATTACATTGTAAAAACAGTTTCTTGTCTTAACTTATATGTGAAAAGAGAAAGAAAGAAAACTCTTCTGAAAATGTTCATTAGGGACATGTCGCAGATTGCAGCCTCTAAAAATTTAACTTGAAAAATGAGGCGATTCACACACTTCAACTCTGTACACAAGCAAACAGAGATCCTGGATTAAATCTGAATGTTGCCCATCAACAAAATTTTGTACATGCTTGGCCCAATAAAAAAATAAGCAAGCCTAGAGAGAGAGGAATTTTGTTTCCTTTTTTATAGGTTGCTTATCTAAGCATTCAAATCGAACAGTAGATATGGTTGCAAGATTTTGCATTGTCATTTATTGAAGAGTATTATTTCACTCCAAAATAGTAAAAGGCTCATGATGGTTATCGTCATACACAAAGTGGTGCGCTCTTCATTTACACTGGGGGTGAGTGGACAATATTCAAGGTAGTTGACGAGCTGTGACATCCGAACTACAGAACTGTGGCAATCAGATTATTTTTTATTGAAACTATGGCCAGTAGGAAAGTTAAAAGAACAAAGAGGCCGATATATATATAAATTTACATACATACACATACACACATATACATATATATACATATACATGTATATACACATATATATCTGCATATATAGGTACATATCTGTGTACATCTGTAAATCTATGTATATCTGTATATATCTCTGTGGATATGTGTATACTGGGCTAAGTTCAAAAATACGCCCATAAGGGGTGGTCTTGATATTTTGCCCCCCATAAGAAAAACCTTGCAAAAATGCCCTTCATTCATTTAATGAAAATTTGCCCTCGATATCTAAAAGAATAAAGGAAGCTTATATTTTGACAATTAAATGAAACTAAAAAAGTTATATCTTTTTATTTTCTCTCATTCTTTTTTCCCCTCGTTTCTACTTATTTTTCTTACGTTTTTTTTTTCCTTTCTTTCTTTTTCCCCTTCATTTTATGTTATGTATTTTGTTTCTTTTCCTTGTTTCTTTCTTTTTCTCGTGTTTTTATCTTCTATGTTTTTATTTCTTTCTATTTTTTTTCTTTTTTTCTTTATTTTTTCTTTCTTTTTTTAATCATGGAATTATAAAAAATTTATTTTATACATATTGTATTTCTTTTAAATAAAATGAATCCTAAATTCAAGTGCCAAGGGCCGAGACAATTTTTTTCCATATTTACTATTTTAAATATATATGATTTGAAATTTCACAAGATACTCTATAATTCTTATTTTAGAGACAATACTTAGCATAAGATCTTTTAAAGAACAAGTTATGTTCCATGGAAGAGTTGACACAATTTTTTGTGTTTTAATTCATGAGATACTCTATAACTCTTGTTTTAGAAGCAAGATGGAGACCAAGAACTTCATAAATTCTGCCCTATAGGCAAGACTTCACACTACTACATGGTCTATAACTCTTGCCTCTTAGCTCAAAGACTTCCAAACAACAAGTTAAGTCCCAAAGGCAAAGCTTGACACTATCACATTATGTCTTGATTTATTAGATGCTCTAAAATTCTTGCCTTAGAGGCAAGACTTAGATCAAGAACTTCACAACTTAAGTCGATGAGCAAGACTTGACAACTACATTGTGTCATGATTTATCATATATATAACTCTTGCATCTTAGTCCAAGGACTTCAAAACAACAAACTAAGGCCCATGGGCAAGACTTGGCAATGTCACATTGTATTTTGATTTATGAGATGCTCTATAACTACTGCCCTAGAGGTAAAACTTGTTAGTCCAAGGACTTCCAAACAACAAGTCAAGCCTCATGGGCAAGATTTGACACGACCACATCACGTATTGAATTATGAGATGCTCGATATTTCTTGCCTTAGAGGCAAGGCACAAACCAAGAATTTTACAAGTTACACTCCATGGGCAAGACTTGCCACCACTGAATTGTGTCTTGATTTATCATATGTTCTATAACTCGTGCCTCTTAGCCCAAGGATTTCAAAACAACAAATCAAACCCTATAGGCAAGACTTGATAATATCACATAGTGTTTTGATTTATGAGATACTCTATGACTATAGCCCTAGAGAGGTAAGACTTGTTAGTCCTAGGACTTTCAAACAAGTTAAACCCCACAGGCAAGACTTAACACCACTACATTATGTCTTGATTGGCGAATGCTCTATAACTCTTGACTTAAAGGCAAGACATAGACCAAGAACTTCAAAAGTTACGTCCCATGGTAAGACTAGACACTACTACATTGTGTCTTAATATTAAGTAGTTTTCTTGAGAGATGTGCGAAAAGATGGAGATGTGAAGCTTTCATTGCAAGAGTGATGAGCAGGTTGCTGGCATTTTCACCAAGCCCCTTTCCCTCGTCAAGCTTGAGTTTTTCAGAGAGAAGCCAGGAATCTGCAGTTCCTAAACCAAGGAGGAGTATTAGTTGCTATGTTTTAGGACTGCAACCTTTTATTTATTTACTGCAATAAATTCGCTTAGTTTAACTTCTTTACCTAGTCTTTAGGAGTTTGTTTATCCTCAGCAGATCTGTTGCTGATCTTTAGGTCCATGAAGTTAGTTCTTCTATTATATATGTAAGTCTTATGCAGTAAAAAGTATATGCACTTTCCAGAATAGTTCTCTTCGTTCTTGTTCTTCATTGCTTTATAGTTCTTATCTTTCATTATTCACAAGTTCTTCTTTGTTCTTTTCCTGGGTTCTTACTCAAATTAACAACAATCCCCACCAACAAATATTTTAACGTACTTGACCCAAGATAAAGAATCAAACCCACATGTGAAAGGGTGCTGCAGATCTAAACACAAATAGATAGAAACCCACCGTCTCTACTACTTAACCATTTAGATGAGGCATTTCAATTCACCAATATTCTAACAGACAATGAAAAGAAGACACATGTCACCATCCATTCTGCAAGTTAATGCTGATGGTGGGATAGTAATGAACAAATAAAATAAGGACAATATCCGTATTAACTGTGCATATATAATTAAAAGGATCAAAAGGGTGTATGTCACTGGTTATGAAAGTCATTGACTTCCTCCAATAAAAAAATAAGACTCATTTCATTTCATGAAATACCTCATCATACTTCATAAAATTCTGGGTGTCCAGCTCTCCATTAACTTCTGGCTTGAAGGCTGCTTCCATTTCATACAGCCTATCCCATACAATATCCTTGAACCAAGGATGACCCTGATACCAACCCACTTCAAATAAATTTAACAGTAGAAACATGAAAATTCTTGTAAAACTGATGGGATGAATGATTTAAATAGTACCTTTATTTGGTTGGAACCTCCAGTGCCCAGTCTATGCTCAGCATCACACAGTAGCCTGCAAATAAGATCCTTCGCCTCATGGGAGACCTTGGCATCTTCAGGAAATCTTAGGTGATTTCTCCAGTGAACTATCTGCCAATCACACAGATGGAGTTAGAATCTGATTGATTTGGCAGTAGCAGGAGAACCTGATTAGAAGGTTTGCTTCAACAAAAAGGGCAACCAGTATATTGTAGTTGGTCTAATGCAGAGATGGGTGTCACTATTGCAACACATTCTCACAGTTAACATTGATCGTAGCACTGGCCAGCATATCACTATGAATGCAATACATCTGCTTAGTTGTAGTGGAAAAGGTAGAAAACTTGGACCAGATTGACTAAATGACACAGGCTAATCTAAGTAGTTAAGCATCATGTGAAAAGGTCTCATACATCAGCTGTCCAAGCTATCAGTTCTCAGGCATCAGCAAAGAAAGGTGGCTCTTACCAGGATGAGATTACATACAAAGCATTCTAGTTCTTTGTATGTGGAGCGTTTGCCACAAGTTCTTAGCATCAAACCTTTCTACCATTCTCTTGATTTTTACAGTGGAGGAAGCAGAGCATTTTCTGTTATCTCAGCAGCAGTAGATATCCTTCTCATACAAAAATGGAACGCATACTTGAAGAAAACAGAAAGTAAAGATGCTACCTTTCTGCAAGTAGTTATTGGATCATCAGCGTAGAATGGAGGGTAGCCAATGAGCATTTCGTACATAATTGCACCAAGGGACCACCTGCATGAAGTGTATAGTAGATAAAAGATGAGAAATACGTAAAGCACAACATGGTTCATTTTCCTTTAGAAAATAACTAGATATTACTCAAAAAGTTAGAAAACAAAAGCATTTTCCTGCAGTCTTCATCAAACTAAAGTGCAAGCATAGGTCTGTTGAAATGGTCAAGTTATCAGTGAAGGTCCACGAAATCCCATATTACAAATGTGTCTCATTCCACTAGAGGTGGTTGTGCTGATGAGGCACTGGATCTTGTAGTATCAGACATATTATCCCGGAATGGTGAAGACTTATTTGGGGAGGTTAAACACTTATTACACAGTTTTACACTTGAGATCATATAAGGAGGCAGCGGGAACCTTCGCTGATATATCCTACTCCTTTCTTAACCTACTCCTTTCTTATCTTTCCATGGCCCAAAATGAAGAAACTCGTCCCTTCACCTTCAAATTAACACATTCTCTCCGCCCAGGGTGAACTCTTTCTCTAGCCCCCTTCCACCTGGCTCCAAAATCTTTCTTCTGTCCCTCATCCCACTCCTATTCCCATTACCTTATGCAGCATCCTCCACCACTAACATTCAAGTCCTCACTCCTCCCTACTTCTCCTTTGCCTTCCCAACACAAGCAGGCAGCCCAACCAAAAAACCCAGATAACCTTAGACTGCTTCCTCAATCTCCATAGATATCTAATTTTCCTTTCTTTTCTTTTATCAGTGGTTGTTTGACCATTCCATTCCTTGTCTAGTAGATTTTGGTTTTGTTTTGTTTTTGTTTGCCGCTAATTGGTATAGATTGAATTTAGTTAAGATGGACATAGAGGTGCCACAATCTTTTCCTGCCTCTACTTAATTTTGTTATAGACCAGGAGTTTAAGAAAAGAAAGATTTTTAACACAGGCTGAATATGACACACTAAAAGTACCCTTAGCATCTAATGGCCTTAAAGATATCATGTCAATTAGGATAAAATCAGAATGTTACAACTAAAATATTTCCAAATATAGAAATCTGTCGATCTTTTCAGAGCAGACTGAAAAGAAAGAGTATCTTATAATATAAGGGGTCGTTTGGTATAAGGGATAAATAAAAATAATCCTGGGATAAAATTTTATCCCCCCTTAAATGTCCGTTTGGTTGGCTTAGAAGGGATAACTTATCCCGGGACTAACTATTAGTCCCGGGATAAGTTATCCCTTCTAAGGGATGGTATAATAATCCCATGACAAATTGTCATGGGATAAATTTATAGAATGACAAATGTACCCTTCTATTTATCATTTTTAATACAATATATAATAATGTTCAAAACCTTCACTCCTTATTTTTATAATACTTCTTCATATTTTTCTATTAAAAACTTACACTATATAGTATAATTTTTATTGACTAATTATTATGTTTTTTATATTTTGATTTTTTATAAATCCTTTTTTACTTTAACAAACTTTAAAATGCAAGTTCTATTTGTAAAATTAATTTTTTTCAAAAAGTTCTATTTTAAATGCATACGACATTATTATGGAAATGCACACCTAAAAATATTTAAGCTAAATAAGATGAGAGATTTATTTTACAAACAAATATTGAATAACTAAAGTTAGCAAAGAAAATACATTAAAAACTAATAAAGTGAAGGGTATTTTTATAAACAAGCATAATATTCTTAAAATTTATCCAACACACCAAACACTCAGTAAGAAATAACCTCAATATGACTTAGCCCATCATTACTAATCCCAACATAATTTATCTCATCATAACTTATATTCAAACCAAACAACCTCTAAAGCATAGAGAATATTGTTTTTCAATCATCATTATCAGTAAAAATGTGCCACCACATATATTAGAAATCAACCAATCAAAAGAAAGTATACGAGGTAAATATTAGGAGGGAAATCCATAAATTAGTTCAATGAATTTACATACCCACTTGAACGGGATCTCGCTATTGACATTTAGATATTTGTTAAATAGATTCATGCACAGCAGTGACATGTACGAGCAGAGAATCCATGACTTCCTGATGATCTATTGCAAAAAGCTAATTCTAATTTCGGAATAAACACTAACCAATCACATTCCATTCCATATCCTTTCTTCAATAGCACCTCAGGAGCAATATAGTCTGGTGTACCGACTGTTGAAAATGCCTTTTAGATGATGAAAAAGAAAAAGTTAGTTTTAAATACACACAGGATTCAATACTTGCTAAATAACACAGATCTAATTTAGTGTATACAAAAGTGAATATTAAGATTATATAACAAAGTTATTGACATATTGTAAAAAGGCATTCTTCCATTGACTGATATACAAGCCAATGCAACTTCTCATTCCTGCAATGATCTGGTTTTAAATAAGTGCAAGTGTTTGGAACAAGATAAATTCGTTCAATTATAACACAACAAATTGCATCTTTACACACATCAAAAATTAATAAATTTATTTTAGGTTTTAAAGAGCATAACAAACAGCAGATTTAAATAACATGCCAATGGATGTTATTTCAATTGGAAGTACCATTGACAAAATCTTTTTACTTATAACATAGATCTTTCATGGTTTAACTGAAATAGAAGAGACCACCAGCTTCACTTGATGTGCCATACTTTTGATATGTGTGAAGATTTGGCTGTAAATTATTATGAACTAACTGAATTATTCACCTTTTTGGTCCAATGTGATTTTTTTACAAGGTACATAATTTAATTTATGTGAAAAATCTTGCAAAATCAAGAAGCATAGCACTTCCTTAACTATACCAATCATTGTCGATTATACATAACCAATTCAACACTATCCACCACATCTTTGTTACCACGTTGCATTTTATTTTTTCAAGAAATCAACTACTTATAGCATGACACACAATGGATTATAAGCCAATCCGTCCACCCTTTTCCACTTAGATACCAAACATGGTTCACTGTAATGAATTTTGAGGTGTGTCCACTATGCACTCCTTTGAACTATCTTTACTTGGGCCTTGCATTGTATTCTTTAAATATTAAAAATTTCGTTGATTGTGAACAACACTAAGCCTGTGCTAAGAGTACAAAACGCAGTTAGTTCCTTGAGTACTGAGGAGATCTGTTTACCTTCTCTAGATAAAACTGAAAAGTAAGAGAAAAGAGAAAGTTTCTGCTTTCAACTTTCCTTCCATGTGACCCAACATAAGCAGGCTGATCATGCTGCAAATTTTCCTCATGTCCTTTCTGATATGTTTCCTAGTCCAACATTATGGAAACTCCTCAAAACATCTCTTGGCATAAACCATTTAATCTCAAAAGTCACAAAGCACCAGTGGCATTTATCATGCACTTCTGGGATCTGCAACACTTGAAGCATGTTTCCCTTCTTTTTTTATGTCTCAGTCTCCATATTGTTGGTGTCAGAGGACATAACAGGTAACTAGCCTCTTACACCTCCCTTTCACGACTAAGCTGCATTCTGATACATAGTTTGAATGGATGGAAAGTGCTAGGTACTACATCAGGAGGATGACATTGAGCTAGGGAGCTCTTGGGTGTCTATGCAGAAGATGAGTGAATGAGTGAATGAGTGAAGCATCAGAAATCAGGGGTACGATGTTTAAGACACAGAGAGGCAGAGAAGCGTCTGGGTACGATGTTTAAGACATGGAGGGGGAGAGAAGCTTCTAGGTACGATGTTTAAGGTATGGAGGGGTAGAGAAGCTTCTACTATTATTTACTGCTCCGTGAAGTTCAAGTAGTGTGGTCATTTTCTGTCAGCTATCACGGTTGATGGCCATAAGAGGTCTGTTATCAATATCCCAGAAAACAAGGCCAATGAGGGGTGTTTGGGACTCATTAGCACATTGAAAGTTTCATTAATAGGGGTCATTGATATGAGATATTGATCCAGCATCAGGGGAAATAAATCACCTGCCTTGTAGGGGAAAAGGTAGCAATAAGGATCTTTCTGTAAGAATACATGGATGGTGCAGGGACCAATTGTTCGTTGAATTTGGTGAAATCTTCTACCTGTTATGATACCTATTTACCTATTTTCATTACTGCGTTGTTCTTTATTGTTGTCTTTGTTTTCATGCATTATGAAAGACTAGCTCTGATGGGTAAGACGGAGGAGTGGGTCGATGATCTCACTGGGCTTAGGCTCACCTAATCCACTCACTGCTCAGTGCAGATCCGTCTACTAGTGCAACCGAGCCATTCATCTTATGCATTTTCTCTTTTCAGACTATGTATTCAGGAATATGTGGTTTATCTTCGATGCTCCTTGACAATTGTATTTCGGCTACCATTTCAGATATTGTATCTTATCTTAGACTTCCGCTTTGTGAGATATCCTTTTCATTTATGTTCCAGGTTCCTGTAAAGATGTTTCTTATACTATGCCTCGGGTTGTATTATTAGTTCATATAGCGGGTAGTGGCCTGTCGGGTGCCATGTTCTGACACATGCATTTTGTTTGCGTGACATTATGTAAATCTTCACACAATACAAAGAAGAAACAACATTTATCAATAATATAACATACCAATTTCCTCCTGTTGATCTGCCAATGATGAAGTGTTTCACGGGGGCTTTTCCACTTATTTCCATCATTGGTATCTGGGAAGCTGCTATCTATATCCATAGGATCCTTTATATTCTCATCATCCATAGCTTCATTTTCTTTTAAAGTGGATAATGTTCTACAATCAAGAGGCTTACAGAGACCAAAATCAGAGAGCTTCATGTGACCATTTTTGTCCAAAAGAAGATTGTCAGGTTTGATATCTCTGAAAAAGAAAAAAGAAAATCGAAAACATGAATACCAAAACAGTCACTATGTCGAAAGAACTATGCCTCAAGAAAGCTTTTACATATTTGCTTTCAATATTATGCACATAAATTATCTCAAGTCTTGATCATCTCATAACAACAACTTTCACAAATCAGAAGCTGATGCAAGCATACCTGTGAATGTAATTATGCTTGTGAATTGACTCTATAGCTAGGACACTCTGAGCAATATAAAATTTAGCAACACTTTCAGACAATGTGTCTTCTCTCATCAGCAGAGTCATCATGTCACCACCAGGAAGATACTCCATGACAAGGTAAAGATATTCAGCATCTTGGAATGAGTAGTATAATTTAACAATACAATGGCTGGCCACTTCTGCCAATAAATTTCTTTCAGCTCTCACATGCTCCACCTGCGAAAATAATTTTTTCAGTAGGGAATACGCATTTGTGTGATACATTACACTAGAACACATTATGTAGAAGCAGATGTTACATGCAAACAGGATACAGACCCCACCCTCCCAACTTCTGATCAAATAGAGAATCATGAACAGCTCCCCAGTACACCAACCACGAGTCTCAATCATTCATACAGCAGACAATGAAGAATGCTTTAACATGACGCTCAATCATTTCATTTCATGAGGGCTTCAATTAACCTTGATGTGTTACTTGGATCATTTCTGTTTCTCGAAGGCAATAAGGTTTTGTTTTTTAAAGGAATCAACACTGAACCTACATGAGAAGGGGCTCCAGAAGAAGGTTAACTCAATTAAGTTTCAAAGAAAAGCTGTCCAGCAAAAATGAGGGAGAAGGACAACAGTGAACCCTTTAAACATAAAGAGAAAATATAGCCCTGGAAAGCATGTCATGAAATTCTCTGAAGAACCCAGTAATATGCTAAGATTAAAAAGAAAAAGAATATTGAGCAAGACATCTGTAATTATTCTAGTGCTAAATTTATTTATTTTGATATCAGTTGTCTAGGCCAGCTAGCAAGCACCTCAATTTTGGGGAAACATACGTAGATATACTATATTGAGAAAAAATATTTACCATCTATAGCAATAACAATTTATTTTGCTGAACACCGATAATGCATTTATAATACAATTTTAATACATACTAAAGAGAACTATTTATAAAACATATATAATACAAGTTTTATTGATGGATAATACACTTATCACACACTTTAATGCACAGTGTGTCACTTTCTTACCAAACAAGCACAATATATTTTTAAAAACTTATAATACATTTATATTGCATGCATAATTCACTTTTACTACAAGCACAGGTTTATCATAGTATTGCTATAAATGGCAATACATAAAAAGTATCGCTAAAATCAATTATTATTGATTAAAAAGTACTCGCCCAAGTAATATTTCCTTAATGTAATAGCCTTTCCCAAAAGCCCGGGTTTGCCTAAGTAATCCAAACCACCAAAATTGGAGCAAATGGGGTGATATCATCTAGCAACACAGGTTATACATAGAAAGTGAATAAATAAAACACAGTTTCCCAAAATTGGAGCAAACTGCATTTGACGTGTTCTATAGCTGCCTTGGTATTCTTCTTTCAACCTGTCCCGAGCCTCTTTTGTCGTTTTACAAGCCATGATTCTATGAAACACAGAATCTGCCACTGCATTCTGTATAAGCGACTTCGCTTTAGATTTCTTTGCCTTCTCTTTACTGTTGGATTTGATCTGAGTCACAGTAGGATTTGCTTGAAGAGGAGCAATTGGTTTATCTTCCGTCACAGTTTCCCAAAGATCATAGGCTTCTAGAAAAGCTTGTATTTTCACGGATCAAATTTGGTAGTTTTCACCAGTGAAAGTGAATGGTGGATTTAAAGGTAGGCTGCTGGATGCCATTTGTGTTGTAGGTTGAAAATTTTTGGTCCCATAAGATCAACTAGAGGCTCTGATACCACTGTTAGAAAACTAAGTACGGTTGAAATTGAACCAAATATAAAAAACTCAACGAAGTTAAAATTCTAGCATATCATTAACAAGGAAAGCATCTGAATATATACAAGGAAAGAGTAACTAATTCCTATCTATTAGCGACTTACAAAGTGGATAAACTAACTGGGAAAAATGTCCCACTAATCAGCATAAAGGGCCACTAATAAGCAACTACCTTTGGCTAAGTCTTTTGCTAGAAAATAGGAAAGCTGTCAACTAAAAACTTGAGTAAAAAACGGTAAAAAAAAACTACGCTGGAAGTCAGGAAATGTCACTTGGCTAACATCTCATTCCTTTCCAAACCAATGTAAGTGTAACAACAATAACTGTGTCTTCATCTCAACTAGCTGGTATAGCCTACATTGATCCTTGCTTCTGTTTTTCAAAAAAAAAAATCTATGCTTAGTTAGATCCACATTAATTCCTAGAGATTGTACATGGGAGTTTCTCCAAACAAAAAGTAATAGTACTAAAGTTTGCTCATAAATTTGGTCGTCTTTGCACATGGTTAACTCTTTGCATAATATAAAACCCCTCATAGAAAATATTAGTGGTGCCGTTGAGTATAATATCTTTAAAGATGAAACGGGACAGTAACTGCATTAGAATGTTTCTGCAGCATACCCTCAAATGTAAAATCTCTTACTCTGTCTAAAAGTGAATATTAAGATACAAATGGTGAACTGAGGGCTGATTTTGGATATCAATTTTCCACCCTATGGAAATCCTTTTAGCATGGTAACAGTATATTAAAAGCAGTTTTGGAGTATTAACAATTGAGAAGGGCAACATAAAGTGTGTGTTTTTAAAAAGATGGGGCAGTAAAGAAAAGGTTGAAAATGTCTCTCAATATTTTGCTCATGCACAGGAGGACTTTAAATAGCCAAATTACAATAAGAAACTGCATAATTCAAAATTTTAAAAACATAAAATATTTCAAAAAACTAAACAACCTAATAAAATTTTAAAATTTAAATCATCCAAAACCTAAGCAACTTAACTACAACAACAACAACATACCCAGTGAAATCCCACAAGTGGGGTCTGCGAAGGGTAGAATGTACGCAGACCTTACCACTACCTCATAGAAGTAGAGAGGTTGTTTCCTGGGAACCCTCATCTCAAAACCCATAAGCAGAAAGAACTAGACCTAAGCAACTTAACTATTAGGCTAAAAAGAAAATTATAGCAGTAACTTAATTTTCACCACTTCTTAGCTTTAGTTATTGCAAATTTAAAAAGTTGCTCCTCAATTTCTATTTTGCGATTGGTGCTGAATTTTTTCAATGTATTTGAACTTGCAAAAAATTTCTCTTTTTTTTTTTTGCTTTAGGTTTTATGCTTAAAAAACATCCTCAATAACCTTGTTTTGTTTGAAAGCTCTTTTGAAAGTACTTTTTCTGGACAATGATAGGATTCGCAAGGAGCTTTGTTCCATCATAATATCCCAAAAATCAAAGCTTTCAAATTATGGTTTCATTCTCACTAACCAAATTTGATAGGTTTCGTCAGTGAAAAATCGTGGGATATTGAAAGACAGACTATTATTTGCCATGGTTGAAAAGTGGATCAAAATTTGATATTGGTTGAAAATAGTCCCGACGGGTTAAAAATGGGTTGGAAATAGTTCTTTAGAAGAACTCAGAGATCCTTGAAGACAATGAGGCATTTAATACCAGTGTTGATACTTTTAAAAGATGAGGCAGCGAGTAAGGGTTGAAAATGTCTCTCAATATTCTTCCTACGCATAGGAGGACTTTAAATAGCCAACTTACAACAAAAAGGGGATACTTCAAAATTTAAAAACCTAAAATATCTCAACAAACTAAAACAATCTAATAAAAGCTCAAATTTCAAACCATTCTAGACGTAAGCAACTTAACTATTACAACAACAACATTATCCCAATGCCTCAAAGGCTCCCACCCATTGCGGGGTAAGGGGAGGTCGGATGTACGCAGCCTGACCCCTATGTTTAAAAA
>JAOTQJ010000102.1:12150229-12163830 GCA_025642045.1 Solanum sejunctum
TTTATTCCATCATACCCCAAAGCCAAAAAATAGTGAATCTTTGGCTCCATCCGAGATTGATGGAAATAACTTAACTATTACACTAAAAAGAAAATTAGTGCAATAACTTAAAGTAGTTTTCAACCAATAGCATCCTATATTATCTTACAAATAGGCTAACATGTCAACTAAGGATTTTGTATCACCTACAACACTTTTTTGACACCAAAAGTCAAAACTATAACAATTACAGGGGTATCAAGTTGCTAAGTGGCACAATGAAGGTCCGGGAGAGAGTGATGGAGATGAGGGTGAGAAGACGTGTGTCTATTTCAGAGAATCAGTTCGAATTCATACCAGGGCGATCGACTACTAAAGCAATCCATCCTGTTCGGAGACTAGAGGAGAAATATAAGAAAAGAAAGAGGAATCTTCATTTCGTATTTATTGATCTTGAGAAGGCCTATGAAAAAGTTGTGATGGATGCCCTATCCTATGGAGGTATCTAGAGGCAAAAAGTGTTTCAATGGTGTATATTAGTGTGATAAAGGGCATGTATGACGGAACCAAAACTTGAGTAAGAACGGTGGAGGAGACTCGGAGTATTTTCCTTTGGAGATGAGACTTGATTAGCTGAGCCCTTTTCTTTTTGCCTTAATGATGGATGAGCGCACAAGTTCTATTCAGGAGGAGGTTCTATGGTGTGTGTAATTTGCGGATGATATCGTACTGATTGATGAGACTAGGAATAAAGTTAATGATAGGATAGAGGTTTGGAAACATACTCTGGAGTCCAAAGGGGTTCAAATTGAGCAGGACCAAAACAAAATACTTGGAGTACAAATTCAATGTTGCGAGAAAGGAAGTTAGGCTTGTCACTCAATCTATTCCCAAAAGAAAGCCTTAAATATCTTGGGTCCATCATCTAGAGTAGTGGTGATGTTGAAGATGATGTCACACATTGTATTAGGACAACATGGATGAAATGGAGGCTTGCCTTTAAGGTATTGTATGATAAGAAGATACCACCTAAACTTAAAGATAAGTTTTATGGAATAGTGGTTAGACCGTCTTTGTTATATGGGGTAGAGTGTTGGCCAGTCAAAAACTTGTGAGTTCAAAAGCTGCAGGTTGCGGAGATAAAGATGTTGAGATAGATGTGTGGACAAACCAACTTTTATAAGTTTAGGAATGAGATCATTCGAAAGAAGTTAGGGTTGGCCTCTATGACAAGATGAGAGAAGCGAGACTGAGATGGTTTGGGCATGTGCAGAGGAGAAGTGTTGATGCTCCTGTTAGGAGGTGCGAGAGGTTGGATGTAGGGGTTATGCGAAAAGGTAGAGGTAGACAAAAAAAGTATTGGGGGAGGTGATTAGATAGGATATAGCGCAGCTTCATATCACCGAGGACATAACCATAGATAAAAAGGAATGGAGGGCGTATTAGGGTAGAAGGATAGGCTAGTAAGAGTACGATATTGTCTAGCTTTGTGATATAATAGATTAGTAGGATTAGTCGTGTCTTTATATATTGTGTTGTTACTGTCCGTCATTTATTTTGCTACTTTTATTATATTATATTTATAAAATTATCAATTGCTTTTCTTTCTAGTCATTATTCTATATCTAGTATTTTTCTGCTTTTGGGGATGATGTGTTTGAGCTGAGGGTCTTCCGGAAATGGAGTCTCTATCTCTATGAGGTAGTGATAAGGTCTACGTACATTTTACCCTCCCCAGACCCCACTTGTGGATTTCACTAGGTATGTCGTTTTACTTTTATGGACAAAAGGCTCCACGATGTCTTGTATTTGTCAGGGAATTAATATGCAGATTTGACTGTGAAATAATCCTTCTTACCTCTGCTCCACTGCATCTTATCTTTAGTGTAACTAAAATCTTGAAAAGACTTCAAAAGTCTTGCAGAATCAGCAATTTTGTCAATCCCGGTAATTTAAGCATCTTTTAAGAAGCTGCGATTCCAGCCCTTTTTATCCATAAACCTAGTTTTGCTTCAGGAATGTTCACAATGTTGAAAATACCAGAATTAGGGTGTTCCAGTTTGCCAAATGAACAAATCTTTTAGTCTCTGTTACCTTGCCAGATGAAGTGCCTCCTCATGGAGTCAATTATTCTACCACTTTAGCTAGTATAAGAAATAACAGCATAATATATATAGGAAGTGCATCAAGACACTATTCAAACCCTCACCCCAACCCCACTCCCACCCCAGCAAAAATAAGCAATGAGAGATATTGAATCTTCCATTCTTCCAATCTTTTTGACACCTTTTATTAACACCTCTTCCCAATTTCATGAGATTTGTTTTGAGCCAGGAGATGGTCCGAAGTAGTAGATAGTGGGAAATGAACCCACCTCACAAGCTAAACTAGCTGTTTCGATCTTTTATATCTGTTAGATTTTTCCATCTTATTAATGCTCCCTAGAAGACTATTTCCCTTCTGAATAAATTTGAAGAGAAGGTGATCCATGATCACCTTTCTTGTTCATTATCTCTATAAAGGGCTTAAAGGCGGAATTGTGGAATGGTTGCATAGAAGGGTTTAAAGTGACAAACATAGAAGGCTGTCTCACTTCCTTTATGTAGATGGCTCTTTGGTATTCTATGAAGCTAGTGCTGATCAACTAAGGCACATGAGGTTGATTTGATCACTTCTAAAGCTGTTTCAGGACTGCATTTAAATTGGAGGAGAGCATGTTTGCTCCTGTTAATGAAGTAGGTAATATCCAATTATCAACTTCCGCCCCAAATCTATATCCCTTAAAAAGCTTAATAAGAAAGTTCCAATTAGCATTGCATATGCCTTCCCGATATCAGGTTCAGGACCTGACCTCTAATTCTGGTATACACACATTCAGTGGCAATCAAAGCAACATCCATAATCTGACTAACCTTCATAAAAGCTATTTGAGGTCCAATCAAACAGATGGATCTGAAATCCCTCAATCCCTTAGCATCATTCTTTTTTGGGATCATGGCCACATACGACACAATAAAACTCTTCTCAAAGAAATCCTGGCTGTGAAAATTCTACAAAGCCTTCCTGATATGTCATTCACAATATCCCAGCAATTGTGTTCCCATAAAATACCAATCCAGATCAGGAGCTTTATCTGCACCACACATTTTTAGACTCTCCAATACTTCCTTGCTCACCAAATTCTTCTTACATCCATTCTATTTCTCTTTTATGATGTTGGACAGCCCAAGATATTGAAATCATGCCTCAAATTTTAAGCTTCAGATACAATATCTTATAAAAGGACATAATCTCCCTCTTTATACCCTCTGGATCACTTATCTTTTTGCTGAATCTCCAGATAATCAATACGGTTAAATCTTATATGGTGAATGCCATTGCTTAAGTAGTTGTTTAAAACATAGGAAATGTGACATAGGGATTTACCTCGATAGTTGTGCCGGAGAGCATATATGTGTGTGTGTATTCCATAACAACAACAACAACATACCCAGTGAAATCCCACAAGTGGGGTCTGTGTATGTGTGTATTCCATAACAACAACAAAAACAACGTACCCAGTGGATTCCCACCAGTGGGGTTTGTGTGTGTATTCCATAACTTATCAAATCCAAAGATTCTGGCACTCCCTCCTTCGCCCACTGGAAATTAATTTTGCATATTTGGAATCTTCAGAAAAAGCTCTATAGATGACTAGTTCAACAAATAAACTTTTTAATAATGTTCCAGAGAATTATAGTTGAAGAAAACATCTTACTTCCAAAATAATACTACCTTTGTCCCATTTCACGTAGCAACCTTTCCTTTTTGGTCTGTCCCAAAAAGAATGTCACCTTACTCTAATTGGAAATAATTTAACTTTAAAACATTTTACCCTTAATGAAACGATTCTCAGCTATACAAATATCTAAGAATTACTTTAGACCACAAGTTTCAAAAGTCTTCATTTTTTTCTTAAACACCGCGTCAAGTCAAAGGATGTCACATTAAATGGACAGAGAGAGTAATTATTACCAATATATATGACTAGCTAATTGGAAGTATTTATTGGATACAAGCAGTTAAACAAAGAAGAAAATAAGGAAAATCTTAGTAGCTTATTTGGTTGGCAACTTGAACTCCCACCCTGTTAGTGAGGGTTTGATTCTCAACCTCATAATTCCCTCCCCATTTTCCCTTCCGCCACCCTACTTTTTAAAAAAAAGAAAAGAAAAACATCTTCCTTGGAAGGCAGCATGCTCAGACAGCAAACTATAAGCCTGTTTGAATGGGCTTATAGCTTATGCTTATTAGCCAAAAGCCATAAGTTAACTTATGACTTTTGGCTTATTTTTGTATTTTGGCTTAAAAACAAGAGCTTGAAATCACTTCTTTATCTTACTAAAATAATATAAAAGTGCTTAAAAGTTATTTTGGCTTAAAAGCCCCTACAATAAGCCAATCCAAACAGGCTCTAAGTGATACCTGTAATGAGAAGTCAGTGCACCAAAGTTATGCTCAGCTTTTGTTCCATTTTATCTTATTGGAGTGGTGTACCAAGAATGTTAAGGTCATTACAATAAAAAAACAAGATAGATCCCTCTGAAAGTGTTCTTCAATCACCCGCAGACAACCCATCCATTATTCCTCCACGGGTCATCCTCCCAATAGAAAAGAAAAAGATCAATGACGAGCAAGGAAAAGGAAATATCACTGAAATATAAAAACAGTGGTCATATAAAAGATAAATAAGAGCAACAGGATATATGCTGAAATAGGCTAAACAGCTTGACAGTATATCACCACCACCAGTGGTATGTCAATGTGCACAGGCAGCCAATTTCCAATTCTGAAGTATCTTAGCATCATATTACATGCTCTACCAGAGAGTAGAAGCAACATTGCTAAAACTAGGCGTATAATGATAACTAACTAGAGAAATAATGGAGGAAACATTCCTAGTCTCACCTGTCCTCGGATGAGCATTTCAGATTTCTTTAACTTCTTCATGGCATAAATGTTACCAGATTTCTTCTCCCTGCATAATCTTACCTGCAAAGCACATGCATCCATGTATTAGAATCAGGAATATTCTGTAAAAAAAAATAAGTTCAATGGTAGCACAATCAATGTACACGGAAGAAGAAGAAATTGGTGAACATAGTAATTTCGATTTTTTTTTTGAGAAGGTAATATTTTGTATATATTTATCAAAACAACACTTGGGTTGTGCTGAAAATATATTTACAAGTGAAAAGGAAGAAAATTGCTCAGGAGACCTTAACAAAACACTATGGTGTCTATCATTGAAGCAATATCTTCTATGTGTCTCTGGTTAGACCAAAAACATAAAAGTCTAAAGCAATTCAAATTAATCATCTGAACAGAACTATTAACGTCTCCAAAACATCGGATTTTCTCTCTTTCCAGATTGTCCACCAAATGCAAGTTGGGACAATACTTCATCTATCTCAGTGTATCAATCCTACACCTGCTTCTTCCCAGCTGAGCAAGATCCCAGAAATCTTCCTTGGCACTGTCCAAACAATACCTCTGAGGATAGCCATTTCGATTTATTTATTTTTTTTATGAAATAAACTATATTGAGAAGGCATTAAGGAGATGCATGAAAGATTACAAATCAAATGGTTATAACTCCAAAACACTGCAAAAAAAGCAAGAGCTGGGAGTTGAGAACCGAAAGCAAAAGCTCAAGGCTGCTAAGGCACTGATAGGGAACTGACAAAATCTAGAAGGGGGATGGGTATCATTTACGGGGGAAAGGTTGCTCCAGCTATAAAAATTCAACAAACGCTTAGATCTAAGAGATTGGGATTTGAAGTTTCAGTCGATAAACACCAAAAAATACAAGCTCGGATCATCTGCCAGATCTTCTTGATGATCTTGTTCACTTTCCATGAGCTCCAACTTTCAACTGCTTGTTTTAGGTTGGGGGTGTAGTCCAGCTAATTCCAAAAATTGCCAAAAGCATATTCCAAAGGTTAGCTGCCACAGGGCAATGCAATAATAAGTAGTTTGTAGTCTCTAAGCTGTTTTGGCTCATAAAACACCTGTTCACCACTGGAATGCCTCTTTTTCTCAGATTGTCCTGGGTTAAGATGGCATTATGAAGGGCTGTCAAAAGGAAACCTTTTAACTTTTAAGGGGAGTTTTGTATTCCAGAGCAGCTTCCAGGGCCAAGGTGTCATCATTCCATTTGTTGCATTCAAGTGATAGTAGCATGATTCACAGTGAAAATGCCTCTCTTTGAGACCCCCACCTTAAGTTATCTGGATGTTGGGGATTCGTTGAGTAATCTGCCAGTAGCCTGTAAAGATCAGTGAGTTCCTCCAACTCCCAGTCTTGTAAGTTGCTTCTTAGATGGATATCCCATGCATTGTCATCCCTGTTATCAGCTACGATGGAGGCTACTTTTGTAGCTTAAAGGAATATCATGTGGTGAGTCTTTGAGGGCCTGAGTGATCACCCACTTGTCTTTCCAAAACTTGACCTTGGAGCCGTTTCCAACGTTAAAGAATACTTGAAGAAATCATCCTGGAGATTATTGATATGTTTCCGAGGGACAACACCATGAGGGATTGTATTCTATTTGGTGCACAAATCATTCAGTTTACTGTATTTTGCATTCACCACTTCCTTCCAAAGGTGTATTTGGCCATATCCCCACAACCACTTCAGAAGTAGGCTATTGTTGTGTTTGCTACGGTCCCTAAAGCCCAGACCTCCCTGTTTCTTTGGCAATATGATTTTGTCCCACTTCCTGAGGTGGATTTTATTCTCTTCAATGTTTCCTTCTCATAGGAATGCCCTTCTCAAACCATCCAGCTGCTCTTTCACCTCTATGGCATTGGGAAGAGAGACATGATGTAAGTACGTATGTTGTCCAGTACAAAATGGATTAAGGTTGGCCTTCCTCCTGTGAGAAATATTGGAGAAGAATAGTATTGAATTATTGTCTCTACATTATTACATTGAGACCCTATTTATAGATACTATATCAGACTCCTTTCCAACTAGGATACTATAATATAATCCTTTTCCAAGTAGGATTATATATACTATTGTTATTCCAATTCCTATTCTGATTAGGATTGTATGTACCTATTCCTATTCTAACACTCCCCCTTAAGCTAGTGCATACACGTCATGTGCACCTAGCTTGTTACAAATATAATTAATACAAGGATCGGTGAAGAGCTTGGTGAGATATCAACAAGTTTATCACTCGAAATACTGGATTTGATGCACAATGTCCATGAAACACAATGTGATAAGTTCTTCAATTACAGTGTTGAACTTCTTAAACCAAGCTCAGAAGACTGACTCATACCACAAAAGGACTTATACAAACGACATACAAGGCTACCTAATGACATTCAAGGTACCAAACTCCCCCTGAGCAACAAAATCAGGTGGTTGCTCCATATAGATTTCTTCCTCGAGATGGTCACGGAGAAAAGCATTCTTAATGCTCAACTGATCAAAAGGTCAATAGAGAATGACAATATGGATCATCTCGAAATTACTCTAAGAAAGTCACTTTAAAACTGCTTGAAACCTACTTATGCACCAAATTATTAGATTTGATGGATGAAAGTGGTCACAAATTGAGAAATAAAATTATATGGGTAGGGTCAGAATGATGGCATGACCCTACTAGAAATAGAAATTATATAGATAGGATCATATTGACGGCATGACCCCATGGCAAAAGAGAAATTGTACGGATAGGGTCGGAATGATGGTACGACCCTACGCAAACTAGATTTGATGAGTCAACGAAAAGACGAATGGAACTACGCAAATCAAATCTGAGTCACCAAAAAGACACAATGCTATGCAACTCTGATATGAGAAAGTAGTTCAAAAAATTCACGGTACTACACAAATTGAATATGAGAAGTATACCGGAGAGATGCACGGTACTGCACAAATCGAATATGAGAAAGTAGTCACCTGAAAGATGGCACGGTGCTACACATGAAAAATATGAAAAAGTAGTCACCGAAAAGATGGCAGGGTGCTACACAAATTAGATATAAAAAAATTAGTCACCAGAATGATGACACGGTGATACATAAACACTGTCAGATGTAGGTTGACACAAAACACCCCTAAAAAGTCACCGAAAATTAACGCACAGAGACATGTTTGACTGTGTATCTTCCCTTGAATATGAGAATCATACATATATCATTGACCCTACTCTTGTTAGCATAACCATTGGCCAGACGGGCAGCATATTTGAGTCATAGCTGCCCGCCGGCAGCGGAAGCTCTTTGATTTTATACCAGGACCGTAAAAGCTCTGATACCATGTGAGAAATATTGGAGAAGAATAGTATTAAATTGTTGTCTCTACATTAATACATTGAGACCCTAAGTATAGATACTATATCAGACTCCTTTTCCAACTAGGATACTATAATACAATTCTTTTCCAACTAGGATACTATAATAAAATCTTTTTCCGAGTAAGATTCTATATACTATTGTTATTCTTATTCCTATTCTAATTAGGATTGTATTTACCTATTCCTATTCTAACACCTCCCATATATAGATATTGCATGTTCCAGTTTGCCAGCCTCTTCTCCACCCTTTCCACCACTCCATTCCATAACTCAGGTGCTCTATATTTTGCACCCGAAGGGAGACCCAAATAGGTAGAGGGGAAAGAGCATGTGTCACACCCAAAAATACCTGCCGACCTGTCAGTGTACTCAAATTTGAGACTTCATTGACAGGGTAGATCTTGCTCTTCATAATGTTTATACATAATCTAGAGACAGCTTCAAATAGCATGAGAGTTGAGTTGAGGTAAAACTTGGAGTGTCTCTGTCCCACAAAAGATTATGGTATCATCAGCATATAATACATGAGAGATGGAGATGGAATCGTATGGGCCATTTTCCACCTTGAAGCCCTCAATCTAGTGATTTGCTTTAGCATTGTCCAACATATTGCTCAAACCCTCCATGGCTAAAATGAATAAGAAAGGGGAAAGAAGATCCCCTTTTAAGGGGAGAAAAAATTAACTGGACCCTTGTTCACCCAAATGGAGTATCTTACCATAGAAAGGCTGTATTTGATCCATCTCTCTTCAAAACCCATTTGTTTCAGTATATCTAGTAGGTATTGCCAACTTACTTTATCAAAAGCTTTCTCCATATCTAGCTTGCATAAAATCCCAGGAACTCCTGATTTCTGTCTTCCATCTATCATTTTGTTTGCAAGTAAAGAAGCATCAATGATCTGCCTATCTTTAACGAAGGCATTTTGTTCCCCTGACACCAATTTCCAGATTACTATTTGAGCCTCTCGACTAGAATTTTGGCCAGGATCTTATAGACAGAACCTATGAGACTTATGGACCTGAAGACTCCAAAGAGCAAAGCTCCTTTTCCTTTTGGCATAAGAGCTATGAAGGAGGCATTGTTGGATTTGGCCATGTGCAAATGCTGATGGAAGTGGTTGGGAGCTCCCATAACATCATCCTTGAGAAAATCCCATGCACTTTGATAGGAAGGCCATTGTGCATACATCAGGCCCGGGACTCTTGTCTAGAGCATAAGAATTGATCGTAGTTTTAACTTCTTCTTCTTCAAAGTTTCTTTCTAGCCAGATTTTATCTTCGAGAGATGCTATTTAGATTTTCCAAGCTTGCTTTGGCCCTCCATTGTTCATCCTCCTTATACAGTGCTTGATGAAATATCAGGATCTCGTTTTTATTTCTCCCTTGTCTTCACAGATCTCTCCATCAATCATCAATTGGTCATTTGATTGTTCCTCCTGCAAGAGTTGGCTGCTTGTTGAAAAAATGAGTGTTCCTATCCCCTTCCTTACGCCACAGGCATCTAGATTTCCACCTCCACGACACCTCTTCAATCTTTGCTAATTCTTTCAGCTTTAGCTTTAGATGAGGTGCTCTCCTTCTTCCTCTGTGACATATGCCTACCTTCAGTAGCTTGCTCAAGGATGGTTAATTACTCTAACATTCTTCCCTCTTGAGTTTTCAGTCTTCCAAAGATCTCTCTGTTCCAGCTAGTAATGTCTTTTTTTGAGAATACTGAGCTTTTGGGATAGGACAAAGTCTGGGCTACCACCCATGTTGTAGTTTTTCCATCATTCGTTGATCATTTCAGTGAAACTTCTGTTTTTAGCCACATATTTTCAAACTTGAAACTTGAAATAAGAAGAAATAGTATCCGAATCGCCACTTTCTAGAAGCAGATATCTGTGGTCTGATAGAACTGTAGGCATGGCCAACTGTTTTATGGCATTGAAAGTATCATTCCATTTCGGGGAGATTAGAAATCTGTCTATTCTAGAGGCTTGCGGAGAGTCTTCACCCCTAAAACAAGTGAAGTTTGCCCCAAGTAAAGATCAAGCAATAATTCCCAGCTCAAGAATGAATTCACTGAAGTTGTTCATTGCACTGGATCTTCTACTATAGTGGTCTTCTTCACTCTCATATCTGCAACATTAAAGTCTCCTCTGACTACTGACTGATCATTCCATAAACCCCTTACAGCAGCAAGTTTATGCCACAATAGCTCTCTTTCTGAATTGTTGTGAGGTCCATAGACACCTGTAAAACCCCATCTGAAATCCTCATGTACTCTCCATCAAACATGAAATGTGCAACTGCCCCTATGAATATCTCTGACTATCCATTGTCTTTTATCCCTAAGTATTAGAATGCCACCAGTTTTGCGATTGGATTTCAACTCAGCCCATTCAACCCATCTACTGCCCCATAATTGATTAACCCAGCTTGGTGACCATTCCTCAACCTTAGTTTCTTGTAAGCAAACTATATCTGCCCTCCATTTGCTAATAAGAGACTTGATTGATGTTCTTCTTTCTATCTCATTGAGACCCCTCACATTCCAACCTAGAATTTTTATTTTCATGTAGAGGAATCTTTGCAGAACCTGCCCCTATCACCTGATTTCTTTCCATCAGAGTTCATTTCCCATTTTAGTCTCCCCAATTCCAAGGTTTGCTTCTTCTTCCCGGTGATTGTTGTTGCTTTTCAATTTGTAGTTTGCTTTTTTGTTCCATCCTCAGGACTATGCGAAGAATTTTGTGTTCAAATCCTACCGCATTAATTCCAAAGTGTTGCAAGCTTTGAACATGATAGTCTTGGTCCATCTTGACGTGTCAATTACGCTCAGAGTACTTATGTGCATCGAACATTTGGCTCTCATCGTGCCATGGTAGGGCATCGCACGAAGAAGAATTAAAATCTGAGTAACTTACTGGTTCAGACTACTTCAGATGGGGGCTCTTATTGTTAAAGACCTTGACGTCTCTACTTCACCATGTGCTTCTGAGTCACACGCAAAAACCACTGGTGACTTCTCCTTGGCTTTGAAGTTTGTAGCTTCAATTTCGACTGAAAGTGGATCGAAATAACTGTGATGAGAAAATGGGCTCATCCTATTTTGACGGGGGTCAAAACAAGGCCCACCAGTCTTCCATGTCTTCTTAAAGATATGTCTCCTTTTTGCTTTTTATTTTTTGGGCCTTGAAAGTGGCCCAAAATATTGCGGGCCCCATTAACCCTTTCTTCCTTTTTCCCAGCATTTCACTGGGCCCCTGCAAAGCTCTATCAGACCAAGAGTTTTTGAATTAAAGTTGCTTGGGTAACAGGGCTTCTTATTACGCAGAGGATAAACTGATGTATCCTTTTTGGGGTGAAGTAGAAGCACCCATCACCTTTCCGGCAACTTCTTTCATCTTCTTCACTTCTCTTGGCTGTCGAAAATGATTCGAGAGATTTGGTCTTCCTCAATCGTCACCAAATATCTCACACCATCAAACATCCAAGTCCACTTCCTTTGGGACTTTTGCCTTGGTTTTAGTGACACAAAGGCGAGCCCAGAAAAGACAGGAGCTTGCCTTTGTCTCTTATGGCCCTATGAAACCCCGTACTTCTCCCCGTTGCCATGGAAAGACTCCATATTCCAGCCATGTAAAGGTACGCTGAAGGCCTTGACCCATTGCTTCCCTATCTCTGATTTTGCCGGAGCAACCTCAGACTCCATTGACCACCACTCTAGATTTAAATGCCTACCATTCCAGAACTAATCTCCAGCTTTTATTCTGGATGCTTCTTGTCTTGAGGGCATTTCAAACAAGAATTGTTGTGCAATATTGGTGCGACTCTTAGACCTGCTGTCACCTGCCATCTCTTGAGAAACCAAGCCTGGATGGTCTCTGCTTTTGGACTATAATGGAAGGGATCATTGAAGCTCCCAATCAATCATCTTGAGAGGAAATCAGAACTTTCATCCTGTTCTTCGAGGTCGCCAGTCCTTCTCTGTAGTGGCCATTGAAAGATTTGTGCTGCTTCTAGGAAGGGTCTTTTTTCTAAATCAGTGAATTCCTCGTATTTGAGATTTGATGCTTTTTCCAGAATCTAAAGAGTATCTTCCCTGCTATGTCTCCCCATCCCTCATTGCACACATTTTCTGGAATAACAAAGCTTTCCTCCACCTGTCATTGTTTGTACTCTAACCAATCTTCCATACACATTGTAATTTTGATATACACTGTAAATGTATGCTTGGATTTACCTCCCCCATCTTCTGTAAAGATTCCCTTGACCACGACAAGCTTGGTACAGCTGCAACAGATCCATCTAAGGTTCTCCTCATCTAGTTTGATATGACTAGTAAATCTTCTGCCTCGTTCCACCCAAACAAACCATCTGTCTTGACCCCCATAATCTTCGTAAATCTCAAAAGGTTTGTCAACTGAAACAAAGATCTTCCCTCCCATGAGGGGGAAGAAGGCTCACCAGAAAGAGAAAATTTAGAAAGAAAAAGCAAAGGGCACATTTCCCAAGTAAGAGTACATTTTTTTTCTAGACATCTGCAACTTCTGTTACATTTGAATACCGACTCCAACCTCAACCATGGAAGCTAACAATAAGCATTAATGCTAACACAGATACCAAATCAGATAGAGAAGCAGATACTCATGGTCTCAAGAGGTGCAAAGCCATTACAGTCCCCACTCACCCCTAAAATAGAATGGATAATTCTTTATGGGACGTGAGAGGCAACTTCACTCATTGGAAGCTTTGTTCTTGTGCAGTCATGGTCTCAATCGGTGTTAGCAATTATTGTCCTACTCTTCCCTAAAATAGAATAGATAGGTTTTTCCTGGGACAGGAAGTGAAACTTTATTCACCGAAAGCTACATCCTTGTGTAGTCTGTTTCGGTAGAACTTGTGTTTTAAAAAAGATAACTGATTTTCAGAATTCCAGCAATCATTGTTCAGGTTAGACTTTAGACTGACTCAATCTGTCTGTTGTTAACTGACATCAAACACGGTAGGCCATCAGAAAATGGAAGTTGGCCCTAAATCCCAAAAATTAACTCATGGGATGATGGCTCTCCAACATAATACAAGCAGACGACAAGACATACCCTCAGGGGTCATTTGGTTGAAGGGATTGACAAAAGAGAAAATGTCCAGATCGCCTTGTACTAATCCTCAAGATTTCGGTGTCATTTCAAATATTTGTATACCAAGAGAAGAGTCCAAGTGAGCACTCAAAATAGCATGTACTCTCTACTATTCCCACCCACCCCCCACCCCCCGATTTC
>JAOTQJ010000102.1:12163930-12183249 GCA_025642045.1 Solanum sejunctum
TATACAGGGTTTAAAATAATTACTGATTTTGTGTGTAATGTCAATTGAGATGTAAAAGTAATACTGTACTGGCAGAAAATTTTGTTTTACAGAGAAACCATTCTAGATTAAATCAAAAACATCAAATGAATTTGAACTTTTCTTAAACTGATGTACCGGAAGGAACAATTTGAACTTTTGCAATTTCTGGATATTGCAATTTTATGAATAGAAATGCCAAGCCTTTTGGAATTTACCAATATATAAAGTGTGTGCAAATACAGTAGAAATGGAAACAGAAAATTATGGAAGGAAATCCTTTACTTGCAATGTGAATAAACAAAAGTCAGACCTTAAAGGGATAATACTGACCTCACCATAGGCTCCTCTGCCAATAATTGTTAGAAGTTCAAAATCATCCACACATATTTTGTGCCTCTTCAGTCTCATATACTCTGTTTCTTTTTGCTCTAGATCTTTGATCAGGTGCATTCGCTCTTCTTTAGGCACATCTGAAGATGCTAGCTTTCTTTCTAGAATCCAACGCCTATTTCAAACAAATATGAGGCAAGGAAGATATTTAGAGAGGGGTACCTTAGACATACTCTTAAGCTATTGCAGGTTTAAATTGAGATGTGTCATTCTAAAATAGGAAGGATTATCAAGATTATAGATCCTACAGGAAAATTAACATTCATAGTGATAGTGATAGTGATAGATCCTAAAGGCGCACACACACATGTTTATGTACATGTGTGGGTGTGGGTGGGTGTGGGTGTGGGTGTGGGTGTGGGTGTGGGTGTGTGGGTGTGAGAGAGAAAGAGAGAGGTCGTTCCTTCCTTTTTTTTTCCTTTTCTTTTTGTTGGGGGTGGGGTGGGGGCTGGACTCTGAGATGCTAATCTTAGTAAAATAAAGTCAAAGAAATGTCAAGATTCACAAGTGAAATCTAGAAAAGATCAGCTTTGATATTTTGCTTAATCTGATGGAAAAAACTCCTTGCATACAAGATGTAACAAAAGCATCCTTGCAAACAAGAATGTAACAAAAGCAAATAACATCGTAGGAAACATGATTTCCTACAAATAGCATCCAGTCTTTCTTTTATTACAGGCATCTCATATGTACTCCTGATGTATACTACCACATAAGTACGATACCTCAAAACAAATGTTGATCACCTTTTATATCCTTCAGAAATTACACTAGAGTACATTCCATTGAGATAAAATTGTAATTACTCTCAACAGACCCTAATTTTATTATTTATGCCGTAATAAATTTCTGGAATTTATTACACCAACTTCCATGCCCATGGAACAAGAAAGCATAAAACTACTCGGCCTGATCCCGCTAATTGACTCCCAATTTGGCATTTGCAATTGCCACTTGGACCTAGTCAATCTGAACCTTTGAAACTCTGATCATCCAAAAACAACCAGCTTAAAAGCAGGATTTTCAATATACAGTTCACTGCTTTCCAAAGACGTTAAAGTCAAATGTTCATCCTCGATAACATTAACGTGTTCATCATAGAGTAAGCAACTTAAGAGTTGATGTCAAGTGATACATTTAGACATGATACAACAACAACAATTTCCCTCCAGCCCTAGTTGGATCGGCTATATGATTACTCAATATTCATTCCTCTTCAATTGGACCTGTTTCATTCCACTACTCACAATTTAGCCAAATTGAAATAGTATACTGCATCATCAGCTGTGTCAAGTCACCACCAAATGGCCCAATTATGTATCACGATTATAATCTTGTGTTCAAGTAGTGGATGCAGCTTCAGCGTAACTAAATTAAGTCAAATCATTCCAGATAAGAAAAAATCACGAAACCTACCAAGACCCATAAAACATGTATCTGATTCCAGCTATGAACACATAGGAAGCCAATCTACCAACATATCTTTAAGGAAAAAAAAAAAGAAAGAAAGCAAAATAAACATAAGGATATCTAAGCAGTCCAATTTGCCTTTCAATGAATTTATTCCCCATCGAAACTTGGGGATTGGAAGGTTACACTTTCTTCAAAATGGGAAACTTGGGGATTGGACAGGTTACACTTTTTTAAAATGGGGAACTTGGGGATTGGACAGGTTTATATGGGCTCACCATATGATTTTGTTATTATGAGGTAGCTATCAGGGACGGCACCAGGAAGATGTCTGAAAGTTACAAAACAAAGATTGTCAACTCTAATACAGTTAAGCTAAGGAGCTGAAAAAATCCAAAAGATGATCAATATTGTTATAGGGGTAAAGTTGCACCAGCTAAATAGAAAAAGTAAACATTGAGCTTTCAAGGAGTGATATTGAGTTGAGATTCCATCAAAATATATGCAGTCTCTTTCAATACTTGCAGGCTCATTAACCAGATTATCTCCAAAGTTCTATCAACTTCCATAAACTCCAGCTCTCATAGGCATCCTAGATGTTGAGTGGCATAACTCAACTGAGTCCAACAAATAAAACATGCTCAAGATCTCTACTGTACAGCAGAGGAGTAGGTGCTAACACTTTTTGAGCAAATCTGACTCATAGCACCTATTAACCAGCTGAATGTTCCTTTTGATAAGGATGTGTTGGGTGGAATATGCTTTATTTACGGTTGTCCAGATGAAACATATTACTTTTGTCGGAAGCTTTGTTCTCCATATTAGTTTCTGCGGCCATGATCAATCATATCCCATTGTTAGAGCATGGATGTGCATACCTTCCCTTGACTGAATATGAATAATCACTTGAGGCTTGAGCTTTTCCTTATTTTACTCTTGTCTACATCCTCTTTCCAGTTTAGCTAGCAGCTCAAGTAGATTATTTATCTCCCAATTGTATACATTTCTCCTTACAATCAGGTTCCATGTGTTGCCCTCTCTGTTTTGTGCTATGCTTGAGAGTCTGGATCACTCGCCATCTGAAAGAGGCTTGGCTACAAATCTTTTATAGCAGTGTTGCCTAGCCATTTCGATTTCCAAAAAATAATGTGTTCCATTACCCACTTCAAAAGAGGAGTTCAAGGAAAATTAAGCCCAAAGTTTGCTAATGAACTTCCATAGATCAGTACCATGGCTTCCAGTAAGCTTAGGGGGTCGTTTGATAGCTGGTGAAGATTATGCAGGTTAGTTATGCCATCTTCTACATTACATAAGATAATGCACTAATTTGCTCATAACTTATGCATGTTGAGTGTTAGGTCCCGCAAATTGAAAAGTCGTGATTCAAGGTTTCAAGGAGGTTTCTCCGAAAATTCCAACTTTAGGCACTGGGTGCCCATCACTGAACCCTTCACAGGCCATGTGGTGCACCACTGGCAGCGGTAAGGTCTCGTGGTGAAAACCTCACTGCCCAGGCGCCAAGGCACCACGCCACGACCCCCTTCACAGGTTGAGGTGCCCTTAAGGGGTCATGGTGGGCCCCCTAGAGGGGAGGCCTCTGTTCAATCGACCAAGGTTCCTCACCACGCCCCCCACCACGGGCCTTGGTGCCCTTCACGGGCCATGTCGGGTGTAATACCCCGTACGTCAAAAGGTCTGAATATGGAGAGAAAATGCAAGTGTAGTTTCTGGTGCAGTGATGTACGAGCCTCATCTACGGCCAGTGGTTGGATTTACGGGTCGTAGGTAGGCATTGTGGATAGGAAAGACTTGGTGAAAATTTAAAAATTGGATTGCATGTACGAAGGGTCTTTGTGACCCGTAAAAGTGTCTACAAGTCATGGTTTGGAGTCGTGGTTGAGGTTCAGAAAAGGGTGAATTAAGCCCAACTGGATGAGGCCACTTAGGGGTCGTGATTTGGTCGACGAGTCGTAAGGTGGGTTCATGGTTTGGGTTCTGGGATGTAAAATTTTTCTAAGTGTTGGATGAACCTATGAGGGATGTCTATGACCCATAGAATGAACTAATAACCCATAGAATGAACTACGGGTCGTAGATAAGGATTCATAGATTGAGATCCAAGTTTCAAGTTTCTGAAGATTTGGGGTGTAACCAGGACGAAACACCCTATCCACAAGTCGTAGATTGATCTACGACCAATAAATTAGGATCGTGGTTTCCCTTGACAGTTTTTAATGAAAGGCAGTTCTGACTTCTCCTCACATCCTAAGTCCTCAACTACGTCGTTTTGACTCCCAAAACTACCCATATCAGCCCTATACTACCCAATCTCTTTCATTCCAAATTATTCTCCAAAATATTCTAAGTGCAAACTCTAAATTTCTCTCGAGGCTCTTTGAAGGCAAGAACTAGGGTTTCCAGATTTCTTCTCCAAGCTCAAGTTTCTTCCATAGATTTCCATTCAAGGTACGTGAGTCTCATCCATGGGTACCTTCCACCCATGGAGCCCAAGTAATTTCAACCTATTATTTTAGTTTCAAGCTATGGAATTTTCATGGGTTTTGCGATATTACTTAAATTGTATGTATTATGATGTTATCTACTTTCATATGATGTATTTTACTATGAATTGATGTTTCATTATGAGAAGAAGATGATTTATGAGGTGTTTCGTGCAAGCTACCTAGGGTTTCGAAAGTTCATGGTGGGTTGTTTTATTAACCATCCTAATTGACGAATTTCATGAGATTTATGCATAGTCTCCTTGCATTACATGTTTTAAAGTCCAAATGCTTGAACCCACCTAGTTTTACTAATGTCCCAATGAAGTAGGTTTTAAATGATAAGGGTTTCATCTAAAGGATTATGAAAGTGATAAATGTGATTATGGAAGACCTTTTTATGACTAAATGAATGATTGGTGAAAGGTTTTCTCACCTAGATGATGGATACCCTATGTGATAAGGGCAATTCTCACAGTTTGAATTCTTAAGGTTCATAAGCTACTCTATGAATTTTACTAATGCTATTGAACTTAAAATCTATGAATGATTACTTTAATGTATTACTATTCCGTAGGACTTGACTTAGTATTGAATAAGGCTTTGGATACAGACTCGACCTACAAGGTCCCTAGTAGGAGCTCTTAGTCTCATAACTATGTTGCGACCATAGGTTTCCTTTTTAGACTAAGCTAGGCAAATGGATCCATATATGGCCCTGATGTTAAAGTTAAAGAATGATTTTGACGGAGTTCTACCTAGCAAGTAGTCTCCCCTTCCAATGCAAGGGATTACGTTGGATTCCATGTTATAGCTCGCATGATCTTAGTGTCGCTTATAGTCCTTTCCCACATATCTATGATTCCTTATGATGTTTATGATGCTTCAATCATGGTTTAAATGTATTAATCATTCATTTCTACATATGATCTTATTCTTCCTTATGATATGCATAATGCTTATTACAATATCTCTAGCTTTCTTCCATTGGATTGCATCTCGCATACTAAACACATTCCAAGTACTTACACATACTCTATGCCTTCATCATCTAACAATGTAAGGACAGGTGACACTTCTTCTTCTCATACTCGTGGTTGATTTGAGTTGTTGCTGAAAACTTTTGGTGAGTCCTCATGCCTCAAGGACAAGCCTATTTCCTTTCTAGCTTGTTATGTTTCAAAGTTGTAGACTCTATTCAGAATTTCTTTTGAGGGTGAGTTTTACGCATGTCCTAGCCCCCGCATAGTTTAGTATATAGAGGTACTGTTGGACAAAAGTGTAATAAACTTCTGGTTTAATGTATTTACTATACCATATGTTATTTCTCTTAGCTTATCTCCCTATGTTTCCGCTTATATTTAATTGTTCATTACCTATGAGATGCTTAAATGAATGCTAGAGGCTTGGATGAGGGTCCTTCGGGGTTCTCATTCCTCGTGTTACGCCTGGGGCCTAACCTGGGTCGTGACATAGGCTTCCTTGGTAGGGGCCATCCAGGTAAACTTTTTAAGTTTACGTAGGGGTATTTGGGTCATTTCCCTAATTCCTAATTTTGTTTTTTGGATGATTTTTGGACCAAATTACACTTCACTTACTACCCTAACCTACGTAAAGTCATTCATTCACACTCAAATCCTCAAACCACAAATTCACTCTCCAAAAACCCTTCCAAGGCTCTCTTCCTCGTCAAGCAAGGAACCGTTTGAAGGTTAAGCAAGTTCAAGCCAAATTCATCCAAATTTCTCTTAGTTCATCATCAAGGTATGTGGGTCTTCATCCATGGGCACGTTCCACCGATGGAGCCCAACTCATTCTCCTATTTTCAATAAGTTCAAAGCATTGTACATTAAGGGTTTTCATGATTTTTGTTTGAATTTCTCATACTATCATGCAAATTATATTTATATTCTTAGACATGCATGAATTGTTACAAGTTACATGAATTACATGATCTACATGAATCTTTTCACGTATGCTATTTAAGGTTTATACAAAATTATGATTGGGTTCCTTCAATTTTGATTCAAATGATCTCAAACCACATGGTTATGCATGAATCTATCTTAATTGCTTGGTTTTAAGCTTATTGATGGTGAACCCATACTTTTACCCTAACTTTCAACTCAAGTCATGATCATACAAGTACAAAGCTTCAAGCAAGTTTATGAAATAGGGTGACCTAAGACCTACATGGTGACTTAGAGTCCCAATCCACTCAATTTGAGGTATAAAGGTGATGATAGAAGGCTTACACCCACATTGCCTACTCTACATGAAATGGGCTACTCTTATCTATGAAACTATGGACTATGAGGTTATGAACAAGCTTATGAATGTATGACTATTATGATTTGCCTATACTATGTATTCCGTGAGATTTGACTTAGCACCGAATGAGGCTTTGAGGTGGGGACTCGAGGTTCTTATATAAAGTTCTAAATCTCATAACTATGTGCCACTGTAAGATAATGATTACTAGTACGGTTCGTTGGTGGATCCACATAGCTCATGACACCCACTTGGTGAGGTAGAGTTCTACCTTGGCAAGTAGACTCCTGTTTTCTCGATATAGGGGCAACATCGAAATTCTATGTTATAACTCACATGGTCTTATTGTCGGTTATGGTGACTTTCCACATATTTATGGCTTATTGTGTTTCTTGCATGACTTTTCACTTACGGCATATTTGCATATAGATATCTCTTTTCTCACTTTTGCACTACTCATTTACTTGCTTATGTACTTACTTAGTCTTTTGCACCACATGATTATTATTGCATTGCATGCCTACATACTTAATACATTAAAACGTACTAACAAATACTTTATGTCTATATTACTTCATAGTGTAGGCTCAGGTGACTATCCTCTTTCTCATCCTCATGGTTAAATCTGACTTGCTTCACAGACTTATTGGTGAGTCTTCATTGCTCCGAGGACGAAACCTACTTCCTTCTAGCTTATGTCATGTTTGAGTTGTTTTGAGACTAACTTTTATTTTTCTTAAGGGTAAGTTAGGGACATGTCTTAGCCCCCCGCCTAGTCTATTACTTAGAGGCATCGTTGGACATGACATATGGATCATATGTTGACTAGTATCCTATCTCTATCTCATGCTATAACCCTTTAGTGCTTCATTCTATGTTTCCGCTTATGTTATATGTTCATTATCTGTGAATGTTTATCCGAATGCTAAGAAGTTTGTTTGAGTTTCCCTCGAGATTCTCATTTGCCATGTCACATCTAGGCCTAGTTTAGATCGTAACAATTAGCTATGCAGGTTCCAAAATACCAAACCAAACGTCACATTAATTTTATACGTGAATAACTTATTGCCTAACTAGATCAAAATATTGTATTATTTATACGGAAATTTATACATGAATAAGTTGCTTCTTTTCTAGCTACCAAATGAACCCTTAGTGTACCAATGATTTTGCTTTCCATATTTGTGTTTGACAGTTTGACTTCTTCCCCCACGTACCTGATTTCTCTAATTATATCTCCAAAACCATTTCATCAACACACACTTGTTGTGGGATGCAAGATCTTTTACACCACAACCTGCCTGGTAGTTTTGGTTGAATAACTTTGGGCCACAAAGCAAAAAAATTGTTCAGCCTGATCTCTTTAACCAACTTCCCGATCTGATCTTTGTGATTTTGCCTCTTTGCAAGGCGGTCTTCTAACCATATAAGAGAACTAATCAATCTGAACCTTAAACAACGTGGTCATCAACAAAGAACAAGTTTAAAAGTAGGGTCTTTAACATACAGATAAGGTGAACATAGAGAGTAAGCAGCTTAACTCAAGAATTCATGATAGCAAGTGATACATTCAGACATAGTACTAAAACAGTTTGTCTCCATCTCAAACTAGTTTAGTATCAGCTTTATGAATCTTCAATATCAATTCTGTTGCATTTGCGCCAGTTTCATTCCAGTACTGATAATGCAACAGAATCAGAAAAGGATACTTATGATTAATGCACTATCAACCCCATGACAAATCACTGCCAAAATACCCCAACTCTTTATCACAAAAATATTCCCTTAGTTCAACCAGCTGATCCAACTTAGTATAACTAAATCAAGTCAAATTGGTCCAAACAAGGAAAAAAAATCACGAATCCCCAAAAATCCCGCAACTCTTTTTATCTACTTCCAGCTATGAAACACATAAAACGACAGATCTTAGAAGAAAATAAAACAAGCAGAAATAAACAAGGTCATCAAACTGATTTGACCCACATAAAATCAAAAAGTAATGTTGTTTGTTTTTTTGAAAAAAATTGAAGAAACTACCTTTCTTTGCGTTCTTGAATACTCTTCATCTGGGTTTTGTAGTGATTCTCAATAAATTGCTTAGCAGCAGCAACTTTCTCCATTGTCAAGCTTGAACCAAGCACTTCCTCTTCGCACTGTCCTTCCTCCATGTTTTCCACTCTTTTTTAGTGCAAATCGAAAACAACCCTCTTCTTCTATCTACTCTTTCTCTCTATATATGTTTGTATGTGTCGATTGAAAAAAAGAGTGAAGCCTGAAAAGCACCCAGTTAGGTTGGGAGTACTGTTTGCCTCGTCAGCACCCAGACTTCAGAAGTATTCGCTGGCAATTCTTTGCGTCTTGTTTGGACGATCCATATAACTTATGCTGATTTCTATATGGAATCCAATGCTACTGCTCTTTTTTTAAAAAAAAAAAAAAAAAAACATCCAATATATACTGTATTTGTTTATCTGAAAAATAGTATAATCGAACTTGTGACAAATCACAACAATAATAAAGCATAATGAATATAAAGTAAGAAAATAGCTAGGATGGTTTAAAAAATAAAAATAAAAAAAGTCATGTGTTGTTCTATTAATCAAGATTGAGTATTAATTATTTGTTACAAATTCCTGTATCAAATCTAGAAACATATTTTAAAAAATGTATATTTCTCAATACTTGGATCGGAAAGAACAACGACACGCAGCCATAAGCCTTTTTCATCAATGTTTGTAGCACATACTCTTACACTCTGAATCTAAGGAAAGAAAGAGCCACAGTTCTTGCAACAGTGGCTCTAAGCCGATAAGGACACTTCAGATGGAGAGGGGGATGGAAACCCAAGAGTGGAGCCAATGTCCTTTACGAATGACCCGATTCATTATTTAGAACACTTGGGGGAGGGGTGCAAATAGCTCCAACTTCAGGCATTATTGTGAAGCAATGGTCAAGGAGCATAAGCCTGCACTACTGGTTCTTTTGGAGACAAAGATGACGGAACAAAAACACTTTACTGAAGCCTTGAAATTTGACTCTCAAATTCAACTTGCGGTAAATGGCTTCTCTAGGGGTATTGTCATCATATGGAAGGAGGATATGCTAAAACTAGACAGCATTTCAATCACGCCCCAAGGAATTCATGTGCTTGTTAAGGTAATCCCGAATTCTCATACTTGGTTGCTTTCTGCTATGTATACGAGCCTTAGGAAAAGCTTTCTGCCCTATCCCAAACCTACCCAATGGATTGGCTTATTGGTAGAGACTTCACTGAAGTCCTACAGGCAAAGGAGAAATTAGGGGGGAATAGTATAAACAACAATCAGGGCCTTTGGGAATTGCCTGCAGAAATGCAATGTGATACATTTAGGCTACCAGGGGACCAAGTACACTCTAACTAATAAAAGGTGTAGAAATCGCACCCAACTTATTTGTAAGAGGCTAGACAGATATGTTGCTAATGACTCGTGGATAAAGGCTTCTCGAACTCCCTAGTTACCTACCTCCCCCATACTAAATTTGACCATTATCCCCTTCTGTTGACCCTTAATACCAAACTGAGCTCTACCAACCCAAAGCCCTATAGAATAAAGCCCATATAGTGTGATTACCCTTCTTTTAAGGACCTAGTTCAAAATGTCTTTCAGACAGGTAATTGATGTCACCCAAGCTATACCTCTTTTTTGAAGGTTAAAGCAATTGTTGTCAAGATAAATAACCTAACTAAGGTTAGGATCGATTCAACAGGGAAAAAGGCAGCCTTAGAGAAATTTCAAGCAGTTCAGGTGGATAACCTTCTTATCTCCCTAAAAAGGGGTTTTTGTAAAAACTATGAAAAGAAATCCTAGACTAAGACAAGTGTAAAATCAATATGAAGAGTAACTAGGGTATTATATTCCCCATGATTCCCTAACTCGATATTACCAGATAATCAAATTCTTTTCTAGTGTGTAGCATGCAGAATGGTAAGTTATGTTTAACAAACCCTTTGATCTAGGCGAGAGGCAAATTTCACTACGCGATTTGATCCATCCCCATAATATGACATTACTAACCCTTACCTATTGTTCCAGTACAACCTTCCCTTGATCCAATTTGGTTGATTAGATGAGAAACATCAATCGAATCTTGTTAATTAATCTCTTTTCCTATTCATTACTATATTGATCCAGTCAGTAACTCTAGGTGAGTTCTAACGTTGGCCACCGTTAAAAAGCATTCAAACCAAAGAGAATTGATTAATACATGTATGCACACTTTTCAAGAATTAAAAAATTATCGGATTTTACCTTGTTAGTTCTTCATGGCTCCCACAACCCTAGTTATGGATTTAGATACTCATTATCAGTGTAGATGCAAGAATCATGATATTGAATAACATAATTGAGCACTTACACAACAGAATTAAGAACAAGAAATTCAAGCTCTTCATCAAGAATCACAAGATTGAATTAAAGAACACAAAATAGTATTTCACAAGTATCTCATAATGACTCTCTGAAGTTCTGTGTTGTTCTACTGTCCCGTATGAAAAATAACCTAAAAAAATTAATTTATAGTATTTAAAATATAAAACCAAAATGAAATAGAAAAACTAGGTCGGCAAGCTCACGGACACTTCTACGGGTTATATAAAGGTTTACAGCCCGTAGTCGGGGCTTTATGGACTCCTTTAGCAATTCTAGGGGTGACTTATACAATACCCATCTATGGGTCGTATGAAGTTTTACGGCATGTGGAGGGTTTCGTCTGATGACTTTTCAACAACTTCTCACTTTTTGATCCTCAGGGTACGACACATAGTCTATGACTTGTAGAAACTTTTACGGCTTATCTGCATGTTCTTAGACTCAACTTTAGAAAATTACCATTCACTGAATTTTGGCACTAAAACAACTTTACGGCTCATGGAATTTTCCACGTCCCGTAAACGGTATCATAGATCAGCAATTTCTATAACTTCTGTACACTTATCCTAAAAATCATGCCAATCTTGTAATTCTGCAAAACAAACATAAAAACATATCAAATCTAATAATGTTGTTATGAGAATACACGAAATTCCAAGTTTCAAGTATCAAAAGCATTGTATTTTGATAGCACATCAACACCCTCAACTTAAAATTATTGTTTGTCCTCAAGCGACAGAATCAATCTACATAAGCAGTACAGTGACACACAGACCTCAATCTAATGACATACATTATATCAAACTCAAGCACAAATACCCATACTACTTTTAAAATCACATCAGATAGTTATCAAGCAAACCAATAGAGATTAACACATGTGACAGTGCAACTATGACAAGTAAACAAATTATCAATAAGCAACACTAACTGAGTTAGTCTAATATCTATAATACAATGCAAGTGTCCTCACAGAAAGAAGTCTCATATCCCTCTCATAATGATATTTTCAGATTCAATGCGTCGAACTATACAAAATCACTCACTCTCACAAAAGATATTCAAATATCATGCTTAATACTATATGCTTGCCCCTACTCATGACTATGACCTTCAACTACTTGGACTAGGATCACTATAAGACTTTATTGGCTTGCAACATAAGCTCAGAGGGCTTTGGTATGATGATTTAGAAACATAGTGACTAAAGGCCCTCCATGATACTGTGTTTTTCTACACTTTTGCCCTATCGACACTGTCATTTTTCACTTCATTCTCCCTTTCTCCTATTTCAAGCTTCTATAGGTGCCTTCTTCTCATTTTTCAGCTTTTTGCCTTTTGTTTTCATATGATTTTGCTTTTTGGATCACTGCTTAGGCATCTACTCATTTTTCTTGCACCCAAAACATATTTTAACTCATTTTTCCATATATCACTATCTTCCACCTCATTTTGTGTGTTTACCTTTACACCAACCACCATCAACTTAGGTTTTTGGCCTGAGTAGAGGTGCACAATATCCAACCTAGGAACCAAGGCCATTTTTGGTAGTCACACTCAATTTAAGCTTTTTGCCTCAGTCAAGGTGCACAATATTCAAGGAAAGACCAAGTCTAACTTCAGGATTTTACATCCAACAAGACTAGGCAACTTAGGTTTTTACAAAGAAAAGGTACATGCAAAGCTCAAACGTTAGGATCAAGGGATACTTCACACATTTGGTTGGTTATTTAGGCTAAGTAGACTGATATGAACAATGGCCTAAGATCTTTTCCTAACCAACTAACCTACAGTCTAAGTCAGAGTAATAGGACAAATTCTGAATGGAAACATAACATATGAATTTAGCAAAGAAAGCTCACACACATGGCACTGCTTACACTATTAACAAAGACCCTCAGATCATGCTTTTCATCGCAATTTATCCTTATTAGAACAAGAATTATCAAACAATCAACATGCATGGTTACTATCATGATTGACTAATAAAATTTTAGTGGGTATCTTTTTTTACACAAAAATAAACATATGTCATAGATATCAGTACTACATGCTACTAATACTCCTTACACATCCTAAAGATACCAGTTCAACAACTTAAATATCCTCGGGGAAAAAGAACACAGGCAAGAAAAACCCCTAGGATTCAAAATTTGGGATAGTTATAGGCCAAGGTTACTCAAGCTTCACTAAGGCCTATAACTACCTATACCTCATCAAAAAAGACTAGCATTGTCCTTAGTGCACAAAATGGGATACTAAGGCACTGGGTCAAAAAGCATACCTAGATGCCTAAGTGCCAGTATCTGGCTGAGTCTGGCCACCTCAACTTGCTTGGTGGCCTCCTTAGTAGTAGTTGCATGTTTGGAGGGGCCAGCACCTCTCACCCTCTCAAGCTCATGAGCCTGCCTCAACTCTTTATCCTGCCTCGAGCGTATCTTGGCAAGCTCTAACCCTTGCTCCTGTTATCCCCGTTTGTAGTCTCACTATATGTAGATCATCAATGCGGGGCCGCTTCTCGAGGAAAGTATAAGATGGATCCTCAAGAGCGAACAAATCAACCACTAACACCAAGGGCTCAGTCAGTGGAAATATAATTGGTACTGCCAACATTGCTGTCATGTCAGCCCGGAGCTGCTGGATCTCCATCTAAAGGGACGTCATATCTACTGGCCATGTTGTGCAAAGGCTCTGTTGGACCCGCCTCTCAAAAGCATCTATACGGTCATTCACGGACGTGAATTTATCTTGGATGGTGGCTACCATGAATGCTTACATGCGAGCCTCATACTCTGGAATGGCCTGGCAGACCCAAGGCCTAATCTACTATAATAACTGAGTCAGTTGTGAGTCAATATGGGCCAGTCTCTGTGCCATGGCCTGAATGGATGCTGCTAACACATAAACCATGCCAACGGGTGTTGTCAGTTTGGGCACGGCCTCTAGGGCAGCAGTATTAGTGGGCCTCCTCTCCACATCAACCTCAACTTGTAAGGCCTCTCATTAGTAGCAGTAGTAGCAGTGGTGGTGGATAGGGGCTCAGATGGTGGCGTCATCGCAAATATCTCTAGCATCTGTGTGGCTGGCACGGTGCTTGTTGGAGGGCCACTGGATTATCCTCGACCTTAATCAGGCTGACATCTAAAGTCCTCTGGACCTCTATTAGTAAGTCCAGATGATGCAAAATCTCCACCCCCGACTTTATACATAATTTATACATCAAGCATGGGAAGAAGATGGAGGTAGACCTCTTCATGGCCTCCTCGTGTATTTGTTCCGCAATGAGGTTCGACCAATTAATCTCATACTCACCCAAGATGCTGGCAACCCAAATAGCACGGTCTGGCATTAGTGTATTATCAACTAGTGTAGGCCGGATCCATGGTCTCACCATAGCCCACCAAAATTTAGCGGTGAAGCTGCGTGAGGCCTTCACAATAGGCTCTTCCGACATAGCTATCCACTCAGGGTCTAAACCCTGCTCTGCATTCTGGTTGACAACCCATCTCATCAAGCTGGCCCTATAGATTAGGTCTCTCATCAAGGTCTTATCCCTGGTCTACCCCATTTTCCTATCACACTCTGCTGTAGATCTAGGGGTTGGGAACTCGGGCCCAAATAGCATGTGGCGGATGGTAGTCTTAGAAATGTCCACCTGTCGGCCCCTCACTCTAGTATGTGTCAATCTGAACTGAATTAGGGGCATCTTCCCAAGGGGAAGAAAGCTGAGAATTGTGGCGGCATATGATGCATAGAACTCTCAAACCATAGCTGGGGAGTACTTCCCCGATGATCTAGCCAGCCCTGGAGCTTATATCTGCTGATAGTGTCTTGCAGGCCGGGGACACTTTCCAGTCTCGAAGTAATAATTTGAGGCTCCTCAAAAATCGATCGAGTTGGTCTACCCCGCTTATTCTTCTGTATACCCTCTGAGTAGATAGCCTACATGCCCTCGATGCACCACAAGCTAAATAGAGCATTCAAATGTAATGGTGATGTTGGATGTGCAATAGAGGACTCTATCTTCGACTTGTCGCCGGACTCTGTCTTTGACTCATCGCCTGACTCTGACTCTGACTTCTCTTCATCTAGATGGAACTGCTATCTTTGTCGCCTCCCTCTTCAGACTGGTGAAAGCGGATAATGATAGCTTGAGTCTGGGCCTGCCCAGCATGTCTGGTGGCAGCCCGTGTCTGTGGTCGCTCAGCATCAAGGTCAGGCTAGACATCAGGCTCCTTAAGTGAACCACTGACCTTGGGGATGCCCTGATCCCCCGAGGGCTCATCTCATAGTCTCTACTACAAGGCCTTCATCTCATCTCTCCATGCTTTAAGGGTCATAGTACCTGAAACACACACATTTATCAAGCATTGTTAGCCCTACAAGTCAAGGAATAAGAATCAAAAACATTTCAGACATGTTTTACTGATGGGTTTACGAAGGCACTTCCATGGGTCATAGTAAAAGCTATGAGCTGTAGAAGACCTTCGTAGAAATAGGGTGCATAAATTTTGACTACTGGAATTGCATCTACGAGATCAGGTATGACCCGTAGAATACTCTACGAGTCATAGATTGAGTCATAGATATAATTTAGTGTTAAATTTTTATAGTCAGGGATCTACAAAGCCTATCTATGAGTCGTAGAACAATCTACGACTCGTAGAAGGTATCATTTGATAGAGTCTCAAAAACCTCAAGTTTTTGGAATTTTATGCGAGGGGTAACTACGGCTCGTAAAATGTTCCACAGGCCATAGAAAACCCTCGTATAGTGAAAAACACAAAACTTTTGAATTTATAAGTCTATTAAAATGGATCCCAAATGATATTTTTAACAATTAAATCAGCATCGAAGCAACGCATGATATACCCCCATATGATTTAACCAAATACCTAACACTCTACATACAATGTGTACATACAACCCCTATTGAATCTTATTTTACATGTTTTCCCAAGCTAACTGACCCCGTTTGAATGAATGAACATCAAATTACATATATGTAATCATATATCGACTTTCAAGCAATAGCTTCTACTCTATTCAAATGACATGTAATGACATGGTTTTCATATAACATCATTCAAACACATAAACATGGCCACACATACATTTTTCCAACTTTTAACACTATTCAAGCATCGACAACATACTATTCATGATCAAATTTGAAGCACAAACAATGGCATACATGGATTCATATCCATACTAATTAGATTACCATGCCCATTAATTACTTTCAACCTAATCACAACAAATTTGGCATTAAAAAGATTTTAGGGCCAAGAACTTACCGAATTGTGTGAGAAAGATGCTAAAAATTGAAGGAGGAGCCGAGAAGGGTGAACCCTAGGGCTGTCGGAGGTGGCTGGAAAAGTCGTCGAGAAATAGGGTGGTTGCCATACTGTGGTGGTCGGAAAAGCTAGGGTTGGGGATGTTGGGTATTTTGAGTAAATTTGATGAAGAATGGGGGTCAAAATTGTTTGACCCCTCTATTTATAGGTTAGCCAGGTAGGCCAAAATTAATGGTCTTAGGGTTCTACGAAACCCCAATTATGGGCTATGAAAATTTTTACGGCCCGTAGATCCCGATTTCGTAGATTGCCTAAACCCTAGTTTTGGGGCATGGGTTTTATGGACCAATTTACAAGTCATAGAATTAAATATGGCTCATAGAGTTGGTCGTAAAACCCTCTAACACTTAGTCAAAAATAAAAAACCTTGCCTGGGGTCTACGAGCCTCATTTACGGCCCATAGTTTAATCTACGGGCCATAAAGTTGGCTCATGGACTAGAGTGCACAAATTTCTGCTTACTGGACGTGTTCCACAAGATAGTGTATGAGTCGTAGTTTTATATACGACCCATAAAACCAGTCGTAGAAACACTTCTTAATGCTTTTTCAGCCAAAAGTGGCTGCCTTGGTCATGTACCTACATATTCTTCATAGAACACATTGTTACCCTATATGCAAGCAATCCAATGTCCAAAAACTACAACCAAAATACTAAAACTAAACTACCTACAATTCCAAAAGCTAAAAACCAAGCAAAACTACAACTATTACATCAAATATCTTGGGTTGCCTTCTAAGTAGTGCTTGATTTATTGTCGCAGCATGACTTGGACAACTTGGTTAATTAGACTTCACAAAGTGCCCAAACATCCATCTTCAAGTCTTCTGGCCTTTTCATTGATTGATAGATATTGAAGACAACTTTTTTATTATTCAATCTAAACTTGAGTTAGCTAGATTCCATGTATATCCACTAGTGCTCGACCAGTGGCTAGCAAGGTCCTTCCCAAGATGATTGAGACTTCAAAGTCGACTTTGCAATCAAGGATCACAAAATCTGTGGGGAATATGAATTTTTCTACTTTGATAAGGACATCATAGAGTGTACCATTAGGTTTTTTAACCATTCAGTTAGCCATCAATACATGCTTGTTGGAGTAGGTGCTCCCAGTCCTAGCTTCTTGAAGACCGCAAGGGGAATTAGATTTATACTAGCAATAAGATCACATAATGCCCTTGCGAACTCCACATCTCCAATAGTGCAGGGTATGGTGAATGCGCTAGGATCTTCTCACTCTTTTGCACCAAGGACTATGTAGCTATCACACTGTAATGTTGAAGCTCTTGGGAAAGCTCCTGGCTTACAATCCGCCTCTTTGTGACTAAGTCCTTGATGAACTTCGCATACCCTGGCATATTCTTCAATGCCTTAATGAGAGGGATGTTGATGGAGAGTTATTTCAGCATAGAGAGAAAGTGCTTGAATTTACCTTCCTCCTCCTTCTTTTTTGATTCTTTGAAAAGGGAAGGGAGGAGGAGGTCTAGGAATGAGCTTCAACTTCTGTGGCACCTCTGCAGTATCACTCACCCTATCCACGGCACGATCATCTTCGATTTCTGCATCTTTGACCTCAACTGTCTCCTCACGAACATAATTATCATCAACTAGCATAGGAGGATGTTCTTCTTACCACCGCGAGTAGTCACTGTCATATACTACCCTTATTCTTTGGATTTTGAACTATACTGCTAGGCAATATACCTTTCTAATGTTGGTTGAGTTAAGTTGATATCTGACCGAACTGTTGCTCCAGCTATTTGATAGCAATAGAATGAGACTCGATCTTTTAATTAATGCTGGAGATATCAAGATTTATATTTCTTAATGTCTCATCCTATGTGTCAGCCTTCTTCAACAGACGAACAAACATCTCCTCAACTTTGGAACTACCAGCACTTATATCAGGATTATATGGTGGCACATAAGGACCATTCCTGTACCCATCTCTGTAACCCTAATCAGCATCTCTATCCTGGCCCCTATTTCTATCGTAGTAACCTCTGCAATTGTTGTCTCTGAAGGTGCCATCCCTGTTATAGTTCTGACATTGGTTTCCTTGATGTTGGCGCTAATAGTCTTAATTGAACCCTTGGGCATTTGTTCGAAACCCCCCCATTTGATTAGCAATGAAGCAAGTGTCCTCCTCATAGTAGGGCTCCTTGTACATAGGTGCTCACAATGACTGATGAGCGATTGCATTAACTTATTCCTGATTTTGCTTCATCAACAACTCCGCGTTGGTACTAATCCGAGCAAGCTTTCGCATTATCTCCTCAATTATTTTAACTTGCACCGAACTAGTACCGACTGCATACAAGCTCTTTGTAGAGGACCCATCTCTCTCTCCTTATGTACGATTCATCTTGACTATACATTCCAACTTCTCGGCAACCCTTGAAAATGGTTGATCTAAAAATGTGCCACCCATGATAGTATCAGCACATGTTTGGTTATTCTCGTCCACAGCGCGGTTGAAGATCTCCCCCAAGGCATCATCAACTACCTTGTGGTCAGGGACACTTCTCAGACACTTTCTTAACCTCTCCCACGTGGTACTGATCGAGTCACCAAGAAGTTGCTCAAAGTTTTTGATCTAGTCTCTCAACTTGAGCTTCTTCGATCTAGGGAAGAACCTTTCCCAAAAGGCCTTCAGCAATTCAAGCCAACTGGAGATCGAACTCTGTGGAAGCTTAGATAGCCATAGGATTTCATTGTCCATTAGAGATAATAGAAAGACATGAAGGCCAACAACATCCATAGACAGATTCTAGTTCCTGTTACACCAAAAAATGGCTTTTCTTGAAAAGAAAATAATTCGAAAATCAAAAATAGATTCAAACTCAATTAATTTGAGAAAAACTAATTCTCGAAATTCGAAAGAAAAAAACAGAGTCGCCACCTAATTTTACGGATAATTAGGAAACCAATAAATATTTAAAAAGATCTAACAGAAAAAT